>OV049924.1:203444786-203829786 GCA_920104205.1 Eupeodes latifasciatus | reverse complement strand
TTAATTGAATGTGACCAGCCTCTACTCTTCTTTTATTTATTGTGTCACTTTTTTATTTTATAAATTATACCTCTTATTTAATTTTTAAATAAATGTATCGTTCTGAAATATGAAAATTGCAACTTCATCTTTGTTTTGTTCTTCTAAAAACATAAAAAAAGCTATGTTTAGCGTAGTATAAGAAACAGTATTTTTTACTTCTTTAGTACGTATTTAAAACAGCTGGTAACACTAAAATGTAATTAGGGGTGGAATAGGAATTGTTTACATTTTTTCATAATGCATTATTAAAGGCGATCTGGTTTGAATTGTATTCATTTGTGCGGAAGTGTTTCAGTGAGTTGAATAAAGGGTGACTTGTGTATTTTAAAAGTGATTGAAATAAAAATTAAAATGGGTAAACATTATTTAAAGTGTTTGGCATGCGGTCGAGAAGAAGAAGTTAATTCTGGTGTTAAATATTTTAAACTGCCAGAAAATATAGAAAGGTAAGCAATATTTGCTGTTTTGTTATTGAAAATGTAAAAATTGCAACGGTTTTTTTGTGTTGAGTACAAAAAATACATTTAAAATCTCTGGTTTTATAATCTCAGGCTATGATTATGTTTTTTTGTTATAAAAGATGTACGATCTGAACGCTTTTTTAGTTTGTGGTAGTAGATTGTGTGGTTTTTGATCAATTTAAATTTTGGTTGTAACTTCGCGCCCTTTCAGCGTTTTGTAAACACAATAACATCAACTGCCTGAGATTACGATCAGACTTAAAATACGGTTAAAAATAATTATTTTTTCTTTTTTCTTTCTTCAGGAGAACAAAGTGGTTAAGTGCTATTTACAAACCACATTTGTTAGAACAGCAAATTTCACGAGATTTAAGGGTGTGCGAAAATCATTTCTCAAAAGATATGTTTTCCGCTTCCAAAATTCGTTTAAAATTGTCGGCTATACCACTATGACACTGCAGAAGGTGAGACGAATAAAGGGAATATGAATACAACACAAGAAGACGAGAGTTTAGAAGTGAAAGTGGTTTCTAATCAAGAGCAATTGGAGTTTTTAGAGGAAGGAGTGGGCAAAATCCAAAGTGCTGAATTACTCGAAATCTTTCGCTTAGCGAAATTATTCAAGTTGGAGAATCAATCGAAGCGAAAACCTCATATAGAGAGCATAAGGCAACGCAGACAAACATCAAGGAAACAGCCGAGGTATTTCAATTAAGAAAAAAAAAAGAAATTGAAATTTTAAAAAAACAAAAATGTTCAGATGCTGCGTATTTAGAAAAAACAAAAAACGTTTTACCTAAAGAGTTAGCTCGAATTGTTGAAACTAAGAACCAAAATAAGGCCTTTATTATAAAGTTTTTTATTCGAGTTCGAGTATACCATATCCTCAAGAATTTCAATGCAACTATGAAAAAATCTAGCAATAAGCATAAATATTTAAGCGTTACACATATGTAAAACATTATTTATAAGACCTAAATAAAATTACTCTAAAAAATGATATACATATGCCTTTATTTTTCGGAACACCCTATGCTACAGTCAAAAGAAAAATTCTTTTTCTTCCTTCTCTTTTACACTGTAACACTTCTTATTACCATCTATTTCTCGTGTTTGTGTGACATAGCGGTAATTTAAAATATGAACTCAGAACGAAAATTTGGAGAGTGTCCCTACTCATTATTAGATATACTCTGGTTTTTTCTCTCAAGTCAACGTCCATAGAGACAAAGAAAAAAAGAAACTGTTTTGGTTTCGATGATGTTTTGGTGCCGATGATGTTACCATATTTCAGTTGCTATTGTTCAAGCGATGTAGGTATTTTATGCTATTTATGCTATTTATTATTGAATATGAAAATAAAAACCATAGTTATTAATTTTTCCATGTTATATTTTAGTATATCAAATAAAACAATATACATATATGTTGAAAATACATTTAAGAAAGGAAGAGAAGATGAGTTAGGTGCAAGACATTTTAAAAATAATTTGTATGGATTCCTATGGTAACACTGATGCAAATGTACATACATACGTGCGCCGCTGGTGAGCGTATGAGGCTTAGTTTTGGTTGCCTTCCTTATTTTGATTTTTTTTTATACATATATTGAACGCATGTGTGTATGTCATGTATCCATAGATATATGTATATGACAAAAGGGTAAGTTTCAATTTCGGTCTTTTTGTTGTTTGTTGATTGTTTCTTTGTTGTCCTATGCAAAACGTAAGTTGCGTATTTTGTGAACTTAAACAGGTGTAGGTAGGTACTCATGTAAATAATTTCGCTACAAAAAAGAGGCTCGGATGTGACCCACACTGATAACTTACTATTGATGCCCACTTAAATTTTTCAAAATTTATTTTTTTTATTTGGAAAAATTGTATTAGTAAGTAAGTATGCAAAAATATACATTTAAGCTGTTTTCTGTGGAAATAGATGTATCGAAAAGTTAAATTAATATATTTTGAAAGAAGTTTGGTTTCTCTCAAATAAACATTGTCTTAAATTGTTACAAAACATTAACAACAATATTTCTATAGGATGAAACAACTTTAAAGTCCATATCTTTCTTTATTCAATCTAATTTATAAATTCAATTAGGTTAATCATTTTTTATTTTTTTTTTTGCTTAAGGTTTTTAGTTTTCTGTAAAATAAAAAATTGTTGTTAATAACAACAATTTGTACAATTTCTTTCTTTCTTTTTTCTTTCTCCTTTACCCGATATTTCAGTTTAAGAATCAATTTCACGTTTTTTTAGTACTTTTTTTTTAGGTCTAAATTAAAGGAAAAAACTATCGGTTGATTAACTTTTTATTTTAAACTATATTTTAAACATTTTTTGTATTAAATTAAATAAGTTTGAAGTCAATATCTTTCTCTGTTTTCAAGATGCTTTAGTAGAAACTATTTTTACCAGTTTTTAGTAGTTTTCTAAAAAAAATAGTTAATTGGGATGTTAAAATAGGTCTATTAAGTTTTGTTTAGAAGTTTGTATATGTTTAATACATCACTGCTCTTAGCCTATTTAAGCAAAGGTGGTTTTATAAAAAGTTTAAGAGACAATTTTTGGCCTTGAAATTAAAAATAAAATATCGTAAGTATTTATAATTATTTATTTTATTATTGATCTTTTATAAAATTGCCTTTGCTTAAATAGTTTCCAGGGGTCACGAACGTGGACGTGGCAGAATATCGACCCCCACCCACCTACCACCCGCTGAATTGTACATTTATATATATATATGTAAATTGGTTATGTATTTGTTTTTTTTTATTGTTTTTGTTTGAGCTACGCGTTCATAACATTCATTAATTTTTTTATTTTAGTTCTAGGATTTTTATACCTTTTATCTTTTGTGTCAATTACCCATTTACAATTTTTCCAAAGTAAGACTTTTATTAAAACATGTATGATGTCAATTTTATGTGCATAGCATTCATCGGAATCATCGAACCAGCTAGGATATTGTCTGTTTGTTGCGTTTATACATTCTCTTACAATATTTTCTTTTAATCTCGATATAAAAGGTGTTTTTTTGAAGAAAGTTGTAAATATTTTTACGTGAAGACTACAGACTTGGAAAAAATTTTCAGAAGGCCATATAAGAACCGTATTTTCTTTTGAGGTTTCGTATTCTCTCAATTTAATTAATATTTCCGTTAAATCAAATTGAAGCTTATCTTTTGACATTTGTTGAATACAGTTTTCACAGATACTATTCATTTTTTTCATCGATTTAAAAAGGCAATAGCCTGCATAGTATCTGGTAGCAAGATCGTCGATTTCCGGCACCTTTATCAATATCGTGTCTTCAGGCGGTAAAGCATTTAATTTATTATCAATATTCATGTCGTTTTCTATATTCTCAAATGATTCACTCTCCGGTAGCTCATACGAAATCGATATTTGTTCCTCAGCATTGGTTTGTAAAATAGCATTCCAATCAACTTTAAGAGTTTTGGTTCATTGGTAAAACGTCAATTTTCTCTTGTATATTTAGCTTTGCACGGGCTTTAAGTATTTTAATTTCTTCTCTTAAGCGATTATTTTGTTTCCAAACATTTATTTTCGGTCTTCGATTTTTGTTTATTTTCATTTTAAGAGCAATATTAATTTTCTTAAGACTGGCAATTTTTTTTATATAAAAAGTTTGCCTTTTAACGTGAGCCTCACAATTTGTGCAAGCAAATTGAACCTCTTCATCTAAACTTCTGCTTGACAATATAATATAAAATGGATTTCGCAGTGTATATTTTTTCGTTCAGCCGCCGGCCGGTTATAATTTTTTGAGAAATCAATTACAATTTCACTTGCCTCATCCATCTTCTTTGCATAGATGGATAAGTATTAAAGGCCTTTCTCCAGGCTTAAACAAAAACGTTTTAGAGGAGATAGAAAAAATTACCTCACAACAACTTGAGGTAGAAGTGCATAACTGTTTGGATATATGCGAGAAATTAAAATTAAATGTACGAGCTATTTGCTGCGATCAAGGGCCTACAAATAGAAGTTTGTTTAATAAATTATGTCTAGATGACAAAAGTTGTAACTTTGTTTACAAACAACAAAAAATTTATGGTATGTATGATATTCCTCATCTTTTGAAAAGCATTAGGAATAATTTATTGAAATATAATTTGGCCACGGATGATGGAATTGTAAGTTGGAAAATAATTGAATATATGTACAATTCTGAAAGATTAAATGCAACAAAAATTTGTCCAAAATTAACATCGGCACATATTGACCCAACAGAATTTCAAAAAATGAATGTAAAGTTGGCGGCACAAGTACTAAGTAGATCTGTAGCTTGTGGAATTGAAGCTTTATTAGGTCTAAATAAATTTCCCATAAATATATCGCATTTTGCAAAACCAACAGCTAATTTTATAAACAAAATAAACCGGCTTTTCGACCTTTTAAATGGAAAACCAGCTATTAAAAAAAAATGATCAAAATCTAATATTCATAAGAGAAATGAAAACATATATTCTCAACATTCAGCCTATTAATTCAAGAAACAAAGCGTTTTGTTTCAAAGGTTTTGCCTTAAGTATTGAGAGCATTTTGCAAATACAAAAAGCATTATATATAGACCATAATGATTTATATTATTTAAATATTAACAAATTTAACCAAGATCCCTTAGAAAATTTATTTGGAAAGATAAGAGCAAGAAATGTTAATAAAAGTAATCCGAATGCTGCTGAATTTGGCTCCCTTCTAGCAAAAGTTATAGCTATGAAATTTGTATTCAAATCTAAATGTTCAAACTGTGAAGAAGACGATACAGAATATCTTAAAGTTGATTGGAATGCTATTTTACAAACCAATGCTGAGGAACAAATATCGATTTCGTATGAGCTACCGGAGAGTGAAAATTTTTTCCAAGTCTGTAGTCTTCACGTAAAAATATTTACAACTTTCTTCAAAAAAACACCTTTTATATCGAGATTAAAAGAAAATATTGTAAGAGAATGTATAAACGCAACAAACAGACAATATCCTAGCTGGTTCGATGATTCCGATGAATGCTATGCACATAAAATTGACATCATACATTTTTTAATAAAAGTCTTACTTTGGAAAAATTGTAAATGGGTAATTGACACAAAAGATAAAAGGTATAAAAATCCTAGAACTAAAATAAAAAAATTAATGAATGTTATGAACGCGTAGCTCAAACAAAAACAATAAAAAAAAAACAAATGCATAACCAATTTACATATATATATATAAATGTACAATTCAGCGGGTGGTAGGTGGGTGGGGGTCGATATTCTGCCACGTCCACGTTCGTGACCCCTGGAAACTATTTAAGCAAAGGCAATTTTATAAAAGATCAATAATAAAATAAATAATTATAAATACTTACGATATTTTATTTTTAATTTCAAGGCCAAAAATTGTCTCTTAAACTTTTTATAAAACCACCTTTGCTTAAATAGGCTAAGAGCAGTGATGTATTAAACATATACAAACTTCTAAACAAAACTTAATAGACCTATTTTAACATCCCAATTAACTATTTTTTTTAGAAAACTACTAAAAACTGGTAAAAATAGTTTCTACTAAAGCATCTTGAAAACAGAGAAAGATATTGACTTCAAACTTATTTAATTTAATACAAAAAATGTTTAAAATATAGTTTAAAATAAAAAGTTAATCAACCGATAGTTTTTTCCTTTAATTTAGACCTAAAAAAAAAGTACTAAAAAAACGTGAAATTGTTTCTTAAACTGAAATATTGGGTAAAGGAGAAAGAAAAAAGAAAGAAAGAAATTGTTGTTATTAACAACAATTTTTTATTTTACAGAAAACTAAAAACCTTAAGCAAAAAAAAAAATAAAAAATGATTAACCTAATTGAATTTATAAATTAGATTGAATAAAGAAAGATATTGACTTTAAAGTTGTTTCATCCTATAGAAATATTGTTGTTAATGTTTTGTAACAATTTAAGACAATGTTTATTTGAGAGAAACCAAACTTCTTTCAAAATATATTAATTTAACTTTTCGATACATCTATTTCCACAGAAAACAGCTTAAATGTATATTTTTGCATACTTACTTACTAATACAATTTTTCCAAATAAAAAAAATAAATTTTGAAAAATTTAAGTGGGCATCAATAGTAAGTTATCAGTGTGGGTCACATCCGAGCCTCTTTTTTGTAGCGAAATTATTTACATGAGTACCTACCTACACCTGTTTAAGTTCACAAAATACGCAACTTACGTTTTGCATAGGACAACAAAGAAACAATCAACAAACAACAAAAAGACCGAAATTGAAACTTACCCTTTTGTCATATACATATATCTATGGATACATGACATACACACATGCGTTCAATATATGTATAAAAAAAAATCAAAATAAGGAAGGCAACCAAAACTAAGCCTCATACGCTCACCAGCGGCGCACGTATGTATGTACATTTGCATCAGTGTTACCATAGGAATCCATACAAATTATTTTTAAAATGTCTTGCACCTAACTCATCTTCTCTTCCTTTCTTAAATGTATTTTCAACATATATGTATATTGTTTTATTTGATATACTAAAATATAACATGGAAAAATTAATAACTATGGTTTTTATTTTCATATTCAATAATAAATAGCATAAATAGCATAAAATACCTACATCGCTTGAACAATAGCAACTGAAATATGGTAACATCATCGGCACCAAAACATCATCGAAACCAAAACAGTTTCTTTTTTTCTTTGTCTCTATGGACGTTGACTTGAGAGAAAAAACTTTAGAATTTTTTATAGTTATACACATAGCTTTGAACAGGCATACTGGCAAGCCAATATGTGCAATCAAAAACTTGCTTGAAGATCAACTGACAAAAAGCTTTTTGTCAGTTGATAGCCAAGGAGTAGTGAAAAAAATATGGGACATTTTCTTCTATGGGGATGAGACATCTGTATAGTTTCTTATCTGTGCTTATACCATATCTATTAATAGAATCCCTAGCAACTGATCATCACAAAACCACCACCATCCACTGCCATCCCAACTCAGCAAGATCCTCACTACCTACTCAGATTTACACTGTTGGGATTATAAGAAAAATTCCCACGTTTTATCGTCCTAATTCCTACTAAGATCTACAAAGAACATCAAGGAGACCCACCACAACGCTTTATAAGCGGTGCAAATATGGTACAGGAAGACCTTGTGAAAGAGCCTAGGAACTATAAGGAATCCATTACTTGTAAGAATAAAGAAGAGTGGAAAAAGGCAATGACAGAAGAAATTCAAGGACTTGTGAAAAACCAAACATGGGAATTAGTATTTCCACCAAGTGGCGCAAACATAGTCGGTTGTAGATGGACCTATAAGATTAAACGAAACGTTCAGGGAAGTATTCAGAGGTTGAAGGCTCGACTTGTAGCGCAGGGATTCAATCAAAAATATGGATAAGATTACGATCAAACTTTTGCACCAGTCATCAAGCAGACAACCTTTAGACTTCTTCTCTCTATAGCAGGAAAATGCAAAATGAAAGTTCAACATATGGATGTAAAGTCAGCGTTCTTAAACGGAGAACTCAAGGACGAGATTTATATGAAACAACCACCTGGGTTCGAAGTTGGAGAACAGGGCTTTGTTTGCCGATTAAGGAGGAGTCTATATGGTTTGAAGCAAGCAGCACACGTGTGGAACGAAGTAATTCATAATGTTCTCATTGGAAGTGGTTTCATCCAGAGTAAAGCAGATCTATGCCTATACATTAGTTTAACGAAAGGTGAAGGTTGTTACATATACTGGTGAATGTCGATGACATTTTAGTTTCTAGTAAGGATGAATCACTTATCAAGAAAACAGAGGCAATGCTAAATCATCATTTTGAAATGAATAATTTGGGAGAGTTTAATCACTACTTGGGGATTGAAGTCTCCAAAGACGGCAATATGAATTACAGAATAAGGCAAAAACAATACATTGATAAACTAATTCAAGACTTTGGACTTACAAATGCAAAGGACTCAAAAGTTCCTATTGAACCTGAATATGACCAATCAACTGAAGGAAGAGAACCGTTACTACAAAACAGGGAATACCAAGGACTAATCGGATGCTTATTATATGTAGCAATTAACACCAGACCGGACATAGCAGCAAGTGTATCAATTTTGGCAAAAAAGACATCGTCACCAAATCAAGCTGATTGGATCGAACTTAAACGGGTTCTTAAGTATTTAAAAGGTACATCTAATTTGCAATTAAATCTCAGTAAGGACAATACAAATAAAAATAATTTAATCGGATAAGCTGATGCGAATTGGGCAGCAGATAGAGAAAACCGAAAATCAAACTGAGGATACATATTCTTCATAAACGGAGGAGCTAATGCTGGTGTTGTAGAAAACAAACTTGCGTATCTTTATCCACAACTGAAGCAGAGTTTATAGCTTTATAGGAAACATGCAAAGAAGCAGTTTGGCTAAGAATGCTCTTAAGCGTCCTCGACATTCCCCAACAACAACCAACTTTAATCTACGAATATAATCAGAGCTGTCTCGAGCTTATATGTCAAGAAAAATTAAGCAACCGATCCAAGCATATTGACACCAAATTTTATTTTGTAAAGGATTACGTGGACAAGAATTTTGTTAAGTGTCAGTACTGTCCAACAGAAGACATGCTTGCAGATATGTTGATCAAACCACTGGAAGCTGTGCGAATTAAAGAACTTAGAACTAAGTGTGGTCTCCAAACGAATGAGGAAGAGTGTTAAATATTACATTCGTTAAGTGACAACACTTTGTTATTATCACTCTATATAAAATATTAAAATATACTAATCACTTGATCAGTTTATTGAAAATCAGAACATTTTATTTTAGTTTTTCTGTCTGAATAAAATATCGTTACCTAGAAGACGTTGTTTTACTTATAAAGGACCTTTATAAATCTAATTAGCCAATAACAGCAACATAATATTATACAACAAACGCCGGGTGGGTGTGAAACCAGTTTTTCAGCTCACTAGGTCTTCGATACCATTGGATATTTTGGAGCTTTTTATTTAGAGACTAGCGGTTCGCTCGGGTAATTATAAATAGGTACAGATATTTAAGTTATAAGCATGCTAATTAAAACGACCATGAATCACTAAATTAGAAAACATTTTTTTGTCCTATTATTAATACTCTTCGCAGCGTATGCGATGAAAGACATTTTATGGCTAATTTTTTTACACCTTGGGTTCGTTTTAATAGGAATTTCTAAAGATTTCTTTAGTAATCTAGTACTAATTATAGCCTATGTTACTCAGTAATAATGTAGCTTTTTAATGAAAAAAGAATTATTAAAATCGGTCCAGTACTTTTTGAGTTTATTTTTAGATTTTTTTTTTTAGATTAAACATTTTATTTCTTAAAATCCAAATAAATACAATCAGAAAGAAAAGAAATAAGTGACAAAAATATTTTTATAAAAAAAAGAGTTATTGCCACTCTAAGAAAAATTTTACATTTATTAATTAAAATGGATGGGGTGACCCTTAAAAGAAAAATTAAAAAAGAAAGTTAAAATATCATAAATTTATGTAATGCATACAGAAATTAAATTAAATTGAAGTTAAACATTTCAAGAAAACATCAGGTAGAACCATTTACAAAAAATTCAATATTTTCATTATCAAGACTAAGGAGCCAATATTTAACTTGTTTCATTAATAACAAATGAGAAGTTTGCATCCTGATAGAATGGGGGAGTCTATTAAATATCCGAAATGAGGAAACATTATAAAAATTTCTAAATGCGGTTGTTCGATATACCGGTATAGAAAATTGGTTTAAAAAATTTCTACGTAAATTATAATTATCAATTATTCTAAAATTAAGATTACCTGATCTCTTAAAGAAAATGTTTAGAACTTTATAACAATACATATGTCTCACTGAAAGAATTTTCAAATCTCTAAATAGCGGAAAACTACATTACGTTACATACAAAAATACAAATCTTCCCTCTTTATAATATTAGTGTAGATGAGATGCTACAGAAAATAGTGCAACATACGAATGAAAAAATTAGAAAAAGAGGCTGGGATGCGACCCACACTGATAACTTCCCATCCCGTCTATCGATTTGTCTTGCTTAAAAGTTTGTCTAAATGTATCAATTCTTGCCAAATTTGAGTTCTATTTTTTGTAGATTTTATTTTTTTTATGAAAAAACGGACTGTTGGATTTTTATAAAAAAATTACTGAATATAAAAAACAATATTTTCTGTGAAATAAAATAAGTTTGAAGCCAATATTTTTAATTTTTGGAAAGCTATTTGAGCCGAAAATCAATTTTTACCAACTTTTATTAATTTTTTTGTTTAGGTTTTTATTTTTTGTAAAAAAACTGTCAGTTCGATTTTTCTCAAAATTTTTCCTAATGTTGAAAACAATATTTCTTATAAGTTAAAATTAGTTAGAAGCCATAATCTCAAATTTTTGAAAAGATATTTAAGTCGAAAATCAATTTTTACCAACTTTTGTTAAATTTTTTTTTCGGTTTTTAATTTTTTGTAAAAAAACTGTCAATTCTATTTTTTTCAAAATTTTTCTGAATGTTGAAAACAACATTTTTTGAAAGATAAAAGTAGTTTAAAGCCAATATCTCAAAGTCTTGAAAAGATATTTGAGTCAAAACTCAATTTTTACCAACTTTTTTTTTATTTTTTTTTAGGTTATTATTTTTTGTAAAAAAACTGTCAATTCGATTTTTCTCAAAATGTTATCAGATGTCAAAAACATTATTCTTCATTGCACAAAATTGTTTTGGAAATGAAATCATATTTTAGTCGTAAAATTTTCGAAGTGACAAATTTTTTTTTTCAGTTTTTTTGATTTATAAAAAAAACCGTTAATTGAATTTTTTTCCTAAAATATAATTGTTTTGTATCACGTTACAATATATAATATAAAATTTAATTCAAGTCTCTAGCGTCATTGGTTCATGAGATATTTAGGGTTAACCAAAATTTTCACCTTTTTTTTAAACTGCTATGGTAAAAAAACCACCCACGCAATTTTCTTGAGAGCCCTTTCTGCATCTTTCTGCCTTATTATCTGTATAACAAAATTTATTTGAAGTCGATATCTCTTCTGGTTCTTGAGCTATGGACGACGAAAAAAACGTCGCGAACGTACGGACGTACGGACGTACGTACACACGCACGCACAGACATCTTTCTAAAAATCTTTTATTTCGACTCTAGGGACCTTGAAACGTCGAGAAATGTCAAAATTTTCAATTTGTCAAATCGGACCCATTACAATAACTTCCTATGGGAAGTTAAAAATATGACCAAAATATAAGAAGCAGACTTGTGTCCACGATTTAGACCTTATAGAGCTAAAATTTTTTATTGGATTTTTGTTCTATAAAGCAATATTCAAAGAAAATCACGAGCGTTACACTACATGGTATAACACTGACGGCACGGGGCGAGAAATTTACCGTTGCATTATTAGTAAAAATAGACTCGAACTTCTAATGAATACTATAAGATTTGACGATGCCGAGACTAGAGAACATCGCCGTGAATTTGACTTGTCTGCTCCTATTTCTGAACTTGTTCATTGTTTTGTAAAAAACTGTCAAGAAGTTTACACGATTGGAACTTGTGCCTGTATAGATGAAATGTTGGTGGCCTTTCGCGGTCGCTACAAATTCAAAATGTTTAAGCAAAATATTGTCTAAAAATTATGTGCATGACAGATGCAAGGAATGGTTAATTTCTTAATGCATATACATTTATCTCGGCAAAGACTCTGATGGAAAAGATTTGACTCAAGAAGAAAAGAGATTGTCAAAACCAACCCAGGCAGTTCTAAGCCTTATCTCCCCAATTGAAGGAACCAATAGGAACGTTACCGCTGATAATTGGTTTTCATCAATAGAATTGATCAACATCTTGAAAGCGAAACGCCCTACGTTTGTGGGTACTCTGTAAAAGAACAAACGTGAGATACCCCCGAGTTCCAACCATCCAGGCAGAGATCAATTGAATCATAGCTCTTTGGTTTTACCAAGGATATCACCATGTCATCTTACGTGCCGAAGAGAAATAGAGCTGTAGTCATGGTTTCGAGTATGCATCATACTGCAAGTATTTTGTATTTATTTTAATTTGTTTAACAATATACAACAAGATAATGAATCTTTTAGATGTATTTAAATGAACAATTACCAGGTTTACATGTTTGACTAATACTTAAAATAGAAGTATTACAGTAGAATTTAGATTTACTTATTTTTAAATATAAGTTAAATAAAAGACAATGTAAATTAAACATTAAAACAAGAAAGAAAAAAAAAAAAGCTAAGTTTTATTTTAAATTAGTTTAATGAAGCTTAGAAAAACAAAGATACCCTTTCCCTGAACAGAGTTGATGAGGTTAATGTCTGCAATTCGACTGGTAGACTATTCCACAGTCGAACAACGGACACAAAGAATGATCTCTCTGCAATCGTATGTGTGTAGCGCGGCAATATTACTTTCAGGCCTCTCCTTGATTGGGCGAAACGAAGTAGTTCTTCTAAGTAGCTCGGGCTATTTTTATGAATTATGTTGTGAAGTAAAATCACATTTTTACGTTTAAGATAGTTTTCAAGGCTTAAGCCTAGAAGTGAGGTTTGAATATTGGAAACACTTACGAATCGCGGAATGTTATAAATGAAGCGAAGGCAGTCATTGAACGCAACATTTAGTTTTCGCTTGCATTCAAAATCTAACTCAGGATAAACGGACGAGTTATAAATAAAAAATGGTAGTATCAAGCTTTTAACAAGATGTTTTTTTAAATCTGAATTTAAAAAGTGTGATGACGGTCTTAAAGATCTTAGTGTAAAATAAATTCTTCGTATGGCATCAGAGATTGCATCACAGCATGTTAAATGATTATTTATTTGAAAACCTAAGTACTTCACTTTCGTCACATATTCAATATTTTGTCCATTCAAAGTAGTCATAGGAAGATATTCTATATTTATTTGTCTTCGAGAACAAGCCATACTCACTGTTTTTGCAGGGTTTAGATGAAGTTTAATAGAAACTGCCCATTTATGAATATTAGCTAAGTCCTTATTTATTTCTGTAACACAACAATCCTGGTTACACGGTTCACAAAAGTTGTAAATTATAACATCATCTGCATACATATGAACTGAGGAATATTGAACTACATCAGGTAAGCCATTGATATACAATGAAAACAACAGAGGCCCAAGAACGGATCCAATATCAGTTCTTATTGCTTGAGTTCTATTTAGTAAATAACTTTGCAAGAATTGTATGGCCGTCCTTGAAAAACTGAAATCATTACTTAACTTAGACAATACAATATTATGATCTATGCTATCAAATGCTTTTGAAAAGTCAAGCAGAACCATTATTCCTAGTTGTCCATGATCCAGAAAGTTACGAAAATCTGTTGTTACCCTCAAAACAGCCGATTCACAACTATGTTTAGCTCGAAAACCAGATTGCCATTTAGTTATAGTGTTATTCAATTGTAAAAAAGATATTATTTGGTCAGCTAAAAGTTTTTCTGTAACTTTGCGGAAAAAAGGAAGTATACTAATTGGCCTGAAGTCAGATGGTTCAATTGGATTGCTCTTTTTAGGAATAGGTAAGACTGTTGCATGCTTCCATTGCTCTGGAAAAACACTACTGTATATACAGTAGCGAGCAAAAAAAATGCAAACGAAAAAGGTTAAAAGAGTTTTCTATGATAACTAAGTCATTTTACATCGTTATGCTACCAAATTTGGCACACAATATTGAAAATGTTGTATTTTCACGAAACAGGGTCGATTTGTGGAATATTTTACTTCAAGGCAATTATTTGGCCAAAAGTCTACCTAAATATGCGTTTTTAGCCGAGCAAAAAAAATGCAAATATGTGAAAAACAATAAATTAAAGTGATTTATTCATATTTTTTGATAACATTTTTTCGTTTTTAGTTCATATTATATTTATTCATATTAATATTTTGTTGCGAAGCCTTTATTCGAAACAACAGCGCGCAATCTTCTTGGCATTGAGTCTATTAAAGACTCCAAAACATTTGATGGTATTTGTTCCCATTCCGATCGAATGTGATCCATCAGCTGTGCACAATTTGAGTGCTTCCGCTTCCTAATCTCCCGATCTACAAGATCCCATAAATTTTCTATGGGATTGAGATCAGGAGATTGCGGTGGCCACTCCAGAACATCGATATTGGCCTCTTCCAAGTAGCTCCTTACTAACCGGCTGGTATGTTTTGGGTCGTTGTCGTGTTGAAATAGGCTATTTTCGGGCATATTGGATCGAAAATGTGGAAGCATATGGCTTTCCAAAATGTCCCTGTACATTTCGGCATTCATCCGACCACTTATTTGACACAATTGACCCACTCCTTCACGAGAAAACGAACCTTAAAAATAGCAGAGCTATTAATTTCATTTCTTGACTATCTTATATTACCTACCCCACACCATAACCGATCCTCCTCCATGTTTAATGGTAGGAACTTGATACTTGGGGTTATAACGATGTCCTGGAGGCCTTCGCACATAGTGAATGCCATCTGATGAGAACAAGTTAAACTTGCTCTCATCGCTCCATAAGACCTTAGCCCACTGTTCGCTTGTCCAGTGGATATGGCGCCTCGCAAAGTCAAGCCGCTTTCTTCTATTGATGGAACTTATGAAAGGTTTTTTGGCCGGCCGTCTTGCAAAAAGTTCCGCATCGACTAAACGTCGTCTGATTGTATGCACTCCTACGTTAACATCATATTGCTTGTTTACATCTTGCATAATTTCCACCGCAGTTTTTAGAGGATGGACTTTAGCTTGTCTTTCAATGATTCGGTCTAGCCTGGAGGTTGTCTTGCGTGGGCGGCCACTACCAACCTTCCGATTGGCATCCCCTCGTGCCCGATATCTGGAGACAATGCGCGAAACTGTTGATATCGCCACTCCAAACTCCAATGCAATATCCTGCATGAACCGTCCGTTATTAACAGCATTTATGATAGCTTTTTTGCTATCTGTCGATAGGTGCTTCTATTTATTACATATTCCAATTGATTTATACAAAAAAATATATTTATTTTACTTACCTTCGTAGAAATATTTGCCGTTTGCATTTTTTTTGCTCGCACTGAAAACCTTATTTACCACTTAAAATTTTTTCTGACGACACCAGACGAGCAGCACGGTAATAATGCTTATCAATATCAAACCTCCACATACTGTGATTACATTGTACAAAAACAAAAGCCAGTTTTTACCGTTACGAAAAATACAGTTTACAATTATTGCTTTTGAGCTCTTTGTTTGCATTTTTTTTGCTCGCTACTGTACATGTATTTATTATATGTAACAACGGAGTGAAAATGACAGGTAAAATTAACTTAATAAACTTTGGAGAGATGTTATTGTTATTGACCTGATAGCTTTACTTAATTCATGAGAATCAACACAGTTAAAAACGAAAGCATTGTCATGTTCACTAATATGCAAATTACATGTTGAGCTAGGAACTGGTTGATCAAATACTGACTTCATCACTTGTGGATCAATGGGGCAATTAGACGAATTTTTGTTCTCAGCAACACCGATTTCTTTTAAGTTTCTCCAAAGCTCCTTAGAACTCAAAGAGACATTTAGTTTTTGAGAAAAGAACGATCTTTTACTCGAACGAATAAGATTTGTAACTCGATTGCGAGAGAAGATATATTGGTTCCTGTTATATGATGAAGGATTTCTTTTATATCGCCTAAAAAACTGATCCCTTTCAAGAATAAGTTTCTCAATGTCACAGTTGTACCATGGACAATTTTTACCTTTAATTCTTTTTTGTACTATTGGAACATATTCATTGTATAGGTCAGTCAGTAATTCGTTAAAAAGAGACACTTTAAGTGACACGTCAGCTATATAAAATATATTAATCCAGTTCTCATTATTATGAACGTCTTCTAGTATATTAGTCAAGTTTAAAGATCTATAGGATCGATAACTAAAAGTCCTTGTACTTCTTGATTGTCTAACATCAAATTTAAAAGAACAAAATAAAAAGTCATGAATAAAGTCAGATGTTGGTCTTATTTGTTCAAAGCAAATAACCTTATCGATTGAAGACGTTAAGAATAAATCAATGAGAGATGGATTATTTTGTGACTCAAAACAAGTCGGCCAAACTTTATTGACAACTGACATACCAAGTTTATCACAGAAATAATGAAATAATCTAGTCATGGGACAGTTTTCCAACTGATTAACATTAAAATCACCACCAATCAATATATGGTTGTATCTAGTACTCAAATTTACAAGCGTTTCTTCCAGTTCCAATAAAAATTCTTCTTTAAATAAACAAGGAGGGCAGTATACAACAATTAAAGCGCATTTTTCAACGCCGTTAGAGATTTCAATGCATACAAATTCGATTTTGGATTTAAAAGTCGAATAGACATGTTTAGATGAAATACTTTCTCTAACATAAATAGAAACACTACCGCTTAGAGTACTTCGATCGTTTCTAAAAAGTTTAACACTAGGGAAACCAACAAGTTGAGAGGAAATTCCTTCATGTAACCAAGACTCTGACACCATTATAACATCTAGTTTGGAACAATTAAGCATTTGATGTAGAAGAGTATACTTAGAAGAAATACTTCCTGCATTTAAGTGGCAAACATTTAGCCCTTTATGTACATCAAACAACACATTGAAGATAGATCTAACGTTATCGGGACTCATACCAAGTACCATATTTTATATTTAAATTTAAGATAGCTCACCAACCCATCCCAAAAAGACATCTTTGTTTCCGCTTCAATAAAACTAAGAAGAATTAAATATAAGAAAATATGCAACATAATCCTAATAAAATGTAGATTAAATTGAAAATAAATAAGAGGCAAATCGTTTGAATTATTATGGGTTGAAATTTAAACATTCATAATTAAGACAACCACAATAAAGTTATCAAAACAAAAATAAAAAGAAGAAATATAATTTTGACAATTAATACCTGGTAACCGAATCAATATTATCAAAATAGTTTTATAAAACAACATTTACACCAACTCCAGCAACAGCAGCATTCCCCTCTGTAACAACATTCCCCCCAGCAGCAACATTCCCACCATCATCAACATTTATATCAACATCAATACCACCAGCAACATTAATATTCGGCGGCGGCGGCGATTGAATTTCATGTAAATCACTCTCTTTATTTGCAGAGGAAGATTTTGAAATTAATTGAGACAAATTCGTGATACAAATTGGACTCTTTTCCGCATCCTCTCTTATGTATACTCTGCCAGATCTTGTGAACACAGAATGCAAACTTTTATTTTTTCGAAGATCGTTCGCCTTTCTAAAGAGCATATGATTTTGTTTAGTTAGGCTTTCATATACTCTCACAAATTTATTACTGTTTCCAAGGCCAAGGTCATGTAATGTAATTGATCGCGAATTTGTTTTGTAATACTCAGAAGCTTTTCTAAGCAACAAGTTTTTCTCAAATTCATGTGGTAGTCTGATTATGATAGCACTACTGTGTACATTTTTTTGCGGTTTCGTGCGTAGTATATAAATCGATCGAATCGGAGAAATGCTTAGTTTTGTGCAAAAAGTGTTAAAAATGTCCTCGAGATTTTCGTTTTTTATAATGGGAATTCCATGAAGAACAAGATCGCCAGCAATCAGTTTCCGCGATAGAGAATCGATTTGTGATTTAAGATGAGTGTTGTCATTTTCAAGCGTTTGTGTTTTTATAATAGAAAGCTCTTCGTGCAAAGTGTCAATTTCAAGACACCGGCTTTCAAAGCTCTCTAGCTTGCATTCGGTGTTAAAAGTTAATTGATTAATGGAGCCATATCTTTCATTAAAGTCTTTTTCTAGAGTTTGTATTTTGAAGTTAAAGTTGTTTTCAATTTCCTTAAATCTTTCATCAAAAGTGCGCGAAATTTTATCCAATTCATTTTTTATTGTTGTTCGGAATGTGTTGGTTAGTATTGTTGCTAAGCTGTTCAATTTGGATTCAATCTTATCCCAAAAACTCGACGAGGACGATGCTCCAAAAGGAGAGCATGAAGCAGACATCCGAGATGGAGATGGAGAGGATTCAGCAAGTTTGGAGCGTAAATTTCGTTTCCCAGTTTTGAGTTTAGAGTTTGCCATTTCAAACTTAATAATTTAAATTCAATTTTAAAACAATATAAAGTAATGACAGTCTTTAAAATCAATGAAAACCAAACTGGGTTTGACAATATTAAAATGTGCAAAAAATTTTAACAAATAAAAATGACTTACTACTATTTTAACAAATTTATTGTGGAGCCGAGTTAAGGCACTACACTCTGTTTGACATTTCAAATTGTACGTGTAAAATTGTAAGTGTAAGTGAAAGAACTAAGAAACCTGAAAAAATAATGTTCTACAACAAAACAAAAATAGGAGTTGATCTCCACTGGTCGTCGTTCACGAAGGTGGCCTTTGACTATATTTTACAGATTACTAGACATATCTGCATCGAATACTTTCGTCATGAGCTTTATCAATCAAACCTAAAAGATTGAAAATTTATGAAAAAATTGGCAGAACAGCTTACAAAACCGCACTTAGAACGTCGTGTAGAGGGATATCAAAACCTCTATTCGTCGTGTACTTCAAATAAGTGAAGTTTCATCAAGTTTACCAAGTGAAGACAAGCTAGAAACACGTAAAACATGCTCCACTTGTGATCCCAAAAAGAAATGCAAGACAGCTTATTTATGTTTTATGTGCAAAAAACCAATTTGCTTAAAGTGCGCGAACACAATTTGCAGTAGCTGTCGCGAAAAATTGTGAATGATGGTGCCTTGCAATTTTGTTGAAGTTTTTTTTTGGTGTTCCATTTTTTATTTTTATTTATTTCTTTATTATGTAAGCTTATAAGAATAAATAAGAAGAATTTGAAATTTTAAGTTCCTATTGTAACAGATCTCATTGTATGAGCAGTCATTTTTTGCACTAAAAGTGCCAATAAATGAATTTTTTTGATAAAATAACAAAATATTTATTTAATTTATGTTATTTTTTTTAAAATAAAAGTTAAATGTGTTAAAAACAATATTATCGACTTTTTTTAAATTTTATACGATAAATTACGAAACAGGGGTAAAACGTTGTAGCGGTCTCCTGGACCGCACGTAGGTGGTTATGTGACTGAAATAGGGGGTAGGTCGTAGGTGGTTAAGGGTTTTAACTAGATTTTTAGTCGTTAACCGATTTTTACCAATTTTAGTAGCATTTCTTAAAAGTTTTTATTTCTTATCTAAACAAATACAAATTGGATGAATGAAATTAATTTGAAGTCAATATTTTCTATTATTCACGAGATATCGAGAACCGAACATCAATTTTTACCAATTTTGCATACTAGATTTTGTAGATTTTAACTTTTTATGAAAAAACTGACTGTTAGATTTTTATAAAAAAAATTACTGAATGTTGAAAACAATATTTTTTATAAAATAAAATTAATTTGAAGCCTATATCTCAAATTTTTGAAAAGATATTTGAGTCGAAAATCAATTTTTACGAACTTTAAGTAATCCTTTTTTAAGGTTTTTATTTTTTGTAAGAAAGTTGTCAATTTGATTTTTCTCAAAATGTTACTGAATGTTGAAAACAAATTTGTTTACAAATAAAATTAGTTTAAAGCGAATATCTGAACTTTTTGAAAAGTTATTTGAGTCGAAAATAAATTTTTACCAACTTTTATACATTTTTTATTTAGGTTTTTATTTTTTGTAAAAAAAAACTGTCAATTCGATTTGCTCAAAATTTTCCCGAATGTTGAAAAAAATATTTCTTATAAGATAAAATAAAATGGAAACTATAATCTCAAATTTTTGAAAAGATATGGGTGATTAGGTATAACAAAAGTTGGGTAACTTTTGGGGATATTTTGTTTACGATAGTTATTTAATTAAACTTCTACAAATTCGGGTGTATATGATAGCTAACCTAATTAATATATTGTTCCCAGTCGGGCCAGTCACTTTTTTGAGTACATTCACCCCTATTACCGATGTCGTAAACGACAGCAAAATATACGACACGACACAATCTGCATTCCATAAGTCGTTTTCAACTTTTGTCACTCGTTTTGTTGTCGTGTGTAAACGTCAAGTGTGTTGAACGCTTTAAGTCAGCATTCTGTAAGACGAAACGAAACGATGACAATGAAAAAAACGACGGTATCTCTCGTTTGAAAATTTGCTCACGACGAAGAAATGGAAGTTCGCAAAACTGTAAGTTTCCTTGTTAAATAATTTATTTTATAGAATTTATTAGTACTTTATTTGCAATAAATAAAAAAATAAATGTTTTTGCACATTTTCAGTTAAAATTAACAAACCAAAACCAATTCGAGGCGCTTGTCCAGCTGATGGAAAGCAACGAGCAGTTGGCTAGGGGATTTTTGAAACGTATGAACAAAGTTGATTTTAAAAAAGAAAGGAATGTAATACCTGATAAACTCAACAGCAAAAGTCCTCCAATAAGAGATGGTGATGGTTGGCAAAAGGTTTGAATCAGTTTATTCTATTTACATGAACACATTTTAAATATGCTTTTATCAGCTTGGGCTGACTTTGAATTTAAAGTAAAAAAAAATTGTTCAGAACAACAAAATAGAAGTGAAAGGAACTGGAGTAGGGCCAAACCAATTGCAAATCCTATCTGCGCTTGGGGATCCTGTTACCTGTTGCAAATCTACTTAAATATAAACAGATGGTTAAGCCCGAGTGGAAATGCAATTGGTGTATCGCAGCTCCCAACCACTTCAACGTCTTCATCATCCGGACATACATAAGTCCAAGCAAATTCAGGCTACAAATGCAGATGCCGACGCTTCACTGTCCTATTTTTACAATTAATTGTGCCTTTGCAATATTTCGCTCTCTACCTTCTTCATCATTGTCACTATCGCTGCTTGTGTTGTAATACATTTCAACACTTATCATTTTAATAATTTATTTATTTGGTAATAATTTAATAAAAACACATTTGTTGAATATCGAGTAATGAAATTATTTAGAATTTGATTTCAGTCTGACAGATCTCTGATACATTTTCATGGTTTAAAAATCTGCTACAAAATAGTCGCGTCGAAAAAGTTATAGAATGCCACTTAAAAAACGACACGACAAAGAAAACGAGAGTCGTCGAAAAAACGAGACGACATCGGTAATAGGCATGATTGTAAGATATTTAAAAATTTCAGAATTTGACTGCCAGGGGACTGACGAAGTAACATAGTACTGATACATGTTATACACAGTTTTGAAAGTATTATGATGAAATTTAATACAAATTAGTAAAAATCTCTTAGGATTTAATAATGAACACTTAAAATCACTTAGTAAGAATTAAAAAAAATTATTAATATGTAATACTAGGAAAAAATACTATAACAGTTTTCAAAACAGACTTTTGACATTTAACGTAACGTTATTCACTTACCTTTTACTACTTTCACATAGTTTTACTAAATATTTTTAAGTAATCAACAAAAAATATGAACAAAATCTAACAATATTCATCTTAAAAGTACTAATGATCATGAAATGAAGAACAAAAACAATATACCTGACACAGTACTGACGCCATAGGACTGACGAAAAAGACGAAATTTGAGATTATAACCGGACTAATTTTTTTTGTAATTTCGAATATCAACAAACTACGTTTTAACCAATCAAAGTCTAATATGAATAAATAAAAATAAACTTTAGATTAACAAAAAAGTAACGACCTACCATAGCACTGACATGTTGACTGGCTTAGGACGTGTATAGAAAACAAACATAACCCAAACTCTGGTACAGTTATGGTGGCCGTCAAATTTTGCTACCCGCAACTAACTTTATTACCAACATTAAAATTTAAAGTGGGATTTGACGTTGAGTCGGCGATAATTCACACGAATTCCAAATTTAAATAACACACAAGGGAGTGACGAATGAAACTGAACACAAAATTTCTTATTTTTTTAAATAAAGTGGAGAACACTGCATTATGAAAGTTGTAGTATATATGTTGGGGTAGCTATTAATACTTTGAAGACCTCTGGTCTTCCCTTTGTATTAAATGCCACGGAATTCCTCTTATAGTAACTGCCACCAAATGTTTGGAGGATTGCCTTTAACTATCAATCACATCCAAATAACTCAAAGAAAACAATTATATTATTCTTTTTGAACTCTTCAGTTCAACGATTTTTCTTTTAACTTTATTTTCTGTTTTTAAACTTTTACTTAAATTTACTTTTTAAATACTTAGACTTTAATTTACTTTTTTTTAACTTTTAAGAATGTTGTCTGGGTGGTGGCGATGTCGAGAGAAGAAGAATCGAGAATAGAATAGAATAGTTAAATTAATGAAATTTTTGCTGAGAAGCCGCGCGCCATCAGAAAATAAGCCATAAGCCGATCAGAAAATAAGCCGTGAGCCGATCTTTTACTTAGTCTCCACCTTAAGGGTGTAAACAACATGGGCGACGATTATGCTCAGCTTATACTTGAACATTACCGCCCGCCTTGCAATAATTAATAATAATTGTTGCAAAACAAACTATCGATAAAAATACGACAACCATCACCCACCAACAACAAATACAATTAAAATTTGATTGTACCTAATAAGTTAAGGCAACGTTTTAATTAATATTAATTTTGTGAGAACAATTTAAGATAAAGTAATGAAATTTTTAATGATATACATATTAATTTTTACATCAAAACTTAGAGATACCATCCAATATTTTTCCAATTTGCTTTACTGGATATAATTGTATTAAGGAAATTTTACACTTTTTTTTTTTTAAACAAATAGATCGCAACTTTCTTTTTCGGCTTTAAAAAATGTATTTCATTCTGAATACTCTTAAAATAGATATTTGTAAACGATTTCATTCTACTTTTGAGGTAAGAGGATACAAAGTTTGGCAATCGAACGTGTGACGATACCATTCGCAGTTTTCACCTCTGCGACCCGAATTTTGTCATCATGACCGGCGTAAACTTTAATAACTCGACCCAGGCGCCACTCGTTGGGTGGCAAATTTTCGTTTCGAATACTAGATCATTTACTTCAATATTTCTTTCTGGATATTTCCACTTATACCTCTTATGGAGTTCCTTTAAGTACTCTTCTTTCCACCGAGCACATAGTTGATGATGGAGAATTTTCAACTTTTTCCATCGATTCATTACGCTAAGTGATTCCTTTTGGTAGGACGGTTCTGGCAAACCTGTCATTAAGTCACCGGTGAGAAAATGACCCGGGGTCAATGGAACGATGTCTGCCACATTTTCCGACATGGGTGATATGGGGCGAGAATTTAAACTACATTCAATTCTAGTGAGCAGAGTAACGAATTCTTCAAACGTGAATTTTTCATTACCTGCCACTTTTCGGAAATGCATTTTGAAGCTCTTAACGCCCGCTTTCCATAACCCACCCATATGAGGCGATCCGGGAGGGATAAAATTCCACTTTATTTGCGAAAACTGATGGGCAGAGGCAGTAGGACAATGCCTGAGTGACTTATGAAAATTCGATAAAAGAACTTTAGAAGCTCCGGCGAAATTAGTTCCATGATCAGAGAACACTTTATCAGGCGTTCCTCTTCGGGACACGAAACGTGTAAATGAGGCCAGAAAGGCTTGGGTTGTGAGATCACTTACCAGTTCCAAATGTATAGCACGTGTAGCAAAGCAGACAAACATACAAACGTATCCTTTGTCTAACCGACATTTTCGACCATAATACGTTTTTATCAAAAATGGGCCTGCAAAGTCCACACCTACATTCGTAAAAGCACGACTTAAAACGGTTCTTTCGTGGGGTAACGCACCCATTAATTGCGTTTGCACATGTTTTTTGTACCGAGTACAAGTTGCATACTTAATGATGCATTTTTTGATAAGGTTTTTAATACGAGGTGTCCAATATTCCGATCGAATCATCCGTAACACGAGTTGAATTTCACCGTGAACAGAAAGCTCGTATAATATTCAACGTACCGTTGTATGAAAAGACAATTCGTAGGAAGTAAAATTGGAAATTTTTCATTATAGGACAGAGTCGACAAAACCAATCTTCCATTGGAGCGCAAAATACCATTTTCGTCAATAAAAGGATTGAACTTTTGCAACCAATTTTTCGACGCTAACTGTTTCTTCAAGAACAAATCAGTATACTCTTTTTGAAAATATTTTTTCTGAGTAAGGACAATGAATTTTCGTTTTGCGGAGACAATTTCTTCGTGCGAAAGTTCTGAACTTGAGTGTTTTTTTTGTCCACGCTTATTGAATGAGTGATAAAATCGAAAAATGTAAGCGATAACGCAAACAATCTTGTGCCAATTCGAATACCTGCAAATCTCCTCTTCAAAATCTTGGACAACTTGTACCGCGAGGGTTTTAACACTTCTCATCTCTAAAACTGATTCATCCACTGGTTTATGCTTTGATTTTGGCCACTGTGACTCTGGTTGAACCAACCACTGAGGACCATTCCACCATAAAGAATTTAGTTTTAAATCGGATGGAGAAACCCCTCAGCTGGATTTTCAGATGAAATGACGTGTGACCAGTTTGTCGCCGAAGAATGTTTTAAGATTTCCGCTGTTCTATTTGCTACAAAGGTTTTCCACGAACTTGGAGGTTTCTGAAGCCAGGCCAGTACTATAGTGGAATCCGTCCACAAATTTACTGACGATTTTGTGAGGTTGTCGATAATCTGAGCATCCTAGACAAAAGGACAGCACCTTGTAGCTCTAATCTGGGCAGCGAAATGGTATTCACTGGGGCTACTTTCAAGTTGGCCCACAAAAGATGGGATGTGACTTTATTAGTATGTTGCACCCGTAAATAAATGCACGCTGCATAGGCCTTCTCCGACGCATCGCAGAACCCATGTATTTGTGACACACCATGTGGACTAAATTCTACCCATCGAGGAATACGTATGTTTACAACTTCTGGCAAAACTGGAAACAAATGATTTCCACCTTTGTTCCGTGCTGGGAAGAAGGCAGCTATCCCAATCTGTCTTATTCTTCCATATTTGTTGCATCAGGGGCCAACCACCCTACCGGATCATACAGTTTCGCTATCACTGATAAAACTGAACGCTTAGTGAAAGAGACAGATTGAGGAACTGACTGAACGGAGAAGGAAAAAGTATCCAGTGTTGCCTTCCATTGTATACCCAGAGTTTTAACTGAACTTTTGTCATCAAATTTCAAAAAATCTTCATTAAGCAGTGAACTTTTGGGTATAGATTTCAACAACTGTTTTGAATTTGACGTCCATTTTCTCAAGTTCAATCCAGCCGATTGCAAAACAAGGATTAATTCGGATTGCGCTTTTAGCGCCGTGGAAATATCATGAGCTCCCGATAAAACGTCATCTACAAACAATTCTCTTTGAAGAATACTGGAAGCCAGAGGATAAGAAGTTTTAACTGATTTGGCTAAGTGATGCAACGAACGAATGGCTAAGTATGGCGAGCAAGACACACCAAATGTTAGTGTCGTCATTTCAAAAACACTGAGAAGATATTTTGAGCTTTCACGAAATAAAATTTTTTGAAAGGGTGTTTGATCGGAATGAATTTTAATTTGGCGATACATTTTCTCTATATCGCTATTGAAAACGTATTTATAAAGTCGCCAATTCAACATCAAGAGTGTTATGTTCGTTTGGAGCGCTGGAACCGGATACAATACGTCATTTAAAATGTTCCCGTTTGAAGAGGCAAATGACGCATTAAAGACGACACGAACCTTTGTCGTTACGCTTTCGGGCTTTATAACTGCATGATGCGGCATAAAAAAAGACTTTTGATCATTCAAAACAGCTCTTGAAGTATCACTTGGCTTCATGTGACCCAGGTCAACGTACTCTGATAACACCGAATCATACTCGTGTTTGAGGCTAGGGTTGCTTAAAAGACGCTTCTCATTTCTGAGGAATTGTCGTTGTGCGTTGCCGTAAGAAAATCCTAAACGAGGATCTTGCAAAAAATCTTGCTTAAATGGTAATCGCACAACATAACGACCGGTTTTATCCCTATATGTGGTTTTTTCAAAAAGATCTTCACAATGTTGTTCTGCGGCTGTCCATACTTGAGCTTCTGGGAGCTCTTCGAGCTGCCAAAATTTTTGAATTTCATCATTCAAAGAAACTTCGTTATAAAACGATAACGATTTAGAAAATTGCATATTATTTGCAGAATTGGGGTTTTGCAATGGGCCTAGTAGAACCCATCCAAAAACTGTGTTCTGAGCCATAAGTTGCTGAAACACCATAGGTTTTAGACCATCACGGATAATAAAGGGATATATATCCGCGCCAATTAATAAGTCAATCTTGGAACTTTGAGATAAAAAAGGGATCCGCTAATGGGAAATCAAAAAGTTTTTGGGATTCTCTTAGCTCCACTGACGCCGAGGGTAAATTGTCAGTGACCGTTTTGAGAACAAGAGCTTGAGCAAAGAGAATAAAATTTTTATCAATTTTTGATTTAAGTGTAAATGAACACATTTTCGACGAAGTTGCCGTCACCGTTGAATTAATGCCTGCCACCGTGGCTTGCACTGATCGTACGGGTAGTTGTAATTTCTTTTGGACCTCTTCAGAAATGAAAGAGATTTCTGACCCCGGGTCAATCAGCGCTCGCCACTCAAAATCATCTTGATTTTGGTGAACTCTTACTAATGCCGTAGCTAAAAGAGTTGCTCGCTGTGATTTGGCAAAAAAGGTTGGGCATTTACATTAAGGGTTTTAGTAAGATTTAAACTATCATTCGGAAAAGTGGGTTGAACGCTGGGATTTTCAATTTGATACGAGTTTTGGAAAGTATTGCTTGAACTTGTAGCTGCAGCTTGAGTGGACTGTACATTTGGGTTAACACTCCCCGGTGGAGTGTTATCAAAATGCAAAAGTGAATGATGCTTTCCCTTACATTGAAAACATGTATTTTCACTTTTGCATGCGGATACCATATGGGTAAAACCTAGACAATTAAAGCAATATTTCAATTTTCGTACGATATTTCTCCTTTTAGCCACGGTAATTTTTAAAAATTCTGGGCATAGACGCAATGAGTGTTCCCCTTTGCAAATTTTGCATTGGGAATTTATTTGAGCATGATGTGCACGAACACGAGGTATATTGCTCGAAGACTGCTGTCTAGACACTGTAGTTCGCGAAACTTTATTAACCTTTTGCATGTCGGCCACGTTTTCCAAAACCCGATACCGATTGGTGAGGAAGTTGTTCATACATTCCCACGTTTGAATTTCTGTGGGTTTGTCGAGGGACTCTTCCCAAAGAGAAAGTGTTTGCGTTGGAAGGCGAGTTGCACAAAAGTAGGTTATAAACGCGTCCCATGCTTTTACTTCGATACTATGTGACTTTAAAGCAATAAGAGCTTAATTGATATTGCTTTGCAGTTCCTTCAATGCCGCGGCCGATTCTACCTGAGTACACGGTTGCCCGAGCAAAATACCAAGGTGGCTGTTTACGAGTACCTATTCTTTTATTTTCGTAGTGGTCTTTAAGAGCCGACCACGCAGCCTCGAAATTGTCGTCTGTAATTTCAAATTTAGAGACAATGTTCAAAGCATGATCTTTAGTCCGGGCACGCAAATGAAAAAGTTTTTGAACGGGACTTAATTTTGCGTGCCGGACATACAGTGCAGTGAACATATCCCTAAATGCAGGCCATTTCACAAAATTCCCACTAAAAACTTCAGTCTCGCATGGCGGAACATGCATACTATGCGTCAAACCATTACACTTGTTTTCATCACTCACTTTATCTTTATTTTTATCATCCCTAGTTTTTGATTCGCTCTCTAATGGCCGCGTGGCTTCGAGAATCTCACTAAGAAACTCAATATAGGTATTGGAAGAGCTTTTGTATTTTCCCTTAACCTCAACGAGTGACGCCTTAAGTTCGTCATCCTCAGTCGCCGCCCAAACAAAATGGCTATAAGCCTTTTTAACTTCTAACCATAATTCTTCAAGCCCAATCCGAAATGCTTCAATCGTCGATTGCGAAAGCCCTATGACTGGTTTTTCTTTAAATGTTGCATGAAAATCGACCAACGTGTCGCATGCCAAAATAAGTTTCTCCAAACTCATAGCAAAAATGAAAAAAAAAAACAAAAAGAAACGCGCCCAATTTATGTTGAAAATGAAAATTGCTCACCACCGTTATAACGCCGAAACTTAACCGTACAAATTTAAGGCGATTTTTATTTTTACCGTAGGATATAAACCCTTCCAAATTTTACCGCTTTATATTTTAACGCGTGGTAGAACGTACCAATTTTACCGTTTAACTACCTCACGTATATATAAAAAACAAATTTTAGCAAATTGGAAAAAAATTGGATAAATACCTGTACAATACAAAATTTACGATGGCTGCAATGATGATGATGACACTGGAACTGATGAAGACTTCGATAATTATGGCTACAGATGTAATGGTTATACAGATGTAAATTCTTTCTGGGGACTTCTTTGATGATTACTGGGTAATGAAGGCGTGCCGTTATTATGGGACGGTGCCAACTTGCCGTTATTACGGGACGGTGCCAAGCGTGCGCACGTGATGTTATTACGGGACGGTGCCAAACTTGCCGTTATTACGGGACGGTGCCAAACGTGCGGACGTGCCGTTATTATGGGACGGTGCCAAGCGTGCGCACGTGCCGTTATTGAGGGACGTGCCAGACGTGCGGACGTGCCGTTATTGTGAGACGCTGCCAAGCTTGTCGTTATTACGGGACGGAACCAAACGTGCGGCCGTGCCGTTATTAAGGACGATGCCAGAATTTATTTTGCACAAAATGGCGCTATCTGGCTCGAATGGACCAAATGTTGGGGTAGCTATTAATACTTTGAAGACCTCTGGTCTTCCCTTTGTATTAAATGCCACGGAATTCCTCTTATAGTAACTGCCACCAAATGTTTGGAGGATTGCCTTTAACTATCAATCACATCCAAATAACTCAAAGAAAACAATTATATTATTCTTTTTGAACTCTTCAGTTCAACGATTTTTCTTTTAACTTTATTTTCTGTTTTTAAACTTTTACTTAAATTTACTTTTTAAATACTTAGACTTTAATTTACTTTTTTTAACTTTTAAGAATGTTGTCTGGGTGGTGGCGATGTCGAGAGAAGAAGAATCGAGAATAGAATAGAATAGTTAAATTAATGACATTTTTGCTGAGAAGCCGCGCGCCATCAGAAAATAAGCCATAAGCCGATCAGAAAATAAGCCGTGAGCCGATCTTTTACTTAGTCTCCACCTTAAGGGTGTAAACAACATGGGCGACGATTATGCTCAGCTTATACTTGAACAATATATTTAACTATATACATCACAGATTGTAGTAAATTAATAAGTTTTCTCAAATCAATGATAATGTTTAATAGACAGTAACTTAATTGTTGGTTTCCGGGGTTGTGACATACCAAAGGACTGACGTTTTAAGAACTAATCGTGTTTTTTTAATAACTTGTTTTCAAAATGAAGAACTGAAATTGGTAGACTAAATAAAGGTCTTTCCATTGTTTTAAAATAAATTGTAATCTCAATAAAATATAATAAGACTTTGTATATATTGGTTGATGACATTGAGTTACCCAACTTTTGTATAATCACCCATATTTGAGTCGAAATTCAATTTTTAGCAACTTTGAGCAATGTCTTTTTTTAGGTTTTTATTTTTTATAAAAAAAACTATCAATTCCATTTTTCTCAAAATTTTACCATATGTTAAAACATTATTCTTCGTTACACAAAATTGTTTTGTAGATAAAATCATTTTTTATTCGTAAACATTTTGAGGTGACAAATATTTTTTTCAGTTTTTTTGATTTATAAAAAAACCGTTAATTGGATTTTTTCCCAAACAAAACATTTGTTTGGTATCACGTTACAATATACATATACATAATATAAAATTTAATTCAAGTCTCTAATGCTATTGCTTCGTGAGATATTTAGGGTCAACCAAAATTTTCACCTTTTTTTAAATTGCTATGGTAAAAAAGCATCCACGCAATTTTCTTGAGGTATAACAAAATTTATTTGAAGTCGATATCTCTACTTGTTCTTGAGCTATGGACGACGAAAAAAACTTCGCGAACGTACGGACGTACGAACGTAAGTACACAAGCAAGCTCAGACATCTTTCCAAAAATCTTTTATTTCGACTCTAGGGACCTTGAATCGTCGAGAAATGTCAACATTTTCAATTCGACAAATCGGACCGATTACAATAACTTCCTATGGGAAGTTAAAAATAAAATCTACAAAAAAAGTACGCAAAATAGTTCACAATTGATGTTCGGTTTTCGATATCACGTGAACAAGAAGATATTGACTTCAAATTAATTTCATTCATCCAATTTGTAATTGTTTATATAAGAAAAAAAAATATTTTAGAAATGCTACTAAGATTGGTAAAAATTGGTTTTCGAATAAAAATCTCGTTTACAAAAATAGATTTTCAAATCAAACTATTCCATCAATGCAAAATATTGTTGGTAATTTTTATTTTTTTTTTATAATAATTCAACTGACAACTTGACACGAAAACCTGCAAACCTTTTAGGCAAGGCTAATCGACAAACGGGATGGGAAGTTATCAGTGTGGGTCGCATACCAGCCTCTTTTTAATCTTGTAACTGCACGAGTGCCAAGACTGCCAAGGAAGATTTGTCCCATAAAAACGCTTATGCTCTCAATTACAAGAAGAATCATGAAACTCTCATGGACTCATGAATTGACTATGAGAATAAGACTTTACTTTTAACAATAATAAAGAAATTTTTTCCAAATATCAAATTTGTAAAAAGATACCGTAGAATACAAAATCCCATGTTTAGTAAAAAAATGGCACGAGTACGATAACTTTGGCGCCAAGATATAATAACGGTTTTTGGTAGAGAGGCTTAATACAAGCATTTTTTACTATGGGAAAGGGGTCTATCTCCCCCCATTCAGGCGGTAGGGGCAATTTAAAAAAATTATTATTTAAAATGGAAAAAAATAATTAAAAAATAACGGTGATACTTACAATTAAGTTTTATACATTTTTTTAAAGCCAACATTCTGTTTTATTAGCCAGTTTTTAATTTAAGTCAAAACTATGCGTAGTTTTTGAAAAAAATAATTTTAAACTCAAAATTTGAGTAAAAAAAGTTAAAAAAAGGTTTAAAGTGTAATTTTTCAATACTTCAAGATTATCTACCATTGTTTTTATTTCAGAATTTATAGCTCTTATTTGTTTTTGATCAAAAACTGAAAACTAGATGATTGTATGTCTTTTAGTTTTTGAGAAAATTAAAAATAACCACAACTACTATTTTAATTTAATTCTTTTTTTTTTTTGCTTGAGTGGTCTTATTTTGATAGTAACAATGGTAGGTGCGAGTTTGGGTGTATGCAACAGTAATGTGTGTGCGAATTTGGGTGTATGCAACAGTGGGATCTGTAAGGGGGGGCATGCTGCCCCCCTGCAACCCCCCTGCTTGGGAACACTATAGGATTTGGGGTGGGTGCAAGTTGGAGTGCGTGCAAGGTGGGGAGGGGGCACGGTTCGGTGGGTGCAAGATGGGGTGCATGCAAATTAAAAAAAACCACAACTACTATTTTAATTCAATTCTTTTTTTTTTGCTTGAGTGGTCTTATTTTGATAGTAACAATGGTAGGTGCGAGTTTGGGTGTATGCAACAGTAATGTGTGTGCGAATTTGGGTGTATGCAACAGTGGGATCTGTAAGGGGGGGGCATGCTGCCCCCCTGCAACCCCCCTGCTTGGGAACACTATAGGATTTGGGGTGGGTGCAAGTTGGAGTGCGTGCAAGGGGGGAGGGGGCACGGTTCGGTGGGTGCAAGATGGGGTGCATGCAAAGTTTCTTTTGCATTTAAATAAGCTGGATTTAAGAAAAATTAATTTACCCTAGGTGTATCTTAATCCATATTCGATTATTACTATCAAAATAAGACTACGTTAATACTTAAGCAAGGAAAAAGTAATAGAATTAAAATATTTATTTTGGTAATTTTCAATTTTCTCAAGAACTAGAAGACATAAAGTCATCTAGTTTTCAGTTTTTGATCAAAAACAAATAAGAGCAATGAATTCTAAAAAAACAGTAAATAATTTCAAAGTTTTGAAAAACTACACTTTAAACCTTTTTTTTAAATTTTTTTTGCATACATTTTTAGTTTAAAAAATTTTTTTTCAAAAACTATGCATAGTTTTGACTTGATTTAAAAACAAGCTAATAGACAAAAATGTAGGTATAATACTTAATTGTAAGTATTACCGTTATTTTTTAATTATTTTTTTTCCATTTAATGTACATATTTTTTAAATTGCCCCTACCACCTAAACGGGGGGAGATAGACCCCCCTCCCATAGTAAAAAATGCTTGTTTTTAGCTGTTCTATACAAATCCGTCATTAAACTTTGTCGCCAAAGTTATCGTACTCTCCCCAAAAAAATGTATTTTGTACTATGATCTATGACTTTTATTAAATACTCAAATTCAAACCAGAAATGTTTGATTTCCAAGGTTAAATAAATATTTTTATTAATGCAAGTAATGAAATTGTGAAGGTTGTATTTTATAGACGTGTTGTTTTCAGGAAAAATTAAAACTTATACCTATTCATAACAATTTAGTGTTAAGGAAAAGAAAATGGAACTGCAATTAATTATTTGCATCCTATTTGAAGTTCTTAGTTGAAGTTATTCTGAATTATTTATTAACAATTGTAAGAGTGAAAGTATAAATTGCTTACCCATGTTGAACAATTACATTCCGCTGCTGTAACACCATGCTTGATAGGCTTGCTACACTTAAATATAAAATTTTTATTTTATAGATTTTTTAAACGGTCATGGAAATAACATTTTTGTACACTACCGAACCCACTGACCAACCTTCTTAACGAACGTAGATATCAATATGAAATAAATTATAATTCGTATACAAAAAATAATAACCACAACACAAACTTTAATATTTTAATAATATTTTATTCCACTTTCTCCTACCGCATGTTAAAAATAAACATTTTAATACATTTTTCTTTTCACAACGCGAGGAGCTCGAACTCAAGAATTTCACAAATCACAAAGACAAACTGTAACTAAATCAAAAAGTTGATCTTGTTGCATCATATTCATGGACATTACGGTTCACCTGAGTTGTAAAAGTGTGGTAGTGCACTGTATATGAATGCAATGAAAATGTTGGCGTTAGGCTTTTCTCTGGCTATCATTGAGACTCAGCGCTGCCATCCTATGGATCATTGAGTGCAGTTTATGTATATCAAAAAATAGTAGTAGATTGTAGCTTACCACAGTAGACCTTACAATTTATTACAGAAATAAAAAAATAAAATTCAATCAGGAGAAATGATTAATTAATTAATTAACATATTAATAAAATTAAAGTTACTATCATTTCGATGTTGAAAGCTGCAGTAGAAAATGAATGGCAGGATTTGATAGTCGCGTTCATTTATGTTGTTGCTAAAAATAAACGGATTCCAGGCTTTTCGAATTTTGGTTAATTAAGTACTTTTTTTTTTAATAGAAAAAGAATTACAAGAAAATGGACTAGAGCAGAAAGAAACGTCAAATTGATTTTTCGTGTGGATTCAGAGCATTTTTTTGACATTTTATTCAGATTTATGTATCCCATTCGATAATTCTTTCTTCAATTTTTGTTTAAATAATTTACAGGTACTCAACGATTAATAATACCCTAGACACGTTTCTGTTTACACAGTACGAGCTTTAGCAAAATTGGGAAGGATATTTAAGGAGCACATTGGTCTTAAAATGTTTGAATATTAAAATGGAAGGGAGGAACAGACTTGGGTAAAGCATTTCACATTCTCGATGTAAAATAAAGAAAATAGAATATCTATACTTGACAGTACGTCCGAAATCAAGCTCAAGGGTTAACTGAAACAGCTTTGTCTATGGTCATGACTCATGTTTACTGAACCGGCGTTGTCGTCTCAAATTTGGCCACCAAACGTTGAAGAGTCTACTGTGAGGGGCCACCACGTCTACCATAAAATGGACGCAATGCGCCCAACGTTTGCGTTAGCAAAGACTCATTTTGATAATAAAGTTTTATCATTTGAATGTGCTGTTCAATCGTGTAACTTGCCAAGATGATTTGACAGATGTCACCAAAACAAAATGGCCGCCACGGGGCGCTAAAATCTACCCACTCCAATTGAAAAAACCCTTTATAATGTGACGTGATTCCAAACTAATAAAATTTTGAAAAAAAAAATAAAACTAACGGTTTCTTTTTATAAATAAAAAAAAACTGAAAAAAAATAGTCAACTCGAATATTTTGGGAACAAAAAACTATCTTATCTCCAAACTGATTTTATGTAACGAAGAATGACGTATTTGACATCTGTTAAAATTATGAGAAAAATCGAATTGACAGTTTTTTACAAAAAAATAAAAACCTAAATAAAACATTACTAAAAGTTGTAAAAATTGATTTTCGACTTAAGTATCTTTTTGGTTTTCAACTGAAAATGTAATAAGAAGTTAAAATTAGTTGGAAGCCAAAATCTCAAATTTTTGAAAAGATATTTGAGTCGAAAATCAATTTCTACCAACTTTTATTAATTTTTTTTTAAGTTTTTTTTTTTTGTAAAAAAACTGTCAATTTGATTTTTCTCAAAATTTTTCCGAATGTTGAAAACATTATTCTTCGTTGCATAAAATTTTTTTGGAGATAAAATCATTTTTTGTTCGTAAAATTTTCGAGGTGACAAATATTTGCTTTTCAGTTTTTTTGATTTATAAAAAAACAGTTAATTCGATTTTTTTTCAAAAATATATTTGTTTGGTATCACGTCACAATATACAATATAAAATTTAATTCAAGTCTGTAGCTTTATTTGTTCGTGAGATACTTTGGGTTAACCAAAATTTTCACCTATTTTTAAAATGCTATGGTAAAAAATACCACCCACTCAATTTTCTTGAGAGCCCTTTCTGCATTATTATCTGTATAACAAAATTTATTTGAAGTCGATATCTCTACTGGTTCTTGAGTTATGGACGACGAAAAAAACGTCGCGAACGTACGAATGTATGTACACACGCACGCACAGACATCTCTCCAAAAATCTTTTATTTCGACGTTAGGGACCTTTAAACGTCGATAAATGTGAAAATTTTCAATTCCACAAATCGGACCGACTACAATAAAAGTTAAAAATTAGCACAAAAGTTTAATATAAATAAGAATAAAGTTGCATGAAACTTAGGGCCCTTACACACCAAACGAATCCGAATCAATCAGAATCACTCCGAATCAATTTGAATCTGATTCGTCATCTCCACTCTTTCACACCAGCTGAATCAACCTGAATCTATAAAAATCATTTCATCGCATAAATCGCACTATTTTCTTTAACTTTTAAAATTAATAACTCCACGTCCATCTCGTATGGTTGTTGATTCAAGACTGACCGGACGAGGAATCTGACAGGTTGAATCAAGTGCGACCTCGAATCAAACGTGATTGAACCAGATTCATCCGGTCTGAAGGCGGGAAAAGAATCCCTTCACATTTAAACGGAGCGCTCGAAGCCGAATCTTGGTCAATCAGATTCAACTTGATTCGGAGTGATTCTGTTGATTCGGATTCGTTTGGTGTGAAAGGGCCCTTAGGGTAAATTCACAAACGTCAAATTTTGTTGGTAGTAATTAGGCATCACTGCTTTTTTGCGATGCTGATGGACAAAAAGTTTTACGTTTAAAAACAACTTTTGCTTTATGATGGATGTGATACTAATAAAAACTCTCATTGTAATTAAAATCTGGAGCCACACATTTTATCTCCTCTAGAACTTTTTTCCACAATACTGGCTTTGATTTTCTGCCGGCAATAAATTCACCTTCATATTTTAATCTCGTTTATATTAATAGTTTAATTTGTGAGCTGGTAAAATATTCCCTAAAATTCATCAAACTGATTAATTTATAAACAATTTAGAATTTGATTAAATACTTTGCATTGTCTTTTTCCTCCTTTTTTGCTCCAAGTGGCGTCGGCATCAACAACTTATCAAGAAAATTCTTAGTGCTTTTTTTGTTTATATATATATTATTATTATATATTATTTGCGCATCAGTTTATCTAAATTTACAATAATGAACAATTGACATTTTAAGTGATGCGAATTATTTGCGTTTATGAACGTGCTAAAGGGATGATCGCAAACAGGGTTCGAACCTCAGTAACAAAATTTCGGAGAGATTTGCAGCAAAAGTGAAGTAAATCAAAAATTTCCGAAGTAGATTTGAAAATGAAAGAAAAACTCAAGTTTTCAAAAACTGTATTTTTAACAAAAATTTATTTAACGGAAATAAATAGGTATTTTTAACAAACAAATCACATACATAAATTCATTCAGACTTGAATACCTTAAACTTAATACCTAATAAACTAAATTAAATAAGAAATTAGAGTTGAAAACAAAAAAACTATAGTTTTCAAAAACTATATTTTTAACAAAAATATTAATTTTTTTAAACAAAAAATTAATCACAAACGGTTTAAGACTTCATAAACTAAAAACTATTCATAATACATACTATAAATATTTTTGGTTTTTATTGATTTTATTTTAGAATGTATTTGGCTTGGACAAATTTAAATTCTTTTATAAATCTAAACTTAGTTGATTAGTTAAACATAAGCATCATCAACGGCACGAGTATGATAACTTTGGTGCCAAGATATAATAACGGTTTTTGGTAGAGGGGCTTAATACAAGCATTTTTTACTATGGGAGGGGGGGTCTATCTCCCCCCGTTCAGGCGGTAGGGGCAATTTAAAAAAATTATTATTTAAAATGGAAAAAAATAATAAAAAAATAACGGTGATACTTACAATTAAGTTTTATACATTTTTTTAAAGCCAACATTCTGTTTTATTAGCCAGTTTTTAATTCAAGTCAAAACTATGCGTAGTTTTTGAAAAATTTAATTTTAAACTCAAAATTTGAGTAAAAAAAGTTAAAAAAAGGTTTAAAGTGTAATTTTTCAATACTTCAAGATTATCTACCATTGTTTTTATTTCAGAATTTATAGCTCTTATTTGTTTTTGATCAAAAACTGAAAACTAGATGATTGTATTTCTTTTAGTTTTTGAGAAAATTAAAAATAACCACAACTACTATTTTAATTTAATTCTTTTTTTTTTGCTTGAGTGGTCTTATTTTGATAGTAACAATGGTAGGTGCTAGTTTGGGTGTATGCAACAGTAATGTGTGTTCGAATTTGGGTGTATGCAACCCCCCTGCTTGCGAACACTATAGGATTTGGGGTGGGTGCAAGTTGGAGTGCGTGCAAGGTGGGGAGGGGGCACGGTTCGGTGGGTGCAAGATGGGGTGCATGCAAAGTTTCTTTTGCATTTAAATAAGCTGGATTTAAGAAAAATTAATTTACCCTAGGTTTATCTTAATCCATATTCGATTATTACTATCAAAATAAGACTACGTTAATACTTAAGCAAGGAAAAAGTAATTTAATTAAAATATTTATTTTGGTAATTTTCAATTTTCTCAAGAACTAGAAGACATAAAGTCATCTAGTTTTCAGTTTTTGATCAAAAACAAATAAGAGCAATGAATTCTAAAAAAAAAACAGTAAATAATTTGAAAGTTTTGAAAAACTACACTTTAAACCTTTTTTTTAATTTTTTTTTGCATACATTTTTAGTTTAAAACAATTTTTTTCAAAAATTATGCATAGTTTTGACTTGATTTATAGACAAAAATGTTGGCTTTAAAAAAAGGTATAATACTTAATTGTAAGTATTACCGTTAATTTTTAATTATTTTTTTTCCATTTAATGTACATATTTTTTAAATTGCCCCTACCGCCTAAACGGGGGGAGATAGACCCCCTCCCATAGTAAAAAATGCTTGTTTTTAGCTGTTCTATACAAATCCGTCATTAAACTTTGTCGCCAAAGTTATCATACTCTCCCCTCATCAACTAATGTGAGCATACCATTAAAGCATTAAAATTTATTTTCTCAACATTCTAAGCTAACGGGTTTTAGTGAACACCCACTATTTTAATCCATAAAATACCAGAAGTATATCCATTCCACCATTTCTCTCATCTGTTTTTCATACAAAAGCAAGAGAAAGAGCTTTCTTTTTGAGTCTAAAAACAAATTCAAAACAAAATCGCGGAGATTAGTATTGTACTAAACAAGATTAAATAAAAGTTCATTAACAGTTCAATTCGGATTCAAGTCCAGTTAATTCTCTAGTTGCGTTAGTTTGTTCCTTTTAAAGTACCTATATTAAATAAAATGTTAATTGTATTTTTAAAGACATTTAATTGAAAGTGACTTAGACACTTTAGAGAGCTTACATTTCAGAAATGTTATCTAGGGCTCATTAACTTTCGATTGATGTAAGATTAAGAAGCGAAGCGGAAAGGAACTTTGGTGATCGGGAGAAAAAGTTTACACAAGTGAGTTGAAATATATATATGAAAGGACCACTCATGCAGACTGTATAACGGCGACGACGAACTGAATTCCGTTGTCAGGCAGGATGATACATTCAACATAGACGACGAAAGCTAACAATCCCGTCTTCCCGATTTAGACGAAGTAAAGATTGCAATATCTAAGCTGAAGTCTAACAAAGCCGCTGGAGTAGATGGCTTGAATGCCAAGCGCTTCAAAGCAGCTGGAGATAATTTGGTTAGGAGCATGCATCAACTCATCAGTAAGATATGGTCGGAAGAAAGCATGACCGATGAATGAAACCACAGTATTGTTTGCCCGAATTTGAAAAAAGGAGACCCTCTAAACTGTACCAACTATAGAGGCATCAGTCTACTTAACATCACTTACAAAATCTTCTTTGCCGTAATATGTGAACGTCCGAAGCCCTTCGTCAACAACCTGATAGGTCCCTATGAGTGTGGTTTTAGACCAGGAAAGCCCAGAGTCGATCAAATATTCACATTACAGCAGATATAGAGCCATGTCTAGTTTTGGCATCCCAGCCAAACTCGTCCGTTTGTGCAGAATGACAATGGAGAGTCCACGATGGTCCATAAAGGTTGGAAACAACAACAGAAACTTTCGATGCCAAAAAAGGTTTTAGACAGGGTCATGCGCTCCCATGTGATTTTTTCCAAAGTCTGTCCAATTACTAGCATAATTCTGATGACATTGACATAAGCGGAAGAACTCAACATGATGGGGTTTTTGTGAATATTGAGGCAGAGGCGACAAAAATGTTTTTAACGGTTAATGAGGGCAAAACAAAGTACATGCTGTCAAGAAAGCACTTACAACACCGACGTCTCTTTGAGGTATGTAGTTTGAGACTTCGTCTACCTAGGCTCCGCTATGAACGCAGAAAACAACACCAGCGCTGAGATCAAACGAAGAATAACTCTGCTAACCGCTGTTTCTTTGGGGTAAGAAAGCAATTGAGTAGCAAAGCCCTCTCTCGAGGGACCAAAGTGTCACTATATAAAAAGCTCACCATCCCCGTCCTGCTATACGGTGCAGAAGCATGGACTATGATAAAAGGGGATGAAAGAACCTTGGGTCGTTTCGAGATAAAAGTTATTCGTTTGATCTATAGTCCCGTATGCATAGAAGGGGAGTGGAGGGGAAGATGAAACGAGGAGCTGTACGGGTTGTGCAGCGACGTAGACTTGCCAGAAGGCTAAAAGTCCAACGACTAAGATAGCTGGGTCACGTAGAGGGCATGGAAACCAATGGTCCGGCCCGAAAGTCTTCGAATCCACACCCACAGCACAGCGCAGTGGAGGAAGACCGCGGATCAGGTGGCGCGCACAAATGGAAAGAGACCTTACCCAACTTGGAGCGCAAAACTGGAGACATCTAGCTAGGGACCGAGCTAGACGGAGAAGTTTGTTTGGTGAGGACCTAGTTCACACAGGACTGTAGCGCCACTTTAAGTAAGTAAGTTAGTATGTAGGTTATCTATTTCACGATACATGTGAGTTCAAAGTATTTAAAATTTTAGATGAGATGATTTTGGAGTTACTATTTTTAAACTTTGACATAACCAATCAATGCAACAAAACACCCGTTACAATTTCTGTTGCTGTTCCTTTGTTTTTATTTTTGAAATTTAGAGTAAGGCCTTTTCACCTCTATAAAGGTATTGACAAGATGCTCTTAAAAGTTCAGAACTATATAACAGATACAAATAGCCCGTTGTGAGCTGTATAATAGTAAATAATGTTAACATATCAATTTAAAAGTGTTTTTTGGAGAAACGCTGACTCATAAATAAGTATAGCAGTTTCCTTACTCTATTGCATTGTATTTACTTTGATACAAGTTGGGTTAATAAGGCTGCAATTTTCAACCACATGAGACATGAAAAACTATGCTTTTCATGTACGCGTCCTGATGGACATATTTAATGTCCATCTCTGGACAGGACGTGAAATATTACCAGACAAGCAGGTGAATTGTGTTCAAAGTTGGAAGTACATCGGTATAAACATACAAATGGTCAACAACCACAATCTGAAGAAACAACCGCAATAAATAATTGTGTCCAATCTAGATATAAAAACATTACTGCTATACGAGTACAAATGCTCGATGTAGCCTTTACTGAGTTCTCCTTCTGTGACTGCGATACAATTGGATACTTTGTAGCCATCATCATCATTCAGTGGATATTATTTCTTTTTCTGGTTGGTCGGTTGGTTTGGTTGGCAGTCCTGCGATGCATGGAGCATGGTCCTCCTTGTACGTATGTGAATGACTATTGTATTCATAAAATAGCTCTGCTATGCTGCAAAAGGTTGGGATAAGTGATAAGGATAACATTTGCCATTCACGACATAAGCTGCCACTATACACCATACACTAGGATAGTGACAGGGCCCGGGGGAAGGGATACGGGTAGGGGTAGGCCAAGTGTATTTGGGAATCCTGCGAATAAATATTATCGTCACAGCTTCAATCACGAACACGATATTTTGTGTTAAACACAGTTCACGGGCATTTGTTACAGTTGCACTAAAACGTGCATAGTGACAAATGTGCGGTTATATGATACCTGGAAATGCAAATACATATTTATGTACGAAATCGCAAAACGACTGAAACTGAAAGGAAGATAATTGGAACTAAACGTATTTCCAAATGGCACGCGATTTTGGTATTAGTGTGTGCGGCAAGGATATGATTCGACTGTTGTTATTAAGTGTGCTTGAGTTGCCTTCTCTATAAAGGATTTAATAATTATGTAGGCAGGTTTATTTTGAAATAAAAAGTGATTTGTTGACAACACAAAGCAGCAATGTATATTGTATATTTTGTGTTTTAAATTCAGGGTTAAATGTTTCCTTGTTTTTTTGTTTATTTGCTAAATTATATGGAAAATAGTGAAACAATAATTATTATAAACAATTGAATAACAAATCTAATGTACATATATAAATTACGTAACACGATGTTTGTCCGTAATGAACTCCTCAACTACTTAACCGATTTCAATCAAATTTGTACACCGTGTGCAGTTTGATCCAACTTGGATATAGGAAATAGGATAGCTTAAATCTCAATTTTTGATCGAAATATTACTTTCGCGAATGAACTTTCTTGTGGCGAAGTTAGATTAGATTGACCTTAAACATGAGCGTACAATTGCAAATGATCTTTCAGCACAAATATTTTCCGAACAATTACTAGATATTGGGAAAGGTCAAATAAAACTGCAACCAAATACGCAATGTTAATGTCAAGGTCTTTCAGTACTCTTGCTAGGAGTGTCATTGTATTGTGAACGAGCATTGGAACCAAGTATGACGTAGTGTTAATATGTTTTTTTTACAAATGCCCAGAAATCTTTACTACCTTTGGTACACTAAAGTATTTTCTTCCGCAATTTTAGGTCATGCAAAAGTGGTAGTACACTAATTGCGTATTTTATAGGATCAGAAGTAAGAAAAAAGACTAGGTTGTTAGCGTATTGACCTGCGACCGACGTCAGGAATTCGAGTTGGCTCGTCGACAAGCTGAGTTAGTTGGTTTAACTCAGCAAAGACTTTGACGTACCTTCCTTCGGGTATTGTTTGGCCAGAAAACCGAAGCGAAGAAGAATTGTTTACATTGAAATCTCCAGCAATGACGATTTCAGTGTGAGGAAAATGGGAAACAATTATTTGAATAGCAATGGACAGAGCATTAAATTCGTTAGAAGTTTAATTTTTGTCCAGATTTGAACTTCGATAAATGAAACATGCGTTGATAACGTGCTTATTTTGTGCAAAACGGAGTCCTTCAACAGTCCATAACATAAATTCACGATTTAAAAAGGAAAAATAGGATTCATATGAGAGCAGAAAAGTAAAAGTAAAGAAGCTAGATTTGTACTGTGAGAAGCTACTTTTTAGGCTTATCAGTTAAAATCCCTTCTTATCTTAGAAATCCTTAAAGATTTTTTGAAAGAGACCACGAGTTAAAAAGTCAGCAACGAAACTTTATGAAGAAGAAGCATCACCATCAAAGTAATGACCGAAATATCCGTGCAGCCATGTATAAAAAGCAATACATTAGTGGAAAATAGAAATGAAAGACTTAAGTTTGCTATTGAACATAATACACAGGATATGTCTTCTTGGAATGAGGTGGAAGAACATATTTTTGCATTGTTCGGAATTAACATTTTCTGAAAGGTAAAATGAATCAATATTTTGAAACAATATTTGTTGTCCTGTGTTAGTGACCTCGGAATATAAGACATTTTCATCTTCTACCAGGACAATTACCCAAAGCACACATTTTAAGATGCTTAAACAACGGAAAAAGTGCTGACCTAAATGAAATCGAGCATATAAGGTATAAACTGGTACGTCAAGTTGCTCAAAAGAACTTTCGAAAGGGCCATAAATTGAGCCTTCACGAAGAATAACAAAACATTAGTGCTGAAGTATGATGAAAACTTGTCTCTTCAATACCTCGACGACGACGCCTTTAGGAAGCCATTAAATCAAAAGGATATGCAACTCAGTACTAAATATAAAATGTATAATTATGTGTGGAGTGTTTAATTATAGAGTTGCCTTTGTTTTTAATATAAAATTCTTTTTTAATTGCTTAAATTATAGATTTGGCTTTTTAAAAATAAGAACTTGTTTAAATATCATAGAAATGGTTTTAAAATCTTATACACTTCAAAACATTTTCTTGGAGAAAATAGGCCAGGTTTCGACTACAAAAGGGACTTGATACTTGAAGTAAGGCAAGTTTTTAATATCTGATTGGCCAGCAGCTGCCAAAAAATTGGGCAGGTTCAGACCACATAAGGGACTTGAATGTAAGGGAAGTTTCTAGTATCTAATTGGCCAGCTGACAAAAATTCCCTCTATGATTTATTTATTTTCTGTACAACTTCATTTAATATTTTCTGTAAAAGGGTTCCTTGTCAATTTGGAAAAGAAATAAGTAATATTTCCTTACAATACAAAATACAGATCGTAATGGACTTGTAGCTTGCCTGAGGAGTGTAGACAATAATGTTTTTGGTAGTTTTTGTACTATGAACTTGTAGTAGAGGTTTATAAAGTAAAGTTCTGAATTTGAAATGTATGACACTTGAAAAACTAACTAGTTGCCTTGGTCAAAATTTAGATTCAAAGAATGAAGTTGACTGCAAATTAAGTCCCTTATGTTGTCTGAACCTGCCCATTGTCTTCCGATTATGTCAACTGTATTGGAAAGTTGACTGGAAAATTATTCAAGAAAAATCTAACTAAATATCAAGTCAAGTCAATTTATGTCAACTGAAAGCTGAATTTTTGTTATTATTTTCTGCACAATCCCATTTAATGTTTTTTGTAAAACGTTTCTTTGTAAGATTGGAAAAGGTATATAAGTAATATATCTTTACTATTCAAAATGCAAGTCGTAATGGACTTGTAGCTTGCTGATATACAATAATGTTTTTGACAGTTTTTGTACGTTGAAGTGAAGGTAGAGCTTAGTGAAGTAAAGTTTTAAGTTTGAAATGTATGAAACTTTAAAAACTATGTAACTAGTTGCATAGGTCAAAATTTACGTTCAAAGAATGCAGTGGACTGCAAATGAAGTCCCTTTTGTTGTCTGAACCTTTCCAATGCATTGCCAAAATCTATATTTTATAAGTCTGATTAGTCTTGGGAGCCTCTGTACATAAGAAAACTTATATTCACATAAGTTCTTGTTTTGAACTTTAATAGTTAAGTTTCATATCCAGAAACGTAAACTTGAGAACAGGAATATTGTCGAAATTATCCTTTGGAATTTTTGACTACGTAGCCCCTAGCCCAATAAATAATTTAAGAAACGTCAAAGACTTCTAAGACTCACCTCATCATCTTCGTCGTCATCATCATCATAATCGAAAGTACGAGTTTCAGCTGATAGATTCTTAGTGCTACTCGATAATCTTTTCTTATTCTTAGCTGGACTCATAAGATCATCTCTATCTAAATTATCCATCGATCGTGCAGTTCAAAGACCTTTAGATTTTAAAGATATTTTCTTACTATTACTACTCGCTGATGACGACATTTGATCAATTTCCATACATTTTTGAAATTCTTTAAAATCATGTTTCCCATCGATATTCGAAATATAATAACAAGTAGCTGATAAAACTTCCAGAGCCTTTGTATGACGCTTCATTGATATAAGAACAAAATCATTTAGAATTTCTTTTAAATCTCTTAGTTTGCGTTTTTCAAAATTATTAATAATTTCATCAATTTCTTTGTTCGTTCAATTAACTTCGAGTTTGGCTTTGATGAGCTCAGAATCAGCAGCTGGCTGAAATGGGAAAGATTTCACTGTAAGACAATTTCTGCACTGGAAAAAATTAATTGATTCAGAGTATTTATCCGGATATACAGAGTAATTACTTGAATCATAACTGGCTTAGCCATTGGGCTGTTTTGGCAGCCAAAAATGTTGATGTTGACGAAATTAACTTCCAGATACAACAGTTGTTACCAGGCGATCTGATGTCTTTTAAATCAGTTTATACTGTTGCTAATGAAAATGATGGTGTACATTTTCCAATTGAATTTTTAAATTCACTACATACAGTGTCGTTCGAAAAATTTTGGTCAAACTTTTTTTCGAAAAGGGGAGCAAAAAGTGATTATACCGAAAAATGAGTTTTTTAGGTACGTGCTTCATTTTTAAGGATTAAAGAAAAATACTTTATTGATGCAGTTTTTGTTTGTTTTTATTGCTTCTCAGAAACATGTTGTATCTAATTAGTACTTAGGACCTCCTCTTGCTTTTATTACGGCTGCACATCGGCGAGACATTAAAAAAGATAGGTTTTTCCATGTGGATGCAGGTATCGTGTTCAAGATCCGGGTAAGTAGTTTTATTAATTCATCAACTGACTCTAGCCGCTGTTTGCAACCTCAAGTTTCAATATAGACCAAATATTCTCAATTGGACTGTAGGGAGGCCAACTTAGTACATCGATATTATTTTCTTCGAAGTATTTTGTAACCTTAGAAATAAAAAAAATCCAAATATTATTTTTAGTCATAAGTCAATCATGGTAAAAATAAAAAACAAGTTTATACTTACAATTTTAGCTGTTTGACAAGGAGCAGTGTCCTGTTGAAAAATGAAACTGCAAGTGTCCCAAAAAAGCCTTGGACCGTGAGCTCCAATACGTTTTCCAGGACTCGAAGGTAAACTTTTGCATTGACTTTGGATTCTAGAAAGCTTATTATACCATTTTCATCTGCAAAGAAGCATCCCCAAACCATCATACCTTCAGTTTTGGGGGGCATCCGCAAAATGCAATTAGAGCGTAGTCTTTCTTTCGGTTCTCTTGGCGCAAATATCCCCTCATCTTCAACATGGAGCTTGAATTTTAATTCGTCCGAAAAGATGACGTTGTTCCACATGTCTTGAGTCCAATTTAGGTGCTCCTGAGCCCAGAGCAATCGTTTTTCCTTGTTTTTTTTTTAAATCCGATTTCAATACCGGCTGGAGTGAGCTAAGTCCAGCTTTCACGAGCCTTTTTCTCACTGAGCTTGGCGAAATTACTTTGCCTGTACCTCGGCACAGATCGTTTTAAAGGTCCATCGAAGTCCTGAACCGATGCCGACGACTGTACAACACGAAAAGCGATCTTCCACTGGGGTCGTCTTTTTTGGCCTTTTTGGATTTTTTTCCACAAAATAACTTCGGTTGGTATTGGACTAATGCAGCTCTTATTGATAATAACATCAACTTTAATACAGTGTTTGAATGACATGTTGCTACCTAGTGCAAAAAAAGCCGTAACGTTCCTAAATTCCAAGAACTGATCTCGAAAAGGGTAATCAAATGTTTGACCATCATTTTTCGGACAGCACTGTATACCTGGAATGCCACCACATAATCTTAGATTAAAGATTAGTTCACCTATTATTCTCCTGCGTAATTTGAATCCACCTCAATTATTCAAGGGTACACGTTTGTGGTCATCAAAAAGATCACCGGAAATGTTCTTGAAGCAATCATTTTAACTGAAAACTTTAAAGGAAAAGTGGCCCTGTTGCTACGTATTCCAATGATAGCGTCAGATTCTACCATACCCTTCAGAAGGTTACAGTTTCCAATTATTTAGCATGTCTATAAATAAGTCTCAGGCCCAAACAATGTCCATTTGTGGTTTAGATTTGGAAAACCCATATATTTCTCATGGGCAGCTATCTATATGTTGCATGTTCACGTGTAGGGATTTTTGCTTTGCATTAACTCTACGACAATCTGGATTAATTGTGTTCAAAGTCCTTCGCCTTTAAATCATAAACCAGCAAATTTTTAAACCAGTTTTAACGTTTCCGTCTTTGTTCGTAAATAATAATTTAATTGTAATAAGGGGTAACGGTAGAAGAAAATTAGTCATGAAGGTAGTCATATAGACTTAAATCTTTGTGTCCATTAGTAATACCCGTGGCGTCTTTCTAGATCTCAAACTAAACTGGAAAGTAAACATTAAAGAACGGGTTGCGCCTGTAGAAAAACTAAAAAAATAGTGGGGCCTTCAATCGAAGATGATTTGTGGACGCACACAGCCATAGTACGTTCTATTTTGTCTTATGGATCGATTTTGTGGTGGCCTGCGCTTAAGAAGAAATACAACTTCGAAAAAACTAAGGAAGGTTTAAGGAATAGCGGGGGGCCCTTCGATCCTGCCAAACAGATACCTTAAGTGTTATTTTTCACCTCCAACCAGTAGACCTACACATTTTTTATATAATATTTGGTATCGTGCGGCGCTCTAAGGCTTAAAGAATCAACTGTTGGTTTTCCAAACATTATTGGCATGGCAACACTAACGAACTGATTCCAGCGGATATTTTTGCGACAGACACCACACCCCTGCCTTGAACCTCAGTAGAGATTTTAAAGTCACGGTTACAAAAGACTACGCTCAAAGATGGAGTGTGGAGTTGAGTCGGGAATTTTCTCTGAGCCCTTAAAAATGTCTCTAAGTCTTTTCAGAGAAGCATGCCAAATACTCAAATCAAACTTAAACCAAAATAGAAACACGGCTATCTGCACTGACAGCCAGGCGGCTGTTATGTCTTTGGCCACAGGATGAACTACATATGTATCAGGTGATTTTTTAAAAGCTTGAGAACTTTTTTTTAAAAAAAAACGCATAAAATTTGCAAAATCTCATCGATTCTTTATTTGAAACGTTAGATTGGTCCATGACATTTACTTTTTGAAGATAATTTCATTTAAATGTTGACCGCGGCTGCGTCTTAGGTGGTCCATTCGGAAAGTCCAATTTTGGGTAACTTTTTCGAGCATTTCGGCCGGAATAGCCCGAATTTCTTCGGAAATGTTGTCTTCCAAAGCTGGAATAGTTGCTGGCTTATTTGTGTAGACTTTAGACTTGACGTAGCCCCACAAAAAATAGTCTAAAGGCGTCAAATCGCATGATCTTGGTGGCCAACTTACCGGTCCATTCCTTGAGATGAATTGTTCTCCGAAGTTTTCCCTCAAAATGGCCATAGAATCGCGAGCTGTGTGGCATGTAGCGCCATCTTGTTGAAACCACATGTCAACCAAGTTCAGTTCTTCCATTTTTGGCAACAAAAAGTTTGTTAGCATTGAACGATAGCGATCGCCATTCACCGTAACGTTGCGTCCAACAGCATCTTTGAAAAAATACGGTCCAATGATTCCACCAGCGTACAAACCACACCAAACAGTGCATTTTTCGGGATGCATGGGCAGTTCTTGAACGGCTTCTGGTTGCTCTTCACTCCAAATGCGGCAATTTTGCTTATTTACGTAGCCATTCAACCAGAAATGAGCCTCATCGCTGAACAAAATTTGTCGATAAAAAAGCGGATTTTCACATTTCGAACCGAACACTGATTTTGGTAATAAAATTCAATGATTTGCAAGCGTTGCTAGTTAGTAAGTCTATTCATGATGAAATGTCAAAGCATACTGAGCATCTTTCTCTTTGACACCATGTCTAAAATCCCGCGTGATCTGTCAAATACTAATGCATGAAAATCCTAACCTCAAAAAAATCACCCATTACATATATAGCCTCAACATTAACCTCCGTGTAACTTTTATTTGGGTTCCAGGTCATAGTGGCTTTGAAGCTGCGTAGCCCTTGCAATAATCACTGTCGTAACTGCTTACACCAACATGAAAGAGAAACTGTGATTCACTTTCTCTGTTAATGCCCTGCAATGGCCAGTTCTAGAATGTTAAGCTTCGAAAGGGTATTCCTTAAAGAATTTGATGAACTTTCCCAGATGAAAACCAAAGACCTGATTTCCTTCCTGAACGCGACGAAATGCTCTAATATCGCTTATTTTGTCAATATAAATCCGTTATTATATTATCTTTTTAACTTTTCTTTATATTTCTCAATACATATGTACATATACTAAGAGAATTCCGAGTAAGACACTTTGGAAAAACTTTTATGGATATAAACGAAGTCCTGTGCGTTTTGAATGGCGAATTAGGCTGGGAAGTTTTATATTAATATGCAGTATCGGCGCCTAGATATAGATCACAAATTATTGAAGGCAATTTTCAAAGCAAAATAAAAAAAAAAAAAAAAAAACAGCAAACAGCAAACAAAGTTATGAAATATTGGCGCAAAATTTTAGACGATTTAGCACGATGTTAAATCATTTTTAGTATGATACTAGGTTAAAAAAAGGATTTTGATAATTTTAAACGAGTTTAGTATCGTACTATCTTCTTAACATTTTACTAAAGTTAAACTCACCAAATGGCTACTTTATCTTTTTAGTATCGTACTAAATCTGTATGACATATGTCATTTTTCTCAAATGTGACAAAAGGCGCAAAATTTTAGACGATTTAGTACGATGCTAAATCATTTTTAGTATGATATTAAGGTATGTTTGTTTTGTTTGCTCCACAATCTGTCATTATTTAGATGTGTTCATGTTTTTTTTTTTTTAATAAAATGGTTTTAGCATGATACTAGTTAGCAAAACAATAAAAAGTGTTTAAAATTAGTGAAAAGTTAGTAGATCACTATGTATATAGTATTGTGCTAAGGCCTAATAATAGGTTGTTTAAAATTTTGCGCCAATATTGTAATATTATATTATGCAATCAATAAAGATTTCTACTACTACATATGTCCAACAAGTTTATAGCACTAAAACGGCGCAAGTGGACTGTGTTTTTTACTCATCTTAGCCTTTGATAAATTGAGTCATCAATACTTTTTAGCAAACTCAGGAAAATTGGCCTTAATGAACGTTTTGTTTCGTGGATTTCTTCATATCTTAGAGATAGAATGTATAATACTATTTTTAAAGGTGAACGTTCTAAATATCTTATAGCAAATTCTGGTGTGCCACAGGGTAGCCATCTTAAGTTAAGATTATTATTTGTTAAGTAAGTTATTATTTGTGTAATTTATTAAATATCTTCCATCCGTTATTTTATATTCTTTGTCACTTATTTATGCCGATGACGTCAAAATATTTCGAAAAAATGAATCAAAAACAACCAAGTGTGGGAAGAGGAAAGTACGCTCGTTGATTGGTCAAATAGCTCAATATGCTCTGCCCAATACACCAATATACAAAACAAAGAAAAAAAGATCGTCGTAAATCAATAAACAAAGCCTTATCTGTCAAAAAGTCACTGTTGGTAGCAGTAATTTTAAGGAATTGAATTAAATTGGTTCAAAACTCATTTTTTGAAAAGCAAAGTTCACGTTATACAAAACCTTAAATCTGGCTTAATGTTTACTGAATGTCAAAATATGTTGTGAGATTATCTTCGTTATTATTATCGAAGTTATAATTTTATAATTATTAAATAGAATTTTGAGATTATTTAATTCAATTGTGCAAGAAACTTTATTTTTGGATTCAAGTGACGTTTTTAATATAGAAAAATCGTATGTTAGAGACGCGTTTGCCTTATTGGTTGTGTTTTGTGCTACTTCAAGTTTTTGTTTATATCGGAGATATTTCTATGGAGCTCGGGGAATTTTGTATTTTGTCATTTTCAAGCAAGATTTTAATTACTTTCTGTGATTTTAGATAAAACTAGCTGACCTGGCGAAATCTGTTCCGCCTTAAAAGCAATAAATAAGCAAATTTTTTAATTCTATATTTTTCTTTTTATTTGAAAATACAAACAAAAATCAAGTACCTACATTAATCATTCATTTTTTATCTGTATCTAAGTACATAGGTTGCACTTTGCTTAAATAAATTGTGATACACGATATTTTTTGTTTTTTATCAGGCGCGAAAACAAACAACGCAGATGGTCTTCCGACCCGTGAACATGTCACATATATTTGACCATGGTTGTTCTAGATTCAAAACTTGTGATTTGTTGATGGTCATGACAAATGAGAGACGGATCGGAAATTGAAGTCTTTTAAATTCAAACGGCATGTTGATTGGGATCATCGGGATCCTCGGAATGAATTTTCCTTTCAGTATAGTCGTGTAAATTACATTGTTCATCAATTTTCTAACCACCAAACGTGTACCGTTTTGGTTGGTTTATTTTTCGAAGCATGATTACTACGGAGCCAACCATTAGGCGTAAATTGTGAGGTGATAAGCCAGGCACATCCAAGGAGTTTAAAAATTCAATTGGATAGTTGCTGGCTTCATCTTCATTTGTGACGCAATCAATAGATTTGAATGAATGCATTTTTCCAATGATCTTATTTTGAATTATGTAGTTCAGATCATCTACATCTTTATTCTTAGCGAGCAATTTTGCTCGCTCACTCAACCATTCATTATTTTTGTAGTTAGAAATAATGTTCGGAAACACATTGTTGATAAGTTCGTCTTTTGATGAGACAAAATTACAGAAATTATTTGGAAATGATATCAATCCGCTCGATTCATCTACAGGTACTTGACCATTACCGAAAGTCAAGCAATTGCTCAGATAAATCTTCAGCAGATGTACTATTAAGCAATGCAACTCTCATGCTTTAAGCGTTTATTTCGCCGGCAGCCGTAGATCTTGGAATTACTGGCAGCGTTTGGCGGAAATCGCCAGACAGTAAAAGCATTGCGCCTCCAAAACATCTCGAGTGATTGCGTAAAATCTTTCAATGTTCGGTTTAGTCCTTCTAATGCACGTTTATGCGCCATTCGTCCCAGATGATGTTTTTCGATGCCGATAAAACTTTTGCTGAGTGTTTTGCAATATTACACGTTGGTTCTTCGATAGTTTGAAGATTTAACGGTAATTTTAATGCTGAATAAGCCGTACGGCAAATTTTTTAACAATGTGGCTGCTATTCCAGAAGAAGCAACTGCAACCGCTATGTTGGATCTCGCACGAACAGTGGCTAAAACTATTGACATGAGGAATGTCTTACCAGTTCCACCAGGGCCACCTAGGAAATATAAAGCACCATTTTCATCATCGATCATAAACTTCCTTTTGTTGGCAATTCAACAGGGGTACATTTGCTTCAACTACTAAATCTAATTCTTGGTGATCATATTAACGTTCCCGTTCCAAATTCTCGATTAAATGCGTCATTCATTTCACGATTTGGCGCTGGCATTCCTAACCTAATTCATCGTATCGAAACGCTGATCGATTCAAATCAGCATTTGATAAATCTCTTGTTCTGTTCTATTTGTTGACCTCTGTTGTTCGCTCGACGATTTTGCATTGCCAACCGAGCCGTTTCACGGGCTTCCTCACTTTGCTCATGAAGTCGAACCATAGTAACGCGGCGCTGTTCACGTGTGATTTCTTGTTCTTCACTTCTATACAGTCCTTTTATTTGCAGTGTTTCGTATCCTTTTTGCATTACGGCTTTGTAGGGAAAGATTCGATCGTCTTGGTTGCGGCATTGTTAATTAAACTTCACTTCAATTCACCTACAAATTTATTTCACAACTCAAATTTTTAACCTTTCATTCATAGACAAAATTACTTAGCTGTTCAAGATGCGCGTTTTGTTATTCTAAGTCTGATGCGTTTTTGGTTTAGCACCTTTTATAGTTCATTTCACTTTTTATTTTACTAGGCAATGGCTCCATCATTACATTATGATTATGCTGCAGTGACGAGGCGATTACTGTTGCCAGAGCGCTCGGTCCCGACACAATATCTCAGGCTGAGATCCTCCATGGATCGGGAGCTCGATAAAAAAGTAAGTAAGTATATATGTTTGTAAGCTTCAAGCGTTCAAACTTTAGTCAGCTTATCATAGTTGAACAATATTTTTCGACTTAAAATTATTGGATGAGTTTCAACGAGTTATTATTAATGTCTTTTATATCAAAATCTTAAATTCTTGTTTTCCATATATGTACATATATGTTTCACATAAATAATAAGACAAAAACAAACAAAATAATATATGCAGTCTAACTAATATGAATTTCGAATATATAAATTTAAATTAATTTCCTCAATTCCTCTTCAAAGACCCAAAAAAGCGAGAAAAAGTTTAGCAATCACTTTTCATCCACACAAAAGGGTTATACACCTACCTAGACCTACACTTTTCTGTCTATACACAAAAGCGTCCTTTCTCAAATTTTCCTCTCCTTATCCTTAGGCGGTTCGTATTCATTTCCTGCTTTAAGTACGACATCCCAAATGGAAACATAACACACAAAAAATACGAAGCAAAACAAAACAAATGAGAAACTTAAGGAAAAAAATATGCTTTTCTCTATTTGGGCATTTAGCAGACCATTTTCACATCTTTATTCAAGAAAGTGTTCTACTTTTTACCCAGCAGCAGTAAAAAAGGACACAAGGACAGAATAGAGTCTCGCACCTGGTTTAGCTGTATAAGCAAGCATAGGTTGTATAAAATATATAAATAAACCAGGTGTTGTGCCTAACCTATAGCTCTTTACTTCCGCTTTACCTAACGGTTTTCTTATTCCTTGAAATAGTCTAAGAAAAAAGCACAAATAAGACATTTAGAAGATAGGTTAGGGTAGGTGTAGAGTAGAGGTCTCCGTGGAGCTGGAGGGTTAAAATTAATTGTCTGACAAACCGAACCCACTTTTAAATCAAAAAGGGATCTATTAGGAGTGAGCATGCATGGTGCTTCATATTAATGTGGATACGAAACTATAATACTCCCACGTCCCACATCCTACATATCCGTTTATACCTCCCCAACTAAACAACTTACAAGAACCCAAGAATAAATTGTTTTCGGTTTTGTCATTTGGCTGTTTTTGTCAATTCGGAAACGGGCCGGGCGTCGTCGTCGTTGCCGCGTCATGTCGCGTCTTAACCATGTTTGACGCGATGCCAAACCAAACCTACTTGTTTACGGGTAAGAACTTCCGTCTCATTAAAACCGCTCACAGAGGAGGAAGGAAGGCTAAGGGAGGTGAACTACCAATATCGAATATATTCGATAGAAAAGGTAACATCAAGGGAGTAAAGGGCATTATCCTTGTTATATATAATCACAGAGGTGTTAACAAAATAATAATTGATAGCACTTTACTCTTACAGAGTAGTGACACGTTAACATCAAAAACAACAACAACAACAGTTACGTTAGAGTGGTAAGGAACAACTATTCTAAACAAAACATTGCTTAATTTGTTTGCCGTCATGAATCTTAGCTCAATAATGGGAACCTATACATACATAGTTGGTTATATCGTGTGTATAGAATAGCCGCAGATAGGATGTCAAGGGTTAGTTGGGTAAGAACAAGTAACTAGTGTAATGTAGTGAACTCAGGTGACATATTCTGGTAGTATACGATAAACGACAATCCTTAAAGCGACTAGGTTCTGTGGATGTCGGGAAAGTATTCAAACATCTTAGCAGGAGCCCATTTCTAAATAAGTAATATGAGGTACAACCAAAAAGCACAGCGATAAAATTGCAATTTATGGGTAATTTTCGTAGTTTCTGAAAAGTGAGAATTATAATACGAAAATCCTTGATGTTTTATTTTTATAAATTAAAAGTTTTTATGGAAATACCAGCTGGTACCCCCGATTTTAACTGTGTAGGAGTAGTATTTCGAATAGTTTATCCATACTTCCATATCCATACTTCCATACTAATATTATAAATGCGAAAGTAACTCTGTCTGTCTGTCTGATACTCAATCACGCCTAACCTACTGAACCAATTTGCATGAAATTTCGTATAAAGATATTTTGATACCCGAGAAAGGACATAGGCTACTTTTTACCCCGGGAAAATGACATGAGTTTTTGATTGCTGAAATCCACGATGGTTGCACAAAATGCTTGGTCGCCTGTGCATATGTTCCGAACCGAAGTTGTTCTCCTCAATCATTTTTGTTCTGTTCTTTCGCAATTCTCACATTTATATGAGCATGTAATAGTTCTTGGTGATTTCAATGCAGACTTGCTAAAAAATGATTCTCGAGCTTTAAAATAAAAGATTTTGTCTCTTCTTTAGGACTTCAGACATTTAATACTATTTATCCAACGAGATTTGCAAAAGATACTACTCCCAGCCTTCTTGATTTGGTCATTTTATCTTGTCCATCGTCTGTTAGTCTTTTTGACCAGCTTTCACTTGACTGTATCTCTGATCATGATCTCCTGTTTTGTACATACAATATTAATTTTAATCACACTATTGCCCCTCTATCATTCACTTTTAAAGATTTTCGGTCAATAAATGTAGATGCTCTCCATTACGCCGCCTTTACAGCCCCTTGGGATAAATGTCTTTTTACTCCTGACCTTGATTCCAAACTGAACTGTTTCCAAGAAATACTTCTTGGATTATTTAACGATTATGTTCCAGTAAAAACGGTAAATGTCCGTAACAAAAGTTGTCCTTGGTTCACATCTGACGTTGTCGACACTATTAAAGTTCGCAACAAGTTTTATAGAAAATGGAAACATTTTCCATCTGATTCTAATTGGATGGCTTACAAGGCAGTAAGAAATCGTTGCACTGTGGTAATACGTAACTCCAAAAGAAATTATTATGCATCCAAACTAAATACAACCCTTCCCCCTAAAACTCTTTGGAGTAATTTGCGACAGATTGGTATATCCGGTACAAGAAATGCTTCTAAGTGTGAAATTGATCCTAATGTGCTAAATAATAACTTTCTCGAAAATGATGACCAGGAGCTAAGTTTAAGTTTCTCTGAAACTCTTAATTCACACATGCAAACATGATGTGATTAACTGTATTAGTTTTATCAAATCAAATGCTGTAGGTGAAGATGGTATACCACTTCGATTCATCAAACTAATTCTACCTTATATAACATCCAGCTTGACTCACATTATTAACCATTGTATTACAACGTCAACCTTTCCGAAGTCATGGAAAATAGCAAGAGTTGTGCCTGTTGCAAAAAACTCCAACCCAATGTCAGCTACTGATTTCAGACCTATAAGTATTTTACCATGTTTGTCGAAAGTCTTTGAAAGATTAATAGCCAAACAGATCCTTCAACACTTGTCTCATTACAACCTCCTCTATGCTGGACAGTCCGGTTTTAGATCTAACCACAGTTGTTCAGCCATGGTAAAAATATTGGACGATATAAGACAAGATTACGATAAGGGACATGTTACGCTTCTTTGTCTTCTTGATTTCTCAAAGGCTTTCGACAAAGTGAACCACAAGATTCTGTGTTTGAAATTGAAATATCTTTTTGGTTTCGGGAATTCTGCAGTGGCTCCACTTGAAAGTTATCTCTCTGACAGACTTCAGAGAGTTGTAACTAACGATGCTTGCTCAGATCTTTTACGTGTAAAACAGGGTGTTCCTCAAGGATCAATTCTAGACCCAATTATCTTCTGTATGTTCATTAATGATTTACCATCTGTCTGCAAACATACTGCAGTTCACCTCTATGCTGACGACGTTCAATTGTATCTAGCTCGGCCAATTGACAACACATGTGATCTTGTAAGTAAATTAAATGAAGATCTACATGAAGTTTACTCTTGGTCTATAAAAAATGGTTTGCTACTAAATCCCAGAAAATCTCAAGTTATTCCAATTACTAAAAAGAAACTCGATCATAATACTCTACCTGATGTTTTATTATCTATAGACAAGCTAAACATTTTTCAAACTGTGACAAGTCTGCGATTTGTTCTGAATTCAAATCTATCAGGACACGACCATACAAACTCTGTTATAGGTAAAATATATGGATGTCTTCGGAAATTGTCGATGGCTGCAAGTTTTACTCCACAAGATACCAGACAAAGGCTTGTTTAAAGTCTTATCCTACCGCTTATTACTTACTCTGAAGTCGTATACCCTAATTTAGATTCTTTATACCAACGAAAACTTCAAGTTGCATTTAATGACTCGGTAAGATACATCCATGGGCTTCGTAGATATGACCATATTTCTCACTATGTGAAAAACTTTTTGGGAAGTACTTTAGACAACTATATTGATGCCAGAAATTGTATCTTCTTACATAATCTTATAAGTAGTAAGACTCCATCGATTTATATGAAAAACTTAATTTTGCTCGTTCCCTTAGAACTTTTAGTCTAATTCCCTCACGCTATAACTATCTCAATTCATCCCGTTTATTTTTTATTCACGCCGTTAAATTATGGAATTCTTTACCAATAAGTATAAGATCTAGTGCTACTGCCACTCGCTTCAAAAGTGCCATCTTTCTTCACTTCACTTCAACTTAATCTCAAAGCTACTCTTTCTTTTCTTTTTTCTCATTTGTAAACTCTTCTTCTTTTTTTCAAACTCTTTTTCTACTGCTTTATTTTCTTTTTCTTCATTTTTAAAATCTCACACTTCTTTGCTTCTACATATCTCTAAAATAAAAACTCAGAATTTTGTAAATTTAAATTTAGTTCTAAGTTAGTGAATTTAAATTGAATACATAAATAACTAAATTAGTTCCTATTTATCTTATCTCTATGTACTACAAAAGATATTAATCTTAATGTACAAATGTTAATAATATGTATACAATAAATTGAATTGAATTGAAAAAAAATTGAACATTCCCATGGGAAAATTCCGGTTGATCGATCGCTTTTAGTTTTGAGCCATAAGAAAGGACATGAGTTACTTTTGACCTCGGGAAAACAACGCATTCCCATGGGAAAAATTACTTTCCCGGGAATCTGATCGCTTTCACTCCTAAATTACCAAAGATTTGAATTATATTTGGATAAAATTGATATTACGGGAAAACAACGCGTTCCCAACCGCTATGAAATAAGTTGTCGAACATGCTAATCTTATCATGCACGTATGTTAACGCGGCGCGGTGCGAGTGCGAGGGCAGGGGTCGCTATGAGTTTTCATATACAAAGGTAAAAGCTAGTTTTCTTTTATATTTGTAGAATTTTTAAATTTATCTCACAGCCAACACTTAAATCTTCAAGTGTTACTCAGACTCAATTAGAAAAATAATTAAACTTTCCTATATCACCAAGCTCTTGACAGTTTAATCACAACAAATAATGTAATTCTTATGGGATTAATGGAACAATAATGCAATCAACTGACACTTGACCAGGGAAATGACAGGCACCAATTCAGAGTCCAAAAACAAAAACGGTTTGATAAGGAAGCGCGACAAAAATTGTTTGCACTTTTAAGACTCACACGAATTTTGAATAATCCATATTTGACGAAATGGTACAATGCAATGGCGCAAATACTGTCTGCAAAAACTTTTGTGCTTAAAAGAAAATGAGTAAGCCCTGTTATAAAGCCAAACCAAAAACTTGAAGGAATTTTGGAAGATATCTGGAGAAATAATATGGTACGAAATACGTAGAAGGGATATCTACCCTCATCTGTTAATTGATAATGACCAATATTTATTCAAAGATATCAATTGGGATAACAACTTGCGCTTGGGTTGCCTAGGTATAGCCCGGCCTTAAATATTGCAAAATAAAAGTTCATTTTTTAGTTCTATTACCCTCATCTGTTATTTACAAAAACAGGATATAAAGGGTTTTTCCATTGGCGCGGGTAGATTTTGGCGTCCCGTGGCGGCCATTTTGTTTTGGTGGCATCTGTCAAACCGTCATGGCAAGTTACACGATTGAACAGCACGTTCAAATGATAAAACTTTATTATTAAAATGAGTGTTCGTTAACGCAATTTTACGGTAGAAGATTGGCCAAGAACATCGCCGCGGTCCGTGAAAGTGTACAGCAGAACCCAAGGCAGTCTATTCCTCGCCATGCTCGGCCTTTCGCAGAGTTCAACTTGGCGTATTTTGTGTCGGGACTTGGGCCTACACCCGTACAAGATCAAACTGACCCAGGAGCTCAAAGTTCATGACCATAGACAACGCCTTTTGTTCGCCGGATCTATGGAGAAGAGTCATTGAAAATTGGACCACTCGGATCCGTGCCACCGTAAGAAGCCTAAGCAGGTATTTGAATGATGTCATATTCCACACTTAATGGCATACATGCGCCTTTCAAATGAAAAAATAATTTTGTTAATACCTAACACACAGCTTGTTTTATTCCATTTCAACATCTACTCGCCCTTATTGAAAAACCCTTTATAATTAAAGTCATTGACCCAAAAATAAAAAAAATTAAGTTAGTTATATAGTTATATCCTGGTCCTATTGGAAGGTTGCCTGGCTTAATGTGATGAGTCTGCAGAGTAAATATACACTTAAACTCATCTGTTATTTATTTGGTGTTGGTGTCAAATAAAAGCTAATTTAACTCTCGTTCCAACAATATAGGGTTGTCAAACCAAAACCTGGCATAACCCAGGGTAGCCTGCATTTAAAATGATAAGTCTTTGGTAAGTGTACAAAATGCATTCTATGTGATATTATATGTTTGGGTCAAGGACTTTCATAATATATCCCCTTTTTGTGAATAACAGATGAGAGTAATAGAAATCAAAAATGCACTTAGTGTCAGGTTATAGCTAGGCAAGTCAAGTGCAAATTGTGATTTCAATTAATAGCTTTGAATATTGCTGAAAATTATCGAGGCATGCGTTGGCAAAAATATTCTGCTGCTAAGTGTACTATAAAAGACTTGACTGGAGGTGTAATCATTTCTAATTCTATTGTTAATATTTTGTTGTACGCTGATAACTTTGGTTTGTTATCTGAATCTCCGGTAAACCTACAGTTGTTAATAATTCGGTTAGCAAATTACTGTGACAGATGGGGATTAACAATTAATAACGAAAAATCAAAAATTATGCTCTTCCCAGGATAGAACCACAGTGGAAATAGTTGGTACTTTAATGGGGATCCATTTAAATAAGAAGAGAATTAAAATTAAAAAAAAATAAGGTAGCGCTAGAGTCCGTAAAGAATTGGGCACCAGTAACTTACAACTCTCAAACTTTCCTGTGTACGAGTAATTTAAGGGATGGAGCGAACCTACAGTTTTTATGCCGAATCTCAACGTTAAACAAGAATTACACTTGGAGGATTTGTCAATTCCTCGCAAGAGTCAGTACCCGTGAAAAAAAACTTTGTGTGGCACAGGCAGGGACCTCTAGCATGACAGTCCTACACGCACTAACCATCACGCCACGAGTACTATACAACTTTGAGATACCCTTGTATGGCTGTTACAGGTCTTTCAAGCTTGTGTAAACATATTCTGGTTTTTGTCAACGGAGTTGGCTTTGTAAATCTGGATACTAACATATTTGATCTTAATAACCTCTTTACAGCTCGAATCAAACCATGAGTTTTCATTGGGTCTGATAAATTTAACCCTATTCGGGATAAAATTTTTCACTCCAAAAAGAATTCAATTTGTAACCATATCTACTCTGGAATCCTAGTCACTATCGAGGAAGTATAATGACCAGTTTAAGTTCCTGAAGAATGCGTTGAGACCGTCCAAGTTGGTTTTCTGCTATTGCCAAACGGTTCTTGTAGTAGAATTTTCTTTAGCTTTGCAGATATGACTGAATGTCAAAATGTGCCTAAAGGCGGTAATAATACAAGTACATCACGATCAGATATAAGAGACAATTTTAGGGTGTTGGCGTATTGACCTACAAAAGTTAAGAATCCGAGTTGACTAGTCAACAAGGTGCCTCAAGTAATTAGTTTAACTGGTCTGTCTGACCAGAAATAATAGAATACTTTGTGTAATTGTGAGCATTATTTGCAACGCATAGCATTGACTTTCGCATGGTGTTGTTATATTCTTTTAAATTTTCTTTTATCTGACCCATTTTTTGAAATCTTAACATGAAATTCCGCGTTTAAGAGACCCTTATTACATCGATGGCATTATGTGCGTTATTCAAATAATGTCTACTTTGTCAAAATATTTTTCAATACCACCAGCATCTCTGACTTTAATTTTCCAATATCCAATTTCTACATCCGACATTGATGTTGATTGGCATGCAAGTTCACTCCCTAATTACAAAATAACCCTATTTATGTGTAGGAGCCTTTTGATTTGGGATGCGGCAGCAGTAGCAGCAGCAGCGGCAATAAGGAGCTAGTCACGAAGATATCTCTACTGAATATTCTTCGCCTATATAGATGAATTAATCGCATCAAATGGTAACTTCCGAACTTTGAATGAATTCCATACTTCCAAATACATCGTTGTCGTTTTCGTTTTCTTTGGGGAATTGAAAAGAACTCATGTGTCGGATTGTCGGTCCTTCTTAGTAGTAGCTTAGAGGAGAACTACATACCCTACACATATGCTATGCATACTTAGATAGATATGCTATTTGACGGAGGTTTCTTCTTCTTTTTATACTCGTATAACCGGGACTTGTGTTGTCATCCTTTTTGAAACTTCCATTGAATTTTGTCTCAAAACAGAATTTTCGGATATATGAAGTCATTTCACCCACACAGTATACAACTCTCTGGATGCTATAATTTATATTAAAAGTTTCTTCCCATTAGTTGAAGTTTAATCTACTTTTGCAAAAGGAGTCAACCGGATACGACGACGGCAACGACACCCGAGTTTGATAGTGTGAGTATATTTAACGTATTTGTGTATATATTCTTAAAACATATCTATCTAGCAACAATATTGGAATCCTGAATCCATGAAATTGCTCTACATGGATTAATTAACTTGCGTATAAGAGGGTAAGAGTAGGTACGGGCGTACGAACGTACGAGCATACACAAATGGGTTCCAAAACGCCCATTTATTCACTCATTGTGCTAGAGTATCATTTACATTTCCCATGACCCATTTGTATGGGACACTAAGTCAAAAGAGTGAATCTTTTCATTTTTCATTTTTCCGTTTTGCTTTTGTTTTTATTTTATATCGAGTTAAATTCAGGGCTGTACTTTAAAAATGCGTGAGGAAATCTAAAAGAACCTAAAGATCCAAGTTTCGTAAGACTTGAATTTTTTTATAAAATGATTACAGCTAGTTATTATTTTCAATAACAAGATCACACTTTCCATCCCGATCCCGTCTGTCGACTTGTCTTATTTAAAACTTTAACAAAACATTTTTAACAATATTTTGTGTGAGATAAATAATTTGAAGTAAATATCTTTCTTTGTTCTCCTCATGCTTTAGTCGATTTTTATCCCAAAATAATTTTATCCAAGGAAGAATAACGTTTTTGACATCTGGTAAAATTTTGAGCAAAATCGATTTGACAGTTTTTTTTACAAAAACAAGAAAACCTAAATAAACATTACATGTAGTACCCGTGAAAATTGAATTGAATACAAAATAAAAACTTAAAAAAAAAACATTACTAAAACTTGGTAAAATTTGATTTGGTCTCAAATAACTTTTCAAAAATTAAAAATATTAGTTTAAGACTAATTTCATCTTATGGAAAAAACTGTCTTAAAATCTACAAAAAATTGATATTCGATTCTCGATATCTCGTGAATAAATAAAGATATGTATTGACTTTAAAATGATTCCATTAAGTGCCAAATTTCGTTGATAACGTAAGATATTGTTCTAGGAAAAATACAATCTGTATTTGTTTATACAGGGTTATCCATTTTGCGTTTTCAAAAGTAAACATAAATAAAATAGATATAAAATATTTTGTTCATGATATTTCTTTTTTTATTATAAAGTTTGAACGTTGACATTATGTGGCATGGTTCAAGAGTTAAAGGTTTATCTGCATAAACACGGTCTTTCACGTATCCCCATAAAAAAGTCTAGCGGTTTCAAATCGCATAATCTTATTGGCCAGTTGATATTGCCACGACAAGAAATTATTGTCTCTTGCAATAAAGCTCGAGTTGTGTGGCATGTGGCACCGTCTTGTTGAAACCAATTATTCTCCAAATCCTATTCGGTCGGTTATCATTATGACCATAACGTTCCGATTTGACAGTGACAGTCGTTCCATCGTGTCGTTTTCGAAGAAGTAAGGTCCAATCACACCTCTGGACAAAAGACCGCACCAAACAGTGACTTTTGGATGGAATGGCCTCTCTTCAATTACTTGAGGATTCTGAGAACCCCAAATGCCACAGTTTTGTTTATTAACATACCACAGAATGAGAAATGTGCTTCATCGCTGAAGAAAATTTTGTTCGAAAAATAGCCGTCCATCGCCTGTTGTTCAAGCAACCATTCGACGTATCTACGACGACGTTTTGAATGGTCAGCTGCCTTCAGTTGTTGTGTGAGCTGGACTTTATATGGATCCAGGTTTAGATTCAAATGCAAAATACGCCATAATGAGCCGTAAGACAGTCCTAATTCCTGAGAACGACGAGGAATCGACACATTCGGGTCTTCGGCAACACTTTCACTTACAGCAGCGATGTTTTCAGTGGTAGGAGCGAAAAAATGATGCACAGGCCTTACAATATCTGTAACCAATCAAGTCTCTTCGAATTTCTTCACAATTTTGCCAATCGCTTGCGTAGTTGGACGATTATGTAAACCATTATCTCCTTTTAAGGCACGATATGTACGTGGCCTTGGCAGAATCAACAGTTTTGTAGTAGGTTTTAACAATTTGTATGCGTTGTGCGATAGTTAAGCGATCCATTTTCGTAAATGTCAGACTTTCAACTGAAAAAATTGGTTTAACAACTTAGTTTGACAGATGTCAAATTCCAGCGCTATACTTTTGAAACCGCAAAATGGATAACCCGTTGTATTGCCGTTTCTTCAGTAAAAGATTTAAATTAAGTTATATTCAGATGCACACAAACATTGCATATTCTGAATCCGTGATTTATTTTCTTTTACATGCAACAGACCTTCAAGTAATCGAATCCACGCATACAAGGCAAATATTCCAAAAGTTAAGTAGTTCACGGCTACATCAGCTTTGTCATTTTGTCAATGTCATTTAAATACATTGTTATGACTCGGCATAAATAGCTCTTAATGCAGCCGTTAACGATCATTGATAAGAGGGAGCGGGTCGAAATGCTGTATTTTAAAATACTGTATGGTTTAAATTCTGTATCATACTGTATGATACTGTATATTCATAATACTGTATGGTTAATATACTGTATCTCAAAATGCTGTGTTGTCAAAATACTGTATCTGATAATAATACTGTATCTCAAAATTCTTCTTCTCAAAATGCTGTATGAGCAAAGCATTATTTAAAAATACTGTATTTTTGCAAAATTCCGCTCATAAGCTTCCATTATAGAGAACAACAAAAGCAGAACTCGATTTATGTATGTATGTACATTTGTATGTATCATTTATTGCAACTCCAAATTTCACTTAATTCTTAAATTTATACATTAGCTTTTAAATATCAACGAAATGAACGAACACGTGGAAGTTTTGACAGATCAATAAGTTCGGTGTAATTGTTTATGGAATTGTTGATTGTGGTAACAACTATTCATATACAACTGTGAGAGAAATAACAATTAATGAGAAGAAAATAAGAAGAGAAAATAAGACGAAGATACCATTTATTTGTTTTTTTTTTTTTATTAATTCAAAGACTTATGAATTATCATATGTTATTGTTCAAGGGAAGTATGTATATTAGAACATTATGCCAATGAAAAAATATTATGATGTATTCTTTATAAAAGTAATCTGTTTTTAAAATTCTGTATTTCAACATGCTGTAAATAGGCTGACAATTAGGCCTATTTACAGCATTTTGAAATACAGAATTTTGGTATACAGAATTTTAAGATACAGGATTTTGAGCTACAGTATTTTGATCATACAGTATTTTGTACAGTATTTTGAGATACAGTATTTTAAATACAGTATTATGATCCATACAGGATTTCGAACCCAACCCTTGATAAGATTGTCTGATGTCTCATAGGGGAGCGGCTCGAAATGCTGTATTTTAAAATACTGTATGGTTTAAATTCTGTATCATACTGTATGATACTGTATATTCATAATACTGTATGGTTAATATACTGTATCTCAAAATGCTGTGTTGTCAAAATACTGTATCTGATAATAATACTGTATCTCAAAATTCTTCTTCTCAAAATGCTGTATGAGCAAAACATTATCTAAAAATACTGTATTTTTGCAAAATTCCGCTTTTAAGCTTCCATTATAGAGAACAACAAAAGCAGAACTCGATTTATGTATGTATGTACATTATATCATTTATTGCAACTCCAAATTTCACTTAATTCTTAAATTTGCATTAGCTTTTAAATATCAACGAAATGAACGAACACGTGGAAGTTTTGACAGATCAATAAGTAATTCTTAAATTTGCATTAGCTTTTAAATATCAACGAAATGAACGAACACGTGGAAGTTTTGACAGATCAATAGGTTCGGTGTAATTGTTTATGGAATTGTTGATTTCACAACAATTCATATACAACTGTGAGAGTAATAACAATTAATGAGAAGAAAATGGGAAGAGAAAATAAGACGAAGATACCATTTATTTGTTTTTTTTTTTATTAATTCAAAGACTTATGAATTATCATATGTTATTGTTCAAGGGAAGTATGTATATTAGAACATTATGCCAATGAAAAAATATTATGATGTATTCTTTATAAAAGTAATCTGTTTTTAAAATTCTGTATTTCAACATGCTGTAAATAGGCTGACAATTAGGCCTATTTACAGCATTTTGAAATACAGAATTTTGGTATACAGAATTTTAAGATACAGGATTTTGAGCTACAGTATTTTGATCATACAGTATTTTGTACAGTATTTTGAGATACAGTATTTTAAATACAGTATTATGATCCATACAGGATTTCGAACCCAACCCTTGATAAGATTGTCTGATGTCTCATAGGGGAGCGGCTCGAAATGCTGTATTTTAAAATACTGTATGGTTTAAATTCTGTATCATACTGTATGATACTGTATATTCATAATACTGTATGGTTAATATACTGTATCTCAAAATGCTGTGTTGTCAAAATACTGTATCTGATAATAATACTGTATCTCAAAATTCTTCTTCTCAAAATGCTGTATGAGCAAAACATTATCTAAAAATACTGTCTTTTTGCAAAATTCCGCTTTTAAGCTTCCATTATAGAGAACAACAAAAGCAGAACTCGATTTATGTATGTATGTACATTATATCATTTATTGCAACTCCAAATTTCACTTAATTCTTAAATTTGCATTAGCTTTTAAATATCAACGAAATGAACGAACACGTGGAAGTTTTGACAGATCAATAAGTAATTCTTAAATTTGCATTACCTTTTAAATATCAACGAAATGAACGAACACGTGGAAGTTTTGACAGATCAATAGGTTCGGTGTAATTGTTTATGGAATTGTTGATTTCACAACAATTCATATACAACTGTGAGAGTAATAACAATTAATGAGAAGAAAATGGGAAGAGAAAATAAGACGAAGATACCATTTATTTGTTTTTTTTTTTAATTAATTCAAAGACCTATGAATTATCATATATTATTATTGTTCAAGGGAAGTATGTATATTAGAACATTATGCCAATGAAAAAATATTATGATGTATTCCTTATAAAAGTAATCTGTTTTTAAAATTCTGTATTTCAACATGCTGTAAATAGGCTGACAATTAGGCCTATTTACAGCATTTTGAAATACAGAATTTTGGTATACAGAATTTTAAGATACAGGATTTTGAGCTACAGTATTTTGATCATACAGTATTTTGTACAGTATTTTGAGATACAGTATTTTAAATACAGTATTATGATCCATACAGGATTTCGAACCCAACCCGTCTCATAGTATAAATAATACTTTGCGGGTTTATTTTGGATCATTGAAGAATTTCAATTTGGAAATTTCTTACATTTTAGTCTCTGCCAACAAATTCATCACATTAGTTTTCAAAAATAATTTTTAGTCTTTGTTATTGACAATCCAGCTCATTAGCTTGATCATTCGAAATTGTGTCACTTGTGTGATCCTTATAAGAAGGAAATGATACATATTTTGCATATCCTTTCACTATATTATATTTATGTTTTGAAAGTTTGGCTTCAATAATCATTGACAAAGCGTTGAGTGGCGATATGAAATTTTTACAATCACAACTTGACCGATATTCAGGAATTTCGGAACTTGATGGCTAGTGGCTTTCACAATTTCGGCTTGTTTTGTTCTTCCAGTAGCTCGTAGACTCATTTGAGCGACATATATGTAAACTAGCTCATCCGTTGAAACTTCTTTTCTTTTTGAACTCAAGACCTCTGGCATGACAGTCCAATGCACTAACCATCACGCCACGGGTACTTCCATTTATAGATTACCTCAACAAAAGTTATGAGCAAAAATGTAAGGTCACTTTTAAAAAAAAAGTGGTAATATTAGTCACCTTTTAACTAAGTATTTATTTATTATTTTAAACTTTTTATAGTACACATACATACATATGTATGTATTGAAATAGCGTATATTCATTTTCAAAAAGACTATAAATATCAAAAATTGGGTTCCGACACTCAATTCAAACAACTTTATCATTTTGAGAGGCTTGATTGAGTAAATCTTTTATTGATAAGTTCATATAAAATTGGTAAAAAAAAATATACCCTCAATGTTCAAGGTAAATTAAAGTTGATAATTTTATTTCTTTAAAATCACTTTAGTCTTTGGTTAAATAAGCAAAACAATATTTTAGTCAATTTTAAAGTTTCAAAATTGTTTCATGGTTCTCATTGCCTCGTAGTAGTAGTACCCGTGGCGTGGTGGTTAGTGTGTAGGCCTGTCACGCCAGAGGTTTTGGGTTTAATCCCTGCCAGTGCCACCTTAATTAAAAAAAAAAAAAAAATTTCACGGTACTGCCTCTTGCGAGGAATTGACAAATCCTCCAAGAGTAATTCTTGTCATGAAAAGTGCTATCTCAAATTAGCCGTTCGAATTCGGCTTAAAACTGTATGTCCCATCCATCCTTGACAACTTTACTCGCACACAGGAATGGTTGAGAGTTGTAAGTCACTAGGCCCTAGTCTTATTGGACTGTTGCGTCACCTAATTTTTGTTTCTCATTGCCTTGATTGTATTTCGTATGTGTATCATAAGTCTGGATTTCAATTTGGGGTTGGTGTAGATATACTTGTATAGGCGTATACACTATAGTACTGTGTCTAGAAATGTAGCCAAATTAATAAAAGACAAAGCAACGAATTGGATAAAATTTCCATCAATTTATGAAGAACAACTGAGAGCGAAACACAAATGGCTTACCATATTTACATCTTCCAATCATGCATAAGAGCATTGGACTAATACACATGCTAAAACCTGGCTCAAATAGAAAATATACCAAAAATAATTATGTCATTTTTTAAATTGCACAATATTTGAAAACACTTTAAAAGATAAAAATGATTTTCAATTGCCAGAGAGCAGAGAAAATGGAAACATATATTTAATGATAATGGCCAGTGTACTTCAAATCCGAAGACTGGACAAATGACATATCAGACATTATTTTCAACTTTTTACGGCGGCATCGACGAATCGAACTCCGCTGAAAGGGAAATAGCACCATTCAACCCGAAAGACGCCGCCGTACAACATTCTGCGTACCCGAGCTCGACGAAGTTAAGATAGCTATATCGAAACTGAAGTCCAACAAACCTGTTGGAGCAGTCAGCTCAAAGCAACAGGCGATGACTTGGTAAGGAGCATGCACCAACTCATCTGCAAAATATGGTCGAAAGGGAACATGCCCGAAGAGGGGAATCTCAGCGTAGTTTGCCCGATCTTCAGAGGGTCTCCGAACTGCGCCAACTACAGAGGCATCAGTCTCCTGAACATCGTTTATAAGATCCTTTTTGCCGTATTATGTGTGTTATGTCTTCGAATCCAATCTCCAAGGAGGGTGCTGTAAAGGAAGATTGCTATTTGGCGTGCGAAAATGGAAACAGCTTGCTATTGACAATAAAATTAAGAGGTAAAATTTTAAAAGAATTTATTTTGTAAACACGATAATCTTATCTTTTTCTTGATATATGTATATATATATTAATTACGTGTCACGATGTCTATCCGCTACGGACTCCTAAACTACTTAACCGATTTTAATCAAATTTTTACACCGTGTGCAGTTTGATTTAACTTCAAAGAAAGGATAACTTGAAATTTATGATAGCAATATTATTTTATTGTAAATTATTTGTCTGTTACTTGACGGTCACCAGAGGACCCCCATTATATTTTACTTTCTTAAACTTTGTTGCTAAAAGTACTTTTTTTAACTAAGGACTGGACCAAGAACTTAATATTGTAATGTGTATACACTCTTTATCTCTTTTAATATCGGATTAATAGGAAAACTCGCTTCTTTGAGCATCGAGAAACATCTAGTGGCTAAGAGGGGAACTCAATTCATTCAGCGCATACAAGAACCTCGAAAGGGGCAACATCTAGGGATTAAGAGGAGAACTAGCTTCGTTAAGCATCTAGTGATAAAGAGGAGAACTTCGTTAAGCATCGAGAGCAACCTCGTAGGTTCTCGAACCGATTTGAGGTATATAAATAGGCGTTCGGAAGCGAAGCGGATTATTATTATGGATTGTGAATTGCGATAAAGTAAAGACTGTGTTTGAAATAATTGAAAGTAAATACTGTGTTTAAAAAGTAATAATTGAAAGTGTTGAATAAAGAATTTTTGTGAGTAATTTAAATAAAGTGGATTTGTGTTTTTATTTACGAAGTGTGAAAAAGTTTTAATTATCGGACCAAGCCGAATATTACATTAGTGTCAGAATAAGGGATTAAAACTTATTGAGAATAAAAACAGTGAGCAGTGATTTAACTATTTTGTGTGAAGTAGTGAAGTTAAAAAATAAAAAAAAATTAAAAAAATGAGTAAAGTTTTGAAAGACTTAACTGTCCCTGAGCTAAAATTCCGTGGTCAATCTACAAGAAACAGTTTGAAGCAGCAGCGTTAACAAACGGCTGGGACGATCACGGAAAATACATTGCTCTTACGCTTGCTTTAAGAGGATCTGCTGCTGAACTGCTACAAACCATCCCAGTGGAGAAGAATGGTGACTTCACAGTTCTGGTAAATGCAATCGAACAGCGGTTTGGGGATAGCCACATGACAGAAGTCTTCCGAGTTCAGCTTAACAATAGGACACAGAAAAGAGGTGAAACTCTGCAGCAGCTTCAGGCAGATATCGAGCAATTGGTTCATCTGGCATATCCAACAACTGGTAACGAGATAATAAATCAACTTGCTGTTGAAGCCTTTGTGAGAGCTTTGAGTGATATGAATCTCCAAAGGGCCATCCGCACTGCCGGAAAGCGAACACTACCAGAAGCATTGGCTTTCACTCTGACGATGGAAGCTGCAGAACAAGCTTCCCAAAACATGCATCACGTAAGAGAATCAGAAGTCCAAGAATGTTCTTGTCCGAAAGCTACTGTAGAAAGGAGTCAGCGAGACGGACCAGCACGATGCTGGAACTGCAATAAGACTGGGCATCTACAGCGACAGTGCAGATTACCGCGAAGAGGAAGCGCATGGCAACACTTTGGAAACAGAAGTAATTCAACTGGTCAAAGTAAAACCAACAACGTTGCTTCCGAAGTTGTTTCCCACCCGGGAAAACGAATAGGAACCAACTTTAAGGGGCAGAAGCTGGTTTCTGGTATCGATGGCCCCAGAAACGACATCCAGGTTTCTCAAACAAAACGTGACAACAAGAGCCTGACCGTGGAAGCAAGTATAAATGGCAACAAATGTGTGGCTACCATTGACACCGGTGCCACGGCGTCCATCGTACGGCAAGACCTCGTCAAGAAGGCATGGCTCCACAACACCAATAGCTATCGTCTAAGGACTGCAACTGGAGAGGCCGCAAAAGTTTATGGTGAGGTACGTCTTAAGATCCGGATGGCAGAGTTGGAATTCTCTCACCTGTTCTTGGTAGCAGATATATGCGATGAGTGCATTGTCGGCGTTGATTTCATGAAAGATCACGGAGTGATATTGGACATCGGGAACCAAGTCCTGAAATATCGAAACATGGAGATTCCGATGATCTATGGGACCAACTAATATGAGACCTCGTCATCTGTGAAAGCCGTCATTAAAGAAGATCTCACTTTGCCTGCTTCTTCAGAGGTATTCGTGTGGACGAAAATGAAGGGTAAGCCTGGCAGCTATCGATACCTCATGGTCGAACCAGCATCTGTAAAGTCCTCCCAAAACGTCACCATTGGGAAGACTCTTGTGAGACCTTTAAAGCACATGGTTCCGGTACGAATACTGAACATCAAACCGTATGAAGTTAAGCTTAGAAAAGGTGAGATTGTCGGACAATGCGAATCTGTATCAGCGATAACAAGGATCAACGAAGAAGAGTCAAGGCAATCCTTGAAGTCCGAAGAGCTGAAATCCATAAAGACGAACATTCTCAAGTCATCTAATCTTGGCCACCAACAACGAAGAACTGCAGAAGGTCTCCTCGAAGAATTTGCAGACATCTTTTCGTCATCGAAAGGGAAATATGGCAGAACGCAACTGGTGCAACATCGAATCAATACCGGGGATGCAAGGCCGATTCGTCAACCTGCAAGACGCCTTCCACTAGCCAAACAAGGTGAGGTTGAAGAACTGATAACTACCATGAAGGAAGAAGGTCTGATCGAAAACTCTAAAAGCCCTTGGGCGTCTCCAGTTGTCCTGGTAAAGAAGAAAGACGGATAAACTCGCTTTTGCGTGGACTGTCGAAGGTTGAATGATGTGACCAAGAAGGATAGCTACCCTCTGCCTAGGATCAGTGATACTCTGGACGCAATGGAAGGAGCACAATGGTTCTCAACTTTGGACTTGAAAAATGGTTACTGGCAAGTCGAAATCCATTCTGAAGACAAAGAGAAGACAGCATTCTCAACAGGAAACGGATTGTGGCTGTTCAAAGTGATGCCTTTTGGACTTTGCAATGCTCCATCGACTTTTGAGCGCCTAATGGAATGCGTCCTGCAAGGACTCACATGGAAATCTTGCCTGGTCTATTTGGATGACGTCATATTATACGGGAAAACAATATAATATAATATACATATAATATGTACAAATCTGAAAGCCGTGTTTCAAAGACTTCGAGAAGCCCACCTCAAGCTTAACCCAGAAAAGTGTTCACTCTTCAAAACCGAAGTGAAATATCTGGGACATATCATTTCATCCCAAGGAGTAAAAACGGATCCTGATAAGGTTGACACCGTGAAGAATTGGCCAACACCACCGGACAAACACCAAACTCCGAAGCTTTCTGGGTCTAGCCACCTACTATAGGCGCGCTTTGTGAAGGACTTTGCTGGAATCGCCAAGAGTCTACATCAGCTAACGGAAAAGGGAAAGCAGTTTAGATGGTCAGGTAAATGCGAGCGCAGCTTTCAAGAGCTCAAGCAACGCTTGTGTAATGCACCAGTGCTGACCTACCCAACTCCAGGAAAACCGTTCATAATTGATGCTGATGCGAGCAATGTCGCGATAGTTGCTGTACTATCGCAGGTGCATAATGGCGAAGAAAAGGTGATTGCCTATTACAGCAAGGTACTCTCGAAATCGGAAAGAAACTATTGTGTGACCAGAAGAGAACTTCTTGCACTGATTTTGGCAACAAAGCACTTCCATAAGTATCTCTACGGACAGAATTTTCTTCTCCGAACTGACCATGGAGCACTAAACTGGCTTTTGAATTTCAAGAATCCAGAGGGTCAAGTGGCGAGATGGATTGAGAGGCTGTAGACGTACGATTATGAAATTCAACATCGGAAGGGGAATCTTCACTCAAATGCAGATGCACTGTCTCGGAGACAATGCAAGCAAGATTGTAAGCATTGCAGACGACAAAAAGAAAAAGAAGTGGTTACTGTCCAACGAACCAGAGCCCATCCCATTTATGGCTGGAGCAACGACGAGTTGAGGAAGGCTCAACAAGAAGACTCAGATATCGAACCCATCCTCGCTTGGAAGGAACACCAGCAAAAACCAGAATGGGCTGATATCTCCGATAGAAGTGGTGCCGAAAATGCGATACCTGTGCTGCCACCAAAGGCCCGAACAAAAAGAACCACAGCCAAATGCAGCAGTATAATGTCGGAGCACCCTTCGAAAGGATTGCAGTAGACGTGGCGGGTCCATTTCCGGAAACAGATAATGGAAATCGTTATATTCTGGTCGTCATGGATTACTTCAGCAAGTGGCCTGAAGCATACGCCATTCCAAACCAAGAAGCCAAAACAGTCGAAGACCAAATTGTCTTCAACTGGGTGAGCAGATTCGGCGTTCCATTAGAACTGCATTCTGACCAGGGAAGGAATTTTGAATCAAACGTATTTCAGGAAGTTTGTGGGCTTCTTGACATCAAGAAGACAAGAACAACACCACTTCACCCACAATCTGATGGCATGGTCGAACGATTCAACCGAACCCTGAAGGAACATCTTTGCAAAGTTGTGGACGACAACCAGCGAAATTGGGATCGACACATTCCACTGTTTTTGATGGCGTATCGAAGTGCGCCACGGATGTCCCACGTCGGAGCTGCAAGCCGAGGATGACTACATTGATGACCTCAGAGAAAGACTCCTTCAGATCCACGACAATACCAGGTTGAAAATAAAAATGTTCAGTGACCGAATGAAGACACGCTACGATATACGAGCGACAACAACAAATTTCCAAGCAGGAGATCGGGTGTGGCTTTACAATCCCCATCGACAAAAAGGGTTGTCACCAAAACTTCAACGGGACTGGGAAGGTCCATATACAGTCATTACAAAAATCAACGATGTCGTGTACCGGATACAAAAGGGAGTCAGAGGAAAACCTAAAGTTATACATCGCGACCGGCTACATCGCTACAGTGGTGATGAGAACGATAGATTTGTTCGGGACGATCAATCCTAAGGAGGGGGCAATGTAATGTGTACACACTCTTTATCTCTTTTAATATCGGATTAATAGGAGAACTTGCTTCTTTTAGCATCGAGAAACATCTAGTGGCTAAGAGGGGAACTCAATTCATTCAGCGCATACAAGAACCTCGAAAGGGGCAACATCTAGGGATTAAGAGGAGAACTAGCTTCGTTAAGCATCTAGTGATAAAGAGGAGAACTTCGTTAAGCATCGAGAGCAACCTCGTAGATTCTCGAACCGATTTGAGGTATATAAATAGGCGCTCGGAAGCGAAGCGGATTATTATTGTAATATTCGGCTTGGTCCGATAATTAAAACTTATTCACACTTCGTAAATAAAAACACAAATTTTCTTTATTTAAATCAATATAAACTTATTTATTGAACACTCAATTATTACGTTTCAAACACAGTCTTTACTTTTCAAACACAGTCTTTACTTTACAGCAATTCACAATCCATAATGAACCGCTTCGCTTCCAAGCGCCTATTTATATACCTCCAATCGGTTCGAGAATCTACGAGGTTGTTCTCGATGCTTAACGAAGTTCTCCACTTTATCACTAGATGCTTACCCCTTTCGAGGTTCTTGTATGCGCTGAATGAGTTCCCCTCTAAGCCACTAGATGTTTCTCGATGCTTAAGAAGCGAGTTCTCCTATTAGCCACTAGAGGTTTCTCGATGCTTAAAGAAGCGAGTTCTCCTATTACTACCACTAGATGTTGCCCCTTATTATTGAAAGAGATAAAGAGTGTATACACATTACATTGTCCCCTCCTTAGGATTGATCGTCCCGAACAAATCCATCGTTCTCATCACCACTGTAGCGATGTAGCCGGTCGCGATGTACAACTTTAGGTTTTCCTCTGACTCCCTTTTGTATCCGGTACACGACATCGTTGATTTTTGTAATGACTGTATATGGACCTTCCCAGTCCCGTTGAAGTTTCGGTGACAATCCTTTTTGTCGATGGGGATTGTAAAGCCACACCCGATCCCCTGCTTGGAACTCTGTTGTTGTCGCTCGTATATCGTAGCGTGTCTTCATTCGGTCACTGAACATCTTTATTTTCAACCTGGTGTTGTCGTGGATCTGAAGGAGTCTTTCTCTGAGGTCATGAATGTAGTCATCCTCGGCTTGCGGTTCCGATGTGGGGCATCCAAATTTTATTTCGCTCGGCAGTCTGATGTTCCTTCCCATCAAAATCTCAGACGGTGTATGGCCAGTTGAGCTATGTCTTGCACTTCGATACGCCATCAAAAACAGTGGAATGTGTCGATCCCAATCTCGCTGGTTGTCGTCCACAACTTTGCAAAGATGTTCCTTCAGGGTTCGGTTGAATCGTTCGACCATGCCATCAGATTGTGGGTGAAGTGGTGTTGTTCTTGTCTTCTTGATGTCAAGAAGCCCACAAACTTCCTGAAATATGTTTGATTCAAAATTCCTTCCCTGGTCGGAATGCAGTTCTAATGGAACGCCGAATCTGCTCACCCAGTTGAAGACAATTTGGTCTGCGACTGTTTTGGCTTCTTGATTTGGAATGGCGTATGCTTCAGGCCACTTGCTGAAGTAATCCATGACGACCAGAATATAACGATTCCCATTATTTGTTTCCGGAAATGGACCCGCCACGTCTACTGCAATCCTTTCGAAGGGTGCTCCGACATTATACTGCTGCATTTGGCTGTGGTTCTTTTTGTTCGGGCCTTTGGTGGCAGCACAGGTATCACATTTTCGGCACCACTTTTCGACATCTTCCCTTGCATGTAGCCAGTAAAATCGTTGTCGAACCTTTTCTAGCGTCTTGTTCACTCCTAGATGACCTCCCGAAACTCCACCATGCATCTCTCGCAGAACATCCATAACCTTCGATCTCGGTAAGACTAGCTGCATTACATAAGACTTTCCATCTGCTGATTCCCATTTACGTCGAAGGACACCCTCTTGGACATGAAACGAGTCCCACTGTGCCCAATAGGCCTTCAGAGTCGGACTTCTATCGGAGATATCAGCCCATTCTGCTTTTTCCTGGTGTTCCTTCCAAGCGAGGATGGGTTCGATATCTGAGTCTTCTTGTTGAGCCTTCCTCAACTCGTCGTTGCTCCAGCCATAAATGGGATCGGCTCTGGTTCGTTGGACAGTAACCACTTCTTTTTCTTCTTGTCGTCTACAATGCTTACAGTCTTGTTTACATGGTCTCCGAGACAGTGCATCTGCATTTGAGTGAAGCTTCCCCTTCCGATGTTGAATTTCGTAATCGTACGTCTGCAGCCTCTCAATCCACCTTGCCACTTGACCCTCTGGATTCTTGAAATTCAAAAGCCAGTTAAGTGCTCCATGGTCAGTTCGGAGAAGAAACTTCTGTCCATAGAGATACTTATGGAAGTGCTTTGTTGCCAAAATCAGTGCAAGAAGTTCTCTTCTGGTCACACAATAATTTCTTTCCGACTTCGAGAGTACCTTGCTGTAATAAGCAATCACCTTTTCTTCGCCATTATGCACCTGCGATAGTACAGCACCTATCCCGACATTGCTCGCATCAGCATCAATTATGAACGGTTTTCCTGGAGTTGGGTAGGTCAGCACTGGTGCATTACACAAGCGTTGCTTGAGCTCTTGAAAGCTGCGCTCGCATTCACCTGACCATCTAAACTGCTTTCCCTTTTCCGTTAGCTGATGTAGACTCTTGGCGATTCCAGCAAAGTCCTTCACAAAGCGCCTATAGTAGGTGGCTAGACCAGATATTCCTGCAGCCGTTTAACGAGTTCGGTTTTTACGCCTGTCCCACTTAAGCCACGTTTGCTTAGTTCGGCCTTTAGCTCAGGGACAGTTAAGTCTTTCAAAACTTTACTCATTTTTTATTTATTTTTAACTTCACTAATTCACACAAAATAGTTCAATCACTGCTCACTGTTTTTATTCTCAATAAGTTTTAATCCCTTATTCTGACACCAATGTAATATTCGGCTTGGTCCGATAATTAAAACTTATTCACACTTCGTAAATAAAAACACAAATTTTCTTTATTTAAATCAATATAAACTTATTTATTGAACACTCAATTATTACGTTTCAAACACAGTCTTTACTTTTCAAACACAGTCTTTACTTTACAGCAATTCACAATCCATAATGAACCGCTTCGCTTCCAAGCGCCTATTTATATACCTCCAATCGGTTCGAGAATCTACGAGGTTGTTCTCGATGCTTAACGAAGTTCTCCACTTTATCACTAGATGCTTACCCCTTTCGAGGTTCTTGTATGCGCTGAATGAGTTCCCCTCTAAGCCACTAGATGTTTCTCGATGCTTAAGAAGCGAGTTCTCCTATTAGCCACTAGAGGTTTCTCGATGCTTAAAGAAGCGAGTTCTCCTATTACTACCACTAGATGTTGCCCCTTATTATTGAAAGAGATAAAGAGTGTATAGACATTACATTGTCCCCTCCTTAGGATTGATCGTCCCGAACAAATCCATCGTTCTCATCACCACTGTAGCGATGTAGCCGGTCGCGATGTACAACTTTAGGTTTTCCTCTGACTCCCTTTTGTATCCGGTACACGACATCGTTGATTTTTGTAATGACTGTATATGGACCTTCCCAGTCCCGTTGAAGTTTCGGTGACAATCCTTTTTGTCGATGGGGATTGTAAAGCCACACCCGATCCCCTGCTTGGAACTCTGTTGTTGTCGCTCGTATATCGTAGCGTGTCTTCATTCGGTCACTGAACATCTTTATTTTCAACCTGGTGTTGTTGTGGATCTGAAGGAGTCTTTCTCTGAGGTCATCAATGTAGTCATCCTCGGCTTGCGGTTCCGATGTGGGGCATCCAAATTTTATTTCGCTCGGCAGTCTGATGTTCCTTCCCATCAAAATCTCAGACGGTGTATGGCCAGTTGAGCTATGTCTTGCACTTCGATACGCCATCAAAAACAGTGGAATGTGTCGATCCCAATCTCGCTGGTTGTCGTCCACAACTTTGCAAAGATGTTCCTTCAGGGTTCGGTTGAATCGTTCGACCATGCCATCAGATTGTGGGTGAAGTGGTGTTGTTCTTGTCTTCTTGATGTCAAGAAGCCCACAAACTTCCTGAAATATGTTTGATTCAAAATTCCTTCCCTGGTCGGAATGCAGTTCTAATGGAACGCCGAATCTGCTCACCCAGTTGAAGACAATTTGGTCTGCGACTGTTTTGGCTTCTTGATTTGGAATGGCGTATGCTTCAGGCCACTTGCTGAAGTAATCCATGACGACCAGAATATAACGATTCCCATTATTTGTTTCCGGAAATGGACCCGCCACGTCTACTGCAATCCTTTCGAAGGGTGCTCCGACATTATACTGCTGCATTTGGCTGTGGTTCTTTTTGTTCGGGCCTTTGGTGGCAGCACAGGTATCACATTTTCGGCACCACTTTTCGACATCTTCCCTTGCATGTAGCCAGTAAAATCGTTGTCGAACCTTTTCTAGCGTCTTGTTCACTCCTAGATGACCTCCCGAAACTCCACCATGCATCTCTCGCAGAACATCCATAACCTTCGATCTCGGTAAGACTAGCTGCATTACATAAGACTTTCCATCTGCTGATTCCCATTTACGTCGAAGGACACCCTCTTGGACATGAAACGAGTCCCACTGTGCCCAATAGGCCTTCAGAGTCGGACTTCTATCGGAGATATCAGCCCATTCTGCTTTTTCCTGGTGTTCCTTCCAAGCGAGGATGGGTTCGATATCTGAGTCTTCTTGTTGAGCCTTCCTCAACTCGTCGTTGCTCCAGCCATAAATGGGATCGGCTCTGGTTCGTTGGACAGTAACCACTTCTTTTTCTTCTTGTCGTCTACAATGCTTACAGTCTTGTTTACATGGTCTCCGAGACAGTGCATCTGCATTTGAGTGAAGCTTCCCCTTCCGATGTTGAATTTCGTAATCGTACGTCTGCAGCCTCTCAATCCACCTTGCCACTTGACCCTCTGGATTCTTGAAATTCAAAAGCCAGTTAAGTGCTCCATGGTCAGTTCGGAGAAGAAACTTCTGTCCATAGAGATACTTATGGAAGTGCTTTGTTGCCAAAATCAGTGCAAGAAGTTCTCTTCTGGTCACACAATAATTTCTTTCCGACTTCGAGAGTACCTTGCTGTAATAAGCAATCACCTTTTCTTCGCCATTATGCACCTGCGATAGTACAGCACCTATCCCGACATTGCTCGCATCAGCATCAATTATGAACGGTTTTCCTGGAGTTGGGTAGGTCAGCACTGGTGCATTACACAAGCGTTGCTTGAGCTCTTGAAAGCTGCGCTCGCATTCACCTGACCATCTAAACTGCTTTCCCTTTTCCGTTAGCTGATGTAGACTCTTGGCGATTCCAGCAAAGTCCTTCACAAAGCGCCTATAGTAGGTGGCTAGACCCAGAAAGCTTCGGAGTTGGTGTTTGTCCTGTGGTGTTGGCCAATTCTTCACGGTGTCAACCTTATCAGGATCCGTTTTTACTCCTTGGGATGAGATGATATGTCCCAGATATTTTACTTCGGTTTTGAAGAGTGTACACTTTTCTGGGTTAAGCTTGAGGTGGGCTTCTCGAAGTCTTTGAAACACGGCTCTCAGATTTGTACAGTGTTCGTCAAATGTTTTCCCGTATACTATGACGTCATCCAAATAGACCAGGCAAGATTTCCATGTGAGTCCTTGCAGGACGCATTCCATTAGGCGCTCAAAAGTCGCTGGAGCATTGCAAAGTCCAAAAGGCATCACTTTGAACTGCCACAATCCGTTTCCTGTTGAGAATGCTGTCTTTTCTTTGTCTTTAGGATGGATTTCGACTTGCCAGTAACCACTTTTCAAGTTCAAAGTTGAGAACCATTGTGCTCCTTCCATTGCATCCAGAGTATCACTGATCCTAGGCAGAGGGTAGCTATCCTTCTTGGTCACATCATTCAACCTTCGATAGTCCACACAAAAGCGGGTTGATCCGTCTTTCTTCTTTACCAGGACCACTGGAGACGCCCAAGGGCTTTTAGAGTTTTCGATCAGACCTTCTCCCTTCATGGTGGTTATCAGTTCTTCAACCTCACCTTGTTTGGCTAGTGGAAGGCGTCTTGCAGGTTGACGAATCGGCCTTGCATCCCCGGTATTGATTCGATGTTGCACCAGTTGCGTTCTGCCATATTTCCCTTTCGATGATGAAAAGATGTCTGCAAATTCTTCGAGGAGACCTTCTGCAGTTCTTCGTTGTTGGTGGCCAAGATTAGATGACTTGAGAATGTTCGTCTTTATGGAGTTCAGCTCTTCGGACTTCAAGGATTGCCTTGACTCTTCTTCGTTGATCCTTGTTATCGCTGATACAGATTCGCATTGTCCGACAATCTCACCTTTTCTAAGCTTAACTTCATACGGCTTGATGTTCAGTATTCGTACCGGAACCATGTTCTTTAATGGTCTCACAAGAGTCTTCCCAATGGTGACGTTTTGGGAGGACTTTACAGATGCTGGTTCGACCATGAGGTATCGATGGCTGCCAGGTTTACCCTTCAATTTCGTCCACACGAATACTTCTGAAGAAGCAGGCAAAGTGAGATCTTCTTTGATGACGGTTTTCACAGATGACGAGGTCTCATACGAGTTAGTCCCATAGATCATCGGAATCTCGATGTTTCGATATTTCAGGACTTGGTTCCCGATGTCCAATATCACTCCATGATCTTTCATGAAATCGATGCCGACAATGCACTCGTCGCATATATCTGCTACCAGGAACGGGTGAGAGAATTCCAACTCTGCTATCCGAATCTTAAGACGTACCTCACCATAAACTTTTGCGGCCTCTCCAGTTGCAGTCCTTAGACGATAGCTATTGGTGTTGTGGAGCCATGCCTTCTTGACGAGGTCTTGCCGTACGATGGACGCCGTGGCACCGGTGTCAATGGTAGCCACACATTTGTTGCCATTTATACTTGCTTCCACGGTCAGGCTCTTGTTGTCACGTTTTGTTTGAGAAACCTGGATGTCGTTTCTGGGGCCATCGATACCAGAAACCAGCTTCTGCCCCTTAAAGTTGGTTCCTATTCGTTTTCCCGGGTGGGAAACAACTTCGGAAGCAACGTTGTTGGTTTTACTTTGACCAGTTGAATTACTTCTGTTTCCAAAGTGTTGCCATGCGCTTCCTCTTCGCGGTAATCTGCACTGTCGCTGTAGATGCCCAGTCTTATTGCAGTTCCAGCATCGTGCTGGTCCGTCTCGCTGACTCCTTTCTACAGTAGCTTTCGGACAAGAACATTCTTGGACTTCTGATTCTCTTACGTGATGCATGTTTTGGGAAGCTTGTTCTGCAGCTTCCATCGTCAGAGTGAAAGCCAATGCTTCTGGTAGTGTTCGCTTTCCGGCAGTGCGGATAGCCCTTTGGAGATTTATATCGCCCACAGCTCTCACAAAGGCTTCAACAGCAAGTTGATTTATTATCTCGTTACCAGCTGTTGGATATGCCAGGTGAACCAATCGCTCGATATCTGCCTGAAGCTGCTGCAGAGTTTCACCTCTTTTCTGTGTCCTATTGTTAAGCTGAACTCGGAAGACTTCTGTCATGTGGCTATCCCCGAACCGCTGTTCGATTGCATTTACCAGAACTGTGAAGTCACCACTCTTCTCTGCTGGGATGGTTTGTAGCAGTTCAGCAGCAGATCCTCTTAAAGCAAGCGTAAGAGCAATGTATTTTTCGTGATCGTCCCAGCCGTTTGTTAACGCTGCTGCTTCAAACTGTTTCTTGTAGATTGACCACGGAATCTGCCCGTCAAAGCTTGGAGGATTCACTTCTCTCTTCCTTGAGCACTCACCAGAAGGTTCTCGAGCTTTCATCTTTCGCACTTTTTCTAGTTCATTTGTGATGGTTTCGATTTGTTCGTCAATTTTCTCGAAACGTGCATTTTGTTTTTCGACGCGCTCGTCGACAGTTTTGATTTTCTCTTCGAAGTCCGCAAACCTGCCTTCTAAAAGGTTTTTCTGTTCGTCGAATCGCTCTAGGACATCATTCCTTTGAGTTTCTAGTTGTTTGAGGACATCATTCCTTTGGGCTTCTAGTTGTTTGAGAACATTCTGCTGCTCTTGTTTTTGGTCACTTCTTTGAGCTTCTAGTTGTTTTAGGACATTCTGCTGTTCTTGCTTTTGGTCGCTTCTTTGGGCTTCTAGTTGTTTCAGGACATCATTTTTATTTTCTTCAAATTTGTTTAAAAGAAGTGACATCATGTTAGATAAAGCAACATTTGCATTTACCTCTTCCACTTTTGCTTCTAATTCGAAAGCAAACGTATCTGGGTCTTCATTTTGCTGCTCCAGATATTCCTGCAGCCGTTTAACGAGTTCGGTTTTTACGCCTGTCCCACTTAAGCCACGTTTGCTTAGTTCGGCCTTCAGCTCAGGGACAGTTAAGTCTTTCAAAACTTTACTCATTTTTTATTTATTTTTAACTTCACTAATTCACACAAAATAGTTCAATCACTGCTCACTGTTTTTATTCTCAATAAGTTTTAATCCCTTATTCTGACACCAATGTAATATTCGGCTTGGTCCGATAATTAAAACTTATTCACACTTCGTAAATAAAAACACAAATTTTCTTTATTTAAATCAATATAAACTTATTTATTGAACACTCAATTATTACGTTTCAAACACAGTCTTTACTTTTCAAACACAGTCTTTACTTTACAGCAATTCACAATCCATAATGAACCGCTTCGCTTCCAAGCGCCTATTTATATACCTCCAATCGGTTCGAGAATCTACGAGGTTGTTCTCGATGCTTAACGAAGTTCTCCACTTTATCACTAGATGCTTACCCCTTTCGAGGTTCTTGTATGCGCTGAATGAGTTCCCCTCTAAGCCACTAGATGTTTCTCGATGCTTAAGAAGCGAGTTCTCCTATTAGCCACTAGAGGTTTCTCGATGCTTAAAGAAGCGAGTTCTCCTATTACTACCACTAGATGTTGCCCCTTATTATTGAAAGAGATAAAGAGTGTATACACATTACATTATTATGGATTGTGAATTGCGATAAAGTAAAGACTGTGTTTGAAATAATTGAAAGTAAAGACTGTGTTTAAAAAGTAATAATTGAAAGTGTTGAATAAAGAATTTTTGTGAGTAATTTAAATAAAGTGAATTTGTATTTTTATTTACGAAGTGTGAATAAGTTTTAATTGTCGGACCAAGCCGAATATTACAATATGAATCGGAAATTCAGCCCTATTTCAAAAAACACAGCACAAATTCATCAACTTTTGACCAATAGACGATCCAGGGGGGGGGTCATATTCAAATGTAAAATTTATAAGCACTTTATTTAGTGCTTACCTAAAATATTTTTACGACAAAATTTAAAAATTAAAATGATTTTGGAAAAAAAATTAAGTTTATCTAGGTTTTTTGAGAAATAAAACGGCATTTACATTTTTGAGAAAAAATTATTTTGCAGGTACATTTTTTAAATCTTAAAACATAGGAAATATTTGTAAACAGACTTTTTGGAAGAAATTAGCAAGTTCTAGCGACCAAGTCGTGCATTATATTTCTTTCAAAATTGATTTTCTATTGAATAAAACTTTTAAGATCTTAAAAAATTAAAGAAATCTACTTTTTGAAGTGAATTGCTTTAGATAATCTAGAACTGAGATTTAAAAACGAATTTTAAGAATACAAATGTCCCAAAAACAGAAAAATTCACACTATTGTTAAACTGATGCCTAATTGAAAAACACAATGCACGTTTCATATCTATTATCTCTTGAGAACTGAAATGAAAAAAGATTCTGCAACGTGTAGTTTGTGACTGCCACACAAAAGTTTCTTTCCAACTTATTTGTTTACCTTAATTTGTTTTTATTTTATATTCAGAGAAAATAAGTACTTAAATGCACCTATTTCCTTAAATTCATGAACCAAAAATTTTTCTCTCTACAATTTTTAAGTTTTGTTGACTCCTTTGAGATCAAAATATTTTCTAGCATCAGCTCCAATCTACGAGTAAGCAAACTGAAAGCGATAGTAATAATAGACTCCCGAAAATTGGGTCCGAAAAAACTACGTCAAAAAAAGGCAGACAATTCTTTATATCAGATTCTTTGTGGGTTTTTGAATTCTTGTAGCGTTTTTCGCATTAATAGAAGTGGCAACAAAAAAGGATATATTCTTTTTCAAAACAATTTCTTACATTTCTGTGTGAAAGCAACAAAAACCCTCTAAAATTTTTGTGTTTTGCTCTTAAATATGGCATATTAAGAAAACTGTTGGAATCTTGAAATGCTTTCATATGTAGAGAGTAGATCAAATTAAATAGTTAGACCATACCTTACTAGACAACAGTGTTCTAAAATAACTTAATAGCTAAAGTTGTCACTTTAGCCCTTGAAATGTGTGCATTTAAGGTTAAGATACACATTATGTATTTTTTTTAAAGTACGCGCACTCAAGGGGATATGAATACCCTTATAATGATTATATACAGTGCGAGTAATTAGGAAGGAAAGATAGGATTTTAAAGGAGATACCGATGCACATTGGTTTTGAATGCCTACACGTTGTAATGAGTGGGAAATATTGAGTCTGGTAAAGTATTCCACATTAGTGTAGTGCGACTAAAAAAAAAATCTCTGTACTTTACAGTACGACCGAAATTGGGCTCAGGGGTAAACTGATGGGCATTCCTAAAAGAACGAGTATTACGGTTGAATTGTGCGAGGGGAGGAATACAACTGGCTATTTCATTAGAGCATTGCTTATGGAAGTTATGATAAAATAATGAGAGACATGAAACCTTACGACGGTGTTCGAGAGATGCAAAAGTTTCAGTAAGACAACGGTCACCTATCATTTTTTGAGCTCTCTTTTGAATTCTGTCCCATATGCTCAAGTGGGTTATAGAAGCACCTGCCCAAATATGGGAATTGTACTCAAGTTTTGGACGAATATAGGCTTTATAAATTACAGCCAGATCAGAAGGGGTGAAAAATTTCTTGCATCGTCGGAGAAAACCAGCATTTTTGGCGATGTCAAATATGTGATCACTCCACAACAAGTGGTTTGTAATGCACATACCTAGGACTGATAGCTGTTCAGACTCCTCGATGCAAGTACCACTCATGGATAGTGGCATTGGGGGAGGATTACGCTTTTGCGACAGAAGCATTAAATTCTACACGGTTTTTGATTCCCCATTGTACAATGCTGTCGAGATCAGAATTTAATGAGCTTATCATACGCTGCCGTTGAAGTTCCACATCCGAAGGACAAGGATGAGAATCTAAAAACGAACATGAAAAGCTGAGGGTACTGTCATCCACGAAACAATGTAGTGGGTTAGAAGTTTCAGACAAAAGATCATTTATACAAATAAGGAAGAGCGTCGGGGATAAAACGGAGCCCTGGGGCACACCAGCATTTATTTTGTGAATATCAGATTTGAACCCGTCCAATACTACTTGAATTGAACGGTCCGAAAGGTAATTTCTAACCCAACGAAGAAGGGATTCATCAATACCAAATGCGCGCATTTTCGATAAGAGAGCTTGGTGCCGAACTCTATCAAATGCCTTTGAAATATCAAGTGCTATAATCTTGCTTTCTCCAAAACGATGTAAAGATTTGTTCCACTGTTCGGTGAGATAAACTATGAGATCACCAGTGGACCTATTGCTATGAAAGCCATGCTGCCGGTCATTAAGAAGCTTCCGTTCTTCGAGATATTTCTTAAGCTGAAAATTGATCAGCGCTTCCATGACCTTGGAAAGAAGGGATGTAAGTGCAATTGGACGATAGTTAGATGGTGACGAGGAATCGCCTTTTTTAGGGACAGGCTGGACAAATGCAGTTTTCCATCCACTCGGAAAGAGACCTGTAGAATAGGACAGATGGAAAAGCTTACGCAATGGTTTTGCCAGCGTTGAAGAACACCTCTTCAGAACAATAGCGGGGATACTCCGGGCCAGCGGATTTGTGAATGTCAAGATTCTTAAGTACTCTAGTAACTGAACGAGTGCGAAAGAAGATTCGTCCCATAGATTCGTTTACGCTTTCAAGTACAGGTGGAGTCATGTCACTCACTGGCAGCATCGAATTAACAGCAAACTGTGCTCCAAGCAAATTGGCTTTATCAATCGAGCTTACATAGGGAGTGTCGTTAGAAACGAGCGTAGGAACCGACGAAGACGTAGTGTTACGCACATTTTTTACAAATGACCAGAAATTTTTACTACCATTGAGACATTGTAGTATTTTTTGCCGTAATTTCTGGTCATGCAAAAATTAAAATGGGTCGTATATGTCCGTTACAGGTCTTTCTAACTTGTTTGAACTTGTTCCGGTTTTCCTCAGTTGGGTTGGCTTTGTTATTCCGGAAACTTACATTTTTGATCCTAATAACCTCTTTACAGCTCGAATCAAACCATGAGTTTTCTTTGGGTTTGATGGATTTTACCCTATTCGGGATAAAATTTCTCATTCCACAAAGAATTAAGTTTGTTATCATATCTGCACTGGAATCGACGTCACTGTCGAGGAAGCATAGTGACCAGTTAAAGTTCCTGAAGAATTTATTGAGACCGTCCCAGTTGGCTTTCTCATATTGCCAAACGGTTCTGGTAGGGAGTTTTAACTTTAACTGGCGTTCTTTGGCATGAGAAATTTGCAGATATGACACAATGGTCTGATGTGCCTAGAGGCGATAATACACTGACAGTATATTTATCAGGATCAGAGGTAAGAAACAAGTCTAGAGTGTTGGCGGATTGCCTGCAACGTCAGGAATCCAAGTTGGCTCGTCAACTTACTGAGTCAGGTTTAAATCACCAAAAATCTCGACATACCTTCCTTCGGATGTTGTCTGGCCAGAATAGCGCAGCCACGAAGAATTGTTAACATTGAAATCGCCCGTAACAACGATCTCACTGTGCGGAAAATTGGATACAATTCTCTGGATAGAGCCGGACAGCGCATCGAATTCGTTTGAAGTCGAATTACTATCCAAACTTGGGCGATAAATAAAACAAGTAAGAATGATGCGCCTTTCAACAGTAAATTTGAACCATACATAATTAAAATTTGTATTAATACATTGGCCATGCTGTGGCAGAAGCTGGTAGGCAACATCATTACGGACGTAAACGGCTAGACCATGATGAAAAAAGAATAACGGCACTAAGCTATAACCATGAAAGTTAAACTCCGTCTGCTCGGTGTTTTCGCCAACCTGGGTTTCACTTAGTGCCAGAACAGCTGGCCTGTTTAAAACAGTATACAAAACAAAGATTTCTTAGCCCCCGAATGTTGCTATATTCGACACAAAACTTACTAGCCATTACAATACACAAAAAAAAACCAAAGCAAGACAGTTATCTATGCAGAAAATTTATTTTGATTACTAAAAAACTTCACAGTTATTTACATTTTGTTAGCCTCCTTTACAAAACATTAAAGAACATTTTTAAGCGGTGAGTAAAAACTCGTCTATATGTTAAGTCTGGATCCGCCCTTGGATGAACCCAAGACCTCTGGCATGACAGTTCAACGCACTAACCATCATGCCACGGGTACTAGTGAAGTAATAACTATAAATTTAACCATTTTCTAGAATCTATAGTATATACTGCAATCTTTGACTTCTTTTATTTCCCTTTTATCTTTTTGTAAATACTTATGAATATCACCCATTGACAGCAATAATTGTCAAAATGACAACATAACTTTTTTCAATGAGATGGGTTAACGTTTTTATATTTTGTTTAATATGGGTAGCGCGATTCATCTAGGCGATAGACAAGCCCTTCTGTTCCAACCCTGTACATATACGTTATGTACATAATGTATGAAGTCCGGGTATCGGCTTATAGCCAGCTAAGTACTTAAGGTAAGAATATTAAATAATCGGATTTTTGCAACGAAAAGAAAAAACAGCATTTCAACATTAAGTGCTGGGATTATAAGTTTTCTATTTTATGTTCGCCTTGTGAGTATCTTTTTTTTTTGGGATTTTCGTGTTTCAAAAACTTTTCTGTACGCAACTCTTGTCAACTAATAAAACAATTTAATCCTAAACGGCGAAGTTTTGTGTCCTTGGAAAGCCCTTAGAATCGGAATTTCAATTTGAGGTGTTAGGTTGGTATGTGACTTGGATTGTCCTGTGGGAATGCCAAAAATTAACACATACTTGCATATATACATACATACGAGTATGTATAAAAAATGATTAATCGTCAACAAAACTTTTATATGATTCATGCGTGTTTCACATGAATAGCAGGAAAATAGGAAAAGAAATGTATAGATATCTCATACTGAAAACTGAAACAACTCACTTATCGGTCGAAACGTCATCGTGATGAGGATGCAAGAATGTTTGCAGTTCATATTAAAGCCCAAACCCCACCTAGATATGAGTTTTGTGTTCATTGAGTGGAAGGGCAGTATGATAAATAACTCGTCCGCCTTTCAATTGATTGGATTTGCTGCTGATTGTAAACTGCGGTCGAGCCATTTTCATTTTCCAATTAATTTGTGTATATACGAATATAATGTATCTATATATTTTAGTATGTGGAACATTATTAATTCAACTCATGGAAAAGTGATGGTCTCACTGAAGGACCTTATGTGGTGGTAGGATTTTGATCGAAAACACTATTCGGTTGAGTGACGTGTGATTTATGATAAACTGATGTCATACGTTTGAGTTATATAATTTTTTTTTTGTGAACTAAGGTAGCCCACCTTTTATTATTATTTGTGTATTTTCATAGGAATCTTTTGATATTTATTTATGAAAATAATGTAATTTTAATATTTTAATGCGTTTTCCATACATACATATGTGATTTTACCTGTGCCATATATACCCAATATACGAGTACCTACCGAGTGAAAGCGAAGGCTGAATTGATTGATATTAAGCTGCGTATAATTAGCTTGCAAGAACAATATGCATTATGGCACTTGTGAAAGCTCGCGGATAATCTACAGTTAATCAGGTTTTATACGCTTGGTGTCAGATATTGGTCCTTTTTTGAAGGTACGAGGTTGTAGTAGTAGGTTGTTTGCAGTGAGTTTGGGCAAGATAATTGGCGGTGGCATGGCGATATGGAGTGGTGATGCGACGCATGGTTTGATGATTTTATTTTTACAATGGAATACATCTATACACATATATGTTTGTGTATGAATAAATGCGACCTACGAGTTAATATGAAATAAGTCGTATAAGAAATTCTTTGCATGTGCTGTTATAAAGTTGGAACTCTCTTTTGTATGAGTACATATGTACATACATTATATATATACCTATAATAAAAATATCAATCAATCATTATGTTGGCATTTATATGAATGAATTGAATATTATGCACTTTATAATGTCTACATGACTTGTCAATATGAAATGTGTACTGTTTGTATTTGTATTTTTATTTTTTATTTTTTTTTTTCAGATCACGTCTTTTCATTTTACATAATATTTGTATGTATAGATGAACATCATTTAAATTGGATTTTAAACTCTAGTCGTATCCATTTAAATACAAAGTACATACCTACATACAATGTAAATGGGTATGAAACGGACATACAATTTAATGTGTTACGCAAAGTGCATTTAACTATGAAATTTTGAACAATTTAAAGAAAGGTAGTTACTAAAGGTGTAACTTTAGGTACCTAAGTGGTGACATTTTGCAAAGTAGCAAATAACAATGTAGGTACATTTTTAAGAGATTAAGTTAAGTCCTAAATTCGAATCTTGCCTTATAATTCTTATATCATATCAACGATGTTTTTTTAAGGTAAATTAAAACATACCTTCGTCTTATAAATACAGTTTGAATCTCTTTAGGCTGATTTAGTTGAGGCAAAGTTGAAAATAACAGCAGAATTTTTATTTTAAACTCGTGATTTTGTTTTTATTCACTCAGAGTTGCCTTGCAATTTCCAACCCTATAAGGTTATGACAAAAAAAATAATTTGAAGCGAAAACTCGGCTCGATTTGTCGAATTAAAAAATGTTGTCATTCTCACATTTTAAGGTACCTAGAATCAATATAAGAGATTTTTAAAGAAATGTATGTGTGTGCGTGATGTGTACTTACGTCCGGAAAGTTTTTTTAGTCGTCCAGATCTCAAGAACCAGTAGAGATATTGACTTCAAATAAATTTTGTTCAACAGATAATAATGGAGAAAGATGCAGAAAGGACTCTCAAGAAAATTGAGTAGGTCGTTTTTTACCACAGCAATTTAAAAAAAGGTGAAAATTGAAACCCAAAATATCTCACGAACCAATAACGCTAGAGACTGTAATTAAATTTTTAATTATACATTGTAATGAGATACCAAACCAATATATTTGTGGAAAAAATCCAATTAACCGTTTTTTTATAAATCAAAACAAAAAACTGAAAAAAGAGGCTGGGATGCGACCCACACTGATAACTTCCCAACCCGTCTGTCGATTTGTCTTGCTTAAAAGTTTATCTATATGTATCAATCTTTGTAGATTTTGGACTGTTGGATTTTTATAAAAAAATTACTGAATATCGAAAACAATATTTTCTGTGAAATAAAATTAGTTTGAATCCAATATTTGTAATTTTTGAAAAGCTACTTGAGTCGAACTTATATTTTTACGAAGTTTTAGTATTGTTTTTTTTTTTTTAGGTTTTTATTTTTGGTAAACAAAACTGCGTCAATTCGATTTTTCTCAAAATTTTACCGAATGTTGACAAAAATATTTTTTATAAGTTAAAATTAATGGGAAGCCATAATCTAAAATTTTCGAAAAGATATTTAAGTCGAAAATCAATTTTAACCACCTTTTATAATTTTTTTTTAGGTTTTTATTTTTTGTAAAAAAAAAACTGTCAATTCGATTTTTCTCAAAATTGTATCGAATGTTGAAAACAATATTTCTTATAAGTTAAAATGAGTTAGAAGCCATTATCTTAAATTTTTGAAAAGATATTTGAGTCGAAAATCAATTTTTACCAACTTTTGTTAAATTTTTTTTTCGGTTTTTAATTTTTTGTGCAAAAAAACTGTCAATAAGATTTTTTAAAATTTTACTGAATGTTGACAACAATATTTTTTGAAAGATAAAAATAGTTTAATATCTCAAAGTTTTGAAAAGATATTTGAGTCGAAAATCAATTTGTACCAACTTTTATTAATTTTGTTTTAGGTTTTTATTTTTAGTAAAAAAAACTGTCAATTCGATTTTTCTCAACATTTTTTAGAATGTTGAAAACAATATTACTTATAAGATAAAATAAGTTTGAAGCCATAATCTCAAGTTTTTGAAATGATATTTGAGTCGAAATTCATTTTTTTACCAACTATGAGTAATGTTTTTTTTTAGGTTTTTATTTTTTATAAAAAAAAACTGTCAATTAGATTTTTCTCAAAATTTTATCGGGTGTCAAAAACATTATTTTTCGTTGCACAAAATTGTTTTGGAGATGAAATCATATTTTAGTCGTAAAATTTTCGAGGTGACACATTTTTTTTTCAGTTTTTTTTATTTATAAAAAAACCGTTAATTGGATTTTTTCTAAAAAAAAAACTTGTTTTGTATCACGTTACAATATATAATATAAAATTTAATTCAAGCCTCTAGCGTCATTGGTTCATGAGATATTTAGGTTTAACCAAAATTTTCACTTTTTTTTTTAAACTGCTATAGTAAAAAAAACACCCACGCAATTTTCTTGAGAGCCTAGCTATGGACAACGAAAAAAACGTCGCGAACGTACAGACGTACGGACGTACGAACGTACGTACACACGCACGCACAGACATCTTTCTAAAAATCTTTTATTTCGACTCTAGGGACCTTGAAACTTCGAGAAATGTCAAAATTTTCAATTCGACAAATCGGACCCATTACAATAACTTTCTATGGATAGGTTAGGTTAGGTTAAAGTGGCTGCGGATACAAAAACCACACACTTAGGCAGAAGAAAAGGTCCATTGTGATACCACATGAATCTAGAGAATTACTTCCCAATAGTCGAACCATTTTGAGCTTTTTATAAAGCGAAGGAGATATCTGATATCCTATAACTTTCTATAGGAAGTCAAAAATTTTACGAACAAAAAATGATTTTATCTCCAAATTAACTTTATGCGACGAAGAATAACGTTTTTAACATTTGGTCAAATTTTGAAAAAAAAATAAAATTAACAGTTTTTTTAACACAAAATTAAAAACCTAAAAAACAATTTACAAAAGTTGGCAAAAAATGATTTTCGACTTAAATATCTTTCCAAAAATTTGAGATCATGGCTTCCAAGTAATTTTATCGAAATATTGTTTTCAACATTCGGTAAAATTTTGAGAAAAATCGAATTGACAGTTTTTTCACAAAAAATAAAAGCCTAAAAAAACAATGCTTAAACTTAGTAAAAATTTATTTTCGACTCAATTATCTTTTCAAAAATTAAAAATATTGTCTTCAAATAAATTTTATCTCACAGAAAATATTGTTTTCGAAATTCAGTAATTTTTTTTTTAAATCCAACAGTCCGTTTTTTCATACAAAAATAAAATCTACAAAAAATAGTACCTACGCAAAATTATTAAAAATTGATGTTCGGTTCTCGATATCTCGTGAACAATAGAAGATATTGACTTTGAATTTCATTTATCCAATTTTTATTTGCTTATATAAGAAATAAAAAGTTTTAGGAAATGCTACTAAAATTGGTAAAAATTGGTTTTGAACAAAAAATCTCGTTAACAAAAATAGATTTTGAAATCAAACTCTTTCATCAAATGCAAAATATTGTTTCTAATTTTTAAATCTTTTAGAATAATTCAACTGACAACTTTTTTAGAAAAACACAAAAACCTACAAACCTTTTAAGTAAGACTAATCGACAGACGTGATGGGAAGTTATCGGTGTGAGTCGCATCCCAGCCTCTTTTTTTCTATACAATCAGCCAATACCGTTCCTTCTTTTACTGTTCCTTTACTTCTAGAAATGTTTGAACAGATTTCTCATAATCAATAAGCTCAATGTTTTTGAAAAAATAAAATTGTTTAAAATCAATTTGCTTAAAACCACGCTCTCTGTTAAGGGTTATTTGATTTCTTAGAAAAAAAGTTTACGATTTTAATGAATTTTTAGAAATTTTGTGTATGAAATTTCATACATATATAAACTATTGGTTTCAAAAAATAGTTCAATAGTTATATGCCAGCTTTTATAATATTATTTTGATTAGAGGACAGATTTTCGGACACAGTATTTTTGGAAGTATTGCTAATCACATTTTTGTTACTTGGTTTCTTGAGTTTTGTTTCCAAGAAATTAAATCAGATTTTTAAGTGTATTTGTTAAGGCGTTTCGTATGCCTTCCAATGTAATTTACATTTTATATTTATTAGAAAACGAGTTGCGACTTCAGCATTTGCAGTGGTTGCTTAAAATTTTGTAAGCTTTTCAGTATTTTTTCATCACCTACATTAAACATTCCCTTGAAATTTCAAATTATAATTTTAAAGCAATTTGTAGGGGAAAACACACTGTTTTTTTTTTGTAAATCAAACGATTTCATCAAAATCTTGATTTTGATATTTTAATTTATTGATTTTTGATGTTTCAATATTGTGAGAATTTGGAACTGTGAACACGTTTGGTTTTATATTCTTAAGAACTTATACTTAGAGAATTGATCCGTTGAACCGTTCTTCGCGATGGTGTCCTTTTAAACATTTATTCAAAACTGTTTAATCGTAAATATGTTCGTTAAAACTCGTTTTAAGATCACTAGGAAAATAAGTAAGTTTGATAACAACCAAAAAGTCGTTCGGCTTCTGACTAAAATCGCTGTAGAACAGAAAAGACTTACGTTTAAAGCCATAAAGATGGCTTGGACATTTCGTCGCAGCGCTTTCTAGGAAAAAGTAAAGGCCATTTTTCTGATGACCTGAAGCTTAAGAGTTTATTGACTTGACGGAATTTGGCTGAAAATTCTTACTCGTACGTTGATACTGTCCTTGGAGGCCCTTAAGTCGTGATCAGCGTATGAATCTCCAATTATGAACTTAAACGAAAGTATTGATTTAGTTTTAACTTATTTTCTGATTCAATGTGAGTTTGGACGAAACGTTATTTTTTGGTTAAAAGAAAAATTGTTTTTTTATTTTTTAACAGATTTATTTCGGGCGAATTAGTATTTTGATGCGTTTTAATTTTAAATCGTAAATAATGGATTACGCGGACGTGTTTGCTTACTCTCTCATAGGATCATGGATCTCCATTAAATGACCACAAGTGTGGAAAGAGCAGCAGAAATCGTGGGGCTGAAAATTAATTCCGGCAAAACAAAAACGATCACCGACCATCCTCTCAAATAAATATTTCCTCACAACCGGTGGAGAAAGTGGAGAGCTTTCAATGCCTTGTAAGTATAGTCTCCATAGAAAGCCGAAACGAACAAGACGTCATCTGACGCATCGGCAAAGCAAAAGCGGCGCGGCGTTCGTTATGCTGTCGAAAGTTTGGAGGAATAACTCTATCAGCTTAAGAACAAAGCTAAGACTGTTTCATACAAATGTCGAATCTATGCTTCTTTATGGGTGCAGCACCTGGAAGGTTACTTCAGCCATTACAAGGAAGCTGCAAACCTTCGTGAATAGATGTCTTCGCAACATCCTAAGGATTTTCTGGCCAAACAGAATATCCAATGAGGTCCTTCATGGAAGGACAGGTCAGGAACCTATAGACTCTATTAGACGAAGCAGCAAGTGGCAATGGATAACGACTGCATTGCAGGCCAAGCAATGCAGTGGAATCCGCTTACACAGGAAGGAAGAAGAGCTAGACGACCGAAAAGCACATGGCACAGGACAGTCGAGGAGGAATCAGCGTCACTAGGCAAGAGTTGGAGGGAGCTGAAACACATCTCCAGAAACCGCACTGTAGAGGCCCTATGCCCCTCTTAACTTAACAGTTCTGAGGACCTAAGTAAGTAAGTAAATAATGCAAATTTTTGTAATGTAAATTTAAAACGCATTCATAATTTTTTGTTCAACGATTTTCAATATTATTTAAAAATTCGGACAATTTCAGTTTCAAGGATTAAAACACTTATAAAAAAAAAAACAGTAAAAGAAAGTATAATAGTGACAAAAATATTAAATCAATTTCCCCCTGCTTGTCGTCTTTTCTCAAAAAGATCATAATTATTTTATTTAAATATGTTTAGCAGTTCCAAGTCATCAAAATATAGTGAAAGTAAATAAGTAAATAGTACTTGATTTAACCCCACAAATTTTTCGTTTCGAAGTTTTTTAAAAGACTATTTAGCTTGTTGCAAATTAATAACTTCAGGAGCAAATTTTTACGGGAAGTAATATCAGCTTCTGTTTTACATCCTCAATTTTACCATAACCAAATGATTATAATCATTGTTTTCGGTCAATTTCAAAAGAATCGCTCGCTATACCAATTAGACAACAAAAGGCTGGCGTTTAATATATTCTTTAGACCAAAATTCATCAGTTCCGTAATTTTTGTACGTGCTTTGCTTTTCATTTGCAAATTGTTCTATGTATAGTGTTTTTCAATAAGGGCGGGTAGATGTTGTGTGTAAATGTCGTGGCGTTTGCTGTGTGGCACGTAGCGTCGTCCATCGAAATTAGTTATCATCGTTATGTAGCGCTCGCTGTTGACGGTGACCGCCTCACTAACGTCGTTTTCAAAAAAGTACGGACCAATTACGACGCCGGCCGGTCCAAAATCCACACCAAACGGTTACTTTTTGAGGATGCATTGTCAGCTGGTGTACCTCGCATGGGTTGGTGTCGTCCCATATACGGCAATTTTGCTTGTTGACACAGCCATTCATCTAAAAACGCCCCTCGTCACTAAAGATGATTTTTCGGACAAAATTGGGTCCTCTTCCAAACGATTCGAAGCCCAGTCAGCGAACAAACGGCGGCGTTGTCTATATTCATGAACTTTGAGCTCCTGGGTCAGTTGGATCTTGTACGGTTGTAGCCCCAAGTCCCGACGCAAAATTCACCAAGTTCAAGTCTGCGAAAGGCCGAGTTCTTGTGCACGGCAAGGAATAGACTGCTTGTACACTTTCACGGTGTTGGCGGATTGTTTACTGAACCGGTCATCTTCCCTGAAAAGAAGGCAAAAACGGCCAAACTATCATCAGGTGTAGGTTTTTTAAACGTAAAATAACCAACCTAAAAATAATTCTTCTTCCAGCTTAAGATCAGGTGTACTTATCATCCACACTTATGTACATTGCCGTTCTCAGAAATTGCACCTTTATTCTGAGGAAGAATATATGACCGTACACCGTAGTCTGTATGTATATTATATATAGGGTGGTCATGAAGTATTCCTTTAGCACGTATAACACCGAACAAGTCTTCTTAATTTGTAAGCCATAATTAATTTTACATCGAAGCGTTCTTTTAAAACCTTGTGCAGTAGTTGTTAGGCGGTACTAGACTTTATAACTCCTTTAAAATTACAAAGTCACCTTTTTGGAATGGCAACACAGTCTTTTTGCCAACCACACGCATATCGGTTATCATTTGGATAATATGTATCATTAAGAATGACGACTTAATTTGTTTATTATGGTTGTAAACCTGTAGGTATCCATGGATGGTACTTTTTGGCTAATTGAAGAAACTACGTCTGGTTTTAAAAACACTAAAAATTCAAAAAAAAATATGTTACCCATTTTATATTTTATAATATTTATAAAACCAACTTTTAAAAAATTCCAACTGCAAATCTTTGCACATATTATCTATGCATGTATGTATTTTTATTTTGTCGTTTCTTTTGCAAAACAAAATCCAAAACATTTTGACAACCAAACCCAGGCATGCGCAGGGCCATGTAGGTAAAATAATGACAGCCGCTTAAATTTAATTGTATTCATCCATTTTTGTCGGTCTGTGTTGGATCATTTCAAACTGGACTGCCTGTGATTCACCCAAATCCACATAAAATAGGAAAATAGAAAAGGAAAGGACAGGATAGGAAAAGAAAAGAAAGGAAAGTCACGACCATAGACACACCATATAAAGAATGGAATCTTTCGTACGTTTTACCCTCCAACACCCATTTGTTTACATTGTTGTATTTGTAATTTTGACATTACGTCCATTTTAAAATGTGAAATCCAATAACAATTCGATGCGGTGTATTTACTTGTTTTGACAGATGTTTCTTTTTTTAAATTGCTGTGGTGAGAATTTAAGATTTGATTTTAGCTGTCAAATTACAAAATGAATTCCAATGTTTGCATTTTTAAACATTTTTGATAGGAAAATACGAAATGAATTCCAACGTTCGTATTTTCCTATCAAATATGTTTAAAAATGCAAACATTGGAATTCATTTTGTAATTTGACAGCTAAATGATTGGCAATTACCCAAATGACGATGTAAGCCCAAGTGCTACTGCCTGGAATTACCCCAGAGATAGCCACGTACAGTACATATCAACTTCAAAGAACATATGAGGCGACGAAACGAACTCAAAGAATTAACCTTCACCTTGTGGCATGAAGTGTTTGTGGGTGATTGTTTTGCCAGCGGCATCCTTACGCAGATTGAAAATCATGTTGGACTTGTATTGCTGTGACCAGCTGAAGTGGAAGCTGAAGCAGCAAATGTACTACATGAAGGTGATTTTCTGGATTGAGAATGGCGATGGTGTTGTTCCTGAAACGATAAAATATCTTTTAACCAAATGAACTTGCGACAAAGTGTTGTTAATCACAAACCCCTTACGAATCCCTCGGTATTGGCCAATACCGCTGTTATGCATCCAAAATAGTAAAAGTATCCAACGATGTAGTGTGAAAAATTGATTTTACTCTTGGGCGAGAAGATTTGTATGAAATTTATTTTCCTAAAAATGCAAATGCAAAATGCTATTTGAGATTTAAGAAATCTGAATTTTTGTTGACGTTTTCAAACTCACCTCAAAGAAATAAACAGTTATGTTATGTGTGATGTTGAGTTGATGTCACACTTATTATTTTTTTTTATTTGAAAAGCTTAACTTATAGTGAAATTGTTAAAACTTGGTCACTGTTTTGTAATTATCAAAATACTTTTATGAAATAGCCATCTTTTTAAATTCGAAAAAAGAGTTATTATAACATTCAAAATAGATAATTTTTGGAACGTATAATTTTACCTGGATCAGAACTCTTTATATAATATTTGAATTAAAAAAAAACATTGTTTTACATTTTTGCTAATATATTTCAAGTTTTCTTTACATAATACAACAAATGCCTTGTTCAGACAATTATAGCTTTTTATTGAATTGAAAAGTGTGTTATATGTACGTAGTTTTATTATTATTATTATTATTATAAGCTTTTATTTGCCATTATTGATATTTTGTACAATATTTATTTACATTTTTGTTTACATTTTCTGTTTCTTTTGAATTAATTACTATATAAAATTGACATAATTTTTTTTTTTTTTCTTTTTTTTAATCAACTTTAATATGTAAGCAAAGTTTGAATAAATAAATGGATGCGTGTCAAAATTCTATGATCTGGCATAAGCCTCCCCCAATGTTGCCCAGAGATCTCTATCTTTTGCGTCATTGTACCAACTTTGTCTTTCTTTAAGCAAATCGTCTGCCCATCTTTTCTTCGGTCGTCCAATTGGTCTTCTGCTTTCTGGTGGTGTCCATTTTGTAATGATTTTTGTCCATCTTTGGTCCTGTATTCTAGATATATGTCCTGCCCAATTCCATTTAAGGAGTTTTGCTCGTTCAACCACGTCCGTTAAACCAGTTCTTCGTCTTATTTCTCTATTTCTCACTCTCTGGCTTATTCGTAGGTTAAGTAGTTTTCTTTCCATCTTGGTTTGGCATATTCTTATTTTGTCAAGTAAACTTGAAGTCAAGGATATAGTCTGTAACCCATACGTCATAACAGGAAGAATAGCAGAGTCTAGTATATATTTTCGTGTTTCGTCCCTTAGATTTGATTGTAATATTTGTTTTAGACTCCAAAATTGTTTCCAACTATTGGTAATGCGTCTAGAAACTTCTTTTTTCTCTTGGTTAATGAATGACTTAGTCTGTCCTAGATAAATATAGTCTTCTACATATTCTATGTGTTCGTTATCCAGCATTATGTCATCTTTAATATGGTTAGTCATTATCTTAGTTTTTGACTTATTGATATGAAGTCCAACTTTCTTGCATTCATTTGTCAATTCTATGAGCATATTTTGTATTTGTCCGGAAGTTGATGAGATGAGAACTATGTCATCAGCGAATCTAAGGTTGCTCAAATATTGTCCCCAAATATTTATTCCATATCTATTGTCCCAGTTTAGTTTCTTGAATATTTCTTCCAGTACCGCAGAGAATAATGGTGGTGACATTGGATCCCCCTGTCTTACGCCTCTCTTTATTTTTATTTCTCTTCCTATTTTTTCTGTTTTTATTTTCGCCACGCTGTCTGTATATATATTTTTCATCGTCCTTATAAAGATAGGATGAATTCCTTGGTTTGTCAGCGCTGTCCATATTTCGTCATGTTCTACTGAGTAGTACGTAGTACACACTTTTAAATGTACGTAGTACACACTTTTAAATATAGTGAAGAATTAACAATTTCTTGTCACTTTCAATCACAAAGTCTTCAAGCCAAAGTTTCTTTTTCATTTAAATAAGCTGGATTTAAGAAAAAATAATTTATCCCGGGTATACCTTAATCCATATTCGATTATTACTATCAAAATAAGAATACGTTAATATACTCAAGCGAGGAAAAAATGATTTAACTAAAATATTTTTTTTGGTAATTTTCTCAAGAACTAGAAGACATAAAATCATCTAGTTTTCAGTTTTTGATCAAAAACAAATATGAGCAATGAACTCTAAAAACAATAGTAGATAATCTTAAAGTTTTAAAAATTACACTTTAAACCTTTTTTTGCCCAAATTTTAAGTTTAAAACAATTTTTTTCAAAAACTATGCAAATTAACACACGTCTGTTCCATTAGTAATTAGAAAATATGAACTAAAGTATAATAATTAGCAATAAGCACGATCGTCTCGATCATAAAATATGATATTAAATATTATGTTTTATTTTAATATAATCACGTAGGAACATGTTGTTTTCCTAATAATGATTCATGTATAAGAAACCATAAGTTCTTTGTTTAACCATATTTGATGACGGTTTACAGCAAAAATGTTTTTCGATGTTAGTTTTAAGTTGGCATCTGAGATGATCGGATTAATAAATATTTATTAAAAATATAATATCTCAACGAACTATTCTAATTTGCATAGTTTTGACTTGATTTAAAAACATTCTAATAGACAATAGTGTTAGCTTTAAAAAAATGTATAAAACTTAGTTGTATGTAAGTATTACCATTATTTTTTCCATTTAACGTACATATTTTTTTGAATTGCCCCTAACGCCTAAACGGGGAGAATAGAACCCGCTCCCATAATAAAAAATGATTGCTTTTAACTGTTCTATACAAATCCGTCATTAAAATTTGTCGCCTGAGTTATCGTACTCATCCCAAAAAATGCAAAGAATTTCTCATCACTCTACTTTATTTTCGTGGTGAATTGACTTTAGCGGGTGGTGTATTGATGTTAGCAGTGGTGAATTGATATTAGAAATAAGGGTGCGTGAGAATTGACGTTTCAGCTTGTAGGCAAACCAGAATGACAGGTTGGTTTCCGGTCTTTATATGGTGTGTCTATGGTCACGACCAAAAACACTCTAATAAAGATAAAAATCCTCGGTAGCCATCTTGGCTACATTTCATTTAAAATTTCGTTGTTCGCTTGGCGTTTCGGTGAGAGACTTACCAAATAAAAGAAAATAACAGAAATACAAAAATTCAACCAGGTAATGATTTTAACAACTCATTTGATCCATTGTCAATGATAGTCGAGCCTTTGTCTACTTAATTAATTTTCACTAGTCATATTGTGCTGATTTAAGGTGTTTTCTTAACAAAGAACAGAAAATGAATAAAGCAAATTTGAAAAACAACAAAAAAGCAGAAAGAGAAATGACAAAACCATGCTAGTAATATTTTTTAGGTTAAACAGCAAGTTTCGAAATCTTCGTCTTCCAAAAATATTTTCTTAAATTAAAACAGAACAATTCTTGCTGTCATATCGACGTCAAGAGTGCTAAAATATTAAGTATTGATAAACTATATGCATTGAAATATATAACGTAATTCCATTTCAGTACTTTGTTCATTTTGTTATACTATGATTGTTCATCAGCTTTACTTTCCTTTCCGATAGCAATAACATAAACTTTATCGGATAGGTTTGGATTGCTCCCCGAACGCTACCATAGTCACTTTGCTGGTATATGAAATGGTACACAAGATTTATGAGTTTCTTAATGTTTTATCTTTTGGAGTGGTTAGAAAATGTATGTTTGTATATACATGTATGTTTTGTATTGGTTGGAAATTAAAATAACAGTAAAAGCAACCAAAATTAATTTTTGTATCTTTCGCTTCCTTATTCGCGTTTGAGTTAGGTTAATTTAAATGATTTTTAAATGTTTCGTAGATGAATGATTTTCTTGCAGACGTTTTTAGGGAAAACGGCAAGGGTTAGTATATTAGATTTTGACCAATTATAAAGGTGCTGCTTACTTTTCAAAAGAAAACAAAAACACACATAAGTATTTAATTTTTACTTGGAAACACATGTATACTATAGTTATAGTGTAGTATCGAAAACCGATTTTGTTTCCACTATAATTTATGTAAGTGCATACCTATTTAAATTCAAATTCAAAGTATAATATGTTGAAAAATGTATTAATCAATTTTAAAGAAACTAAAATCCCAAATTAATGTACACAAATAAATCTTCTACTATAGATACGGTGACCATATTTTCCGAGACAAAATAATGAACAGTACCCAAAAAATGAAAAATGTTGACCAGTTTGCAAGATTTTTTTTGTATTTGATTGAGTAATAGTAAATAAATATAATATAAATTAATTACCTAATAAATATAGTATAATTAGGTATATGTATTTATAAACTAAACAAAAAAGGAACTTTCATCGTTAAATTCGATGCAATTTAATTCATAATTGCATTTGCAAATTAAAATGGATCTAATTGTTTTAATTTTCATATTGTTTTTTTCGTTTGTCCATATTAAAATTGAGAAAACTCTCTCTATAGGGGAATTAGGTAGGCCCAGAAGGCATAAACAAACTCTTCGATTTTTGAAATGTTTTGATACTGTATCATTTTTTCATTGAAAAACTTGAAAATTTCAACCCACCTGTCTCCATACACTCATTTGGCTCTCCTTCCATTCAAACATTTTTTCTGAAGAAACATAATTTTGTACACATGAAAACTCGTCGAAAATAACAGTGTCATTAATTGAAATATTGCTTTTCTTTTTCATAATATATGTACATTAAACTCAACCCCACTTTGTCCCAGGAAGGAAGTGTAATTCTTACTCTTCATTTATTTTTGTAGTGAAGGGTTTTTCAACAATGGAATAATTCCAACAGTCGGAGTGCACTCTCAAAATTACTTATGGAAAATGCCATAACTGGTCCAAATGGAAAAAAGATGAGTGATCAACTGATCACTGAAAGTTATTTTTACAATTGTCATGGTCAGTAAAACTCAATGGTAAAATTAATTTCCAGTGGTGAAAGTCATCCTGTGCGCAAGTGTAAGCGTATTAGTTTAACTTCCCCTGTATGTTAGGATGTATAATATGATCTGATTTTTGTAATTGTGAGATTAGGAAGTGTTCCGAAAAAGAAAGACAACGAATTATGATGTAAGGGTACGTTTTCATTAAACATTTAATAGTTTTCATGCTTAGACTATCCTCAAAGAAAAAAATCATAAAATAATGAACAAATAATGAGAAATTTCTAAAATAATGAACATTTTTATGTTTCCGACACACAATAATGCATAATGAACATTTTCTTCAAACAATGAACTGTTCATTGTTATAATGAACGGATGGTCACTATAACTATAGATACAAATCTTTCACCTCATAAGTTGAGAACAAAAACTAAAAAGTAAATACTTATTTTATTAATAAATAACACATATACCTTATGAGAATTATAGTAATATAATAAGTAATACATATAATAAATACATATTATTTTCTACATTAGCTTAAGGCAGCTTTTTTCAACCACGAATTCAATACAATTATCAGCCTTAAAAAGAGCTTTTTCCATGCAAAATTCAACTTATCGTGGAAGTTAAGTTTTACTCCAAGATAATTGATTTCTAAGAAAACACTCAGCGTCTGCTGAAAGGCAAAACATTAAATCAAATAAGAATTGTACAGAAAAGACATTGTATTATCAAATGTTAACAATATGAAAGCACGCAGACAGTTATTGTAATCGGGTTTGACTTTTGTCGAATTGAACACTTTGACATTTCTCGACGTTTCAAGATACCTAGAATCTGAATCAAAGGTTTTAAAAAACATTTCTGTATATGCGTGTGAACGTCATTTGTATGTCTGCACGTTTGAGATACTTTTTCGTCGATAGTTTAAGAAAAACGTCACAAATTTTTTGACCCCAAGTATCTCACGGTTCAATGACGGTAGCGACTTTTATTCGATTTTATATTCTACATCATTGTGCCGTGATACCAATTCGATATAAACTTGAAATTATCCAACTAAGGATTTTTCTTATAAAGGAATATTAACCTCGAAAATTTTGCGAAGAAAAAATAATATCACCCCTTAAATTTTGAAAAAAAAAATGAATTCTGACCAAATGAAACTGAAGAGCAAGTGCATTTTCGTTAAGGACACTTTTCAACTCGTTTAACTTTAGAAAAATGCTCACCATATACTATCAAAATTCCACCGCGGGTTATGTCAAAACCTCAAATTCCCATAAACTGGTCACTCTAACAATAATCATTAAATTAATCATATTACAATTATTTTCTCAGCGGAATTGCAATGCATAGAAATATGATATTGCGAAACATTGCAATTCCGTTGAATTCAAAAATAACAAAATCAAAACGAATTTATCCACAACAAATTATGTTGCAGTTAAATTAATCATATTACAATAATTTTCTCAGCGGAAGTGCAAAGCATAGTAAAATCAAAACGAATTTATCCACAACAAATTATGTTGCAATTTAATTAATCATATTACAATAATTTTCTCAGCGGAAGTGCAAAGCATAGTAATACGATATTGCGAGGCTTTGCAAATTCGCTGAAATAAGAAATAACAAATTAATGCTTCATTTTAGGTTTTAATGAAATTGTAAGTTTTAGTCTTAAAGTATCATTGAAAGAATAAAGATCAAAAAATCAAAATAAATAAATTGTGTTTTTCTACTAAAAGAAACATACGTAAGTGGCGCAGTCGGTTATTTTATTGTCCAAAGATGATAAAATCGAATCTCCTTCCAAAGAAGTGAACTAAATAAAACACTTATTATCTAAAGATAATAACGACGATCCTAATTCCTCCAAAGATGATAAAATCGAATCTCCTTCCAAAGAAGTGAACTAAATAAAACACTTATTATCTAAAGATAATAACGACGATCCTAATTCCTCTTAAGTAGTGAATTGAACTCTTTGTGCAAAGACAGTGAAATTAGTTTATTCCTATAAAGAAGTGAATTAAAAATATTATTGTCCAAAGACAATAAAATCAATCAGTTACACAGTGACTTAATTTAAAAAAAAAAAAAAATCAAAGCTTAAATTAAATAAGTCTTGTAAATGCCAAAAAACAGTGATAAAAAAAACAAAAGTGAGAGATTTCTATCGTTTGTTTATAATAAAAAAATCGAGACAGTGACGACAGCGACGATATTGAAGAAATTAAAACAATCAAGATGGCAAATGAAAATAGTGGAATACCAGTCAGCGAACTCATAAAAGAAGCTGCAAAAATAAAGGAGTTCAACGGAGATGAAAATTATGACTTATCATCCTTTATTCGCGAAGCAGAGCTTATACTCCCACTTTTCAACGATAACCCAGCATTAAAGGAGTTTGTATACCAGCGATACGTATTCAACAAAATCCAGGGGGCAGCTTTAAAGTGCATAAGAACATTGGGACCTCATCCAAAATCAAAGACGAGTTAAAAAAGAATTTTGGTGTATGCAAATCAACATCTGTAAGTGCATATTATTATAATTTAAGGAATATTTTAGATAAGTTAAACGCTAAATATGAGTTTGATGATACAAAACCTAGTGAATTTGCTCCCGATTCGAATGAATCAATTGTATTAAAAAATTTTTTGAATGGTATTAACCCAAATTTATCAAGTATTATTTATAGTAGAAATATAAAAACACTCAGAGACGCATATTATATACTTGAAGAGACAGGAATACTGAGACATTACGATAGACAAGACAATTATAGGGGAAATTCATCAGGATACAATAGAAACTCAAATCAAAACTCAGGACATTACAAACAGAACAATAATTATAATCCTAAACCAGAAACTACAGTTAAGAATCCATTTCGACAAAACAATTATTCCAGACAGTATACGCAAAATGGGGACAGCTACAACACAAATTTTAGACAATCCAGACAAAGTGGAGTAAATAATAACAACTACAATAGGAACTCTCTACAGACTAGACAGAATTCCAATTCCACCCCAATGGAGGTAGATCACATTGAAACCGTTTCAGATGAAGTAAATTTTCAGTCAGAAGCCCAACATCATGTCTACCGATAGTTGAACTGACAATAGGGAATGAGAAAATAAGATGCCTTATTGATACAGGATCAACAACCACACTTTTAGACTCAGACAGACTACTCAAATATAAACGAATAAAACTTCAAAACGTTGTTTCTTTTAGCACACTTAGTGGACGAACTTTAATAGACAAAGAAATTATAACACCATTACCAATCGAATTTAACGAAAATAATTCTATGTGCTGGAAACTGACATCTTTTTATAATAAAAGTTTTGACGGACTTATAGGCCAAAATCTTCTTAAACCTTTACAAGCAATTATAAATCTAGAAGAGGAGTACTTAGAAATAAATAATGCAAAAATAAAATTTATTAATTCTTGCCCTTTTAAGTATGAAGAAATAAATTCATTAGATGAATCCATAATTGACCAAAATACATTAGAAAAGCTAGAACGAAAGGATATGAATATAGAAGAAAAAAAGGAACTGAAAAATCTTATTAATAAAAATAGAGATTTGTTTTTCCAAGAAGGTAATAAACTTACCCACACCCATGAAATTCAACATGAAATTATAACGACTACAGAAAAACCCATATATTCTAAAATATATAGGTATCCTCAGATTCATGAAGAGGAGATTAATAGACAGATGAAAGAAATGCTAACACAAGGAATAATTAAAGAAAGTAATTCCCCATATAATTCGCCGTTATGGATCGTTCCAAAGAAGATCGATAACTCAGGCATGAAAAAATGGAGAATTGTGATCGACTACAGAAAACTTAACGAAGTTTCTGTAAGTGATAAATATCCTATTCCTAATATAGAAACGATATTAGAGAAACTAGGAAGATCACAATACTTCACTACATTAGACCTTGCCAAAGGCTTTCATCAGGTATTAATAAAAAAGGAAGACAGAAAGAAAACTGCGTTTTCAACTCCGTTAGGGCACTATGAGTTTATAAGAATGCCGTTTGGGCTTAAAAACGCCCCAGCGACCTTCCAAAGACTAATAAATTCTGTCCTACGAGAGCATATAAACCGTATATGTGTTGTCTATCTAGACGATATTTTGATATTCAGTACCACTTTAGAGGAACATATTACGAATATACAAAAAATTTTTAATAAACTAAGAGAGCATAATCTCAAAATTCAAATTGATAAATGCAATTTTTTTAGTAGAAATACAGAGTATTTGGGTCAAATTCTGACGACAGAAGGCATTAAGCCGAATATGAGTAAAATAGAAAATATTCAAAAGCTTAAACTGCCAGAAACCCAGAAGCAAATTAAGTCATTCTTGGGAATGACGGGATACTATCGAAAGTTCGTAAAGGACTATGCGAAAGTAGCTTACGGTATGACAAAATATTTGAAGAAAAATACGAAAATTAACAAAAATGATCCCCAATACATAGACTCATTTCAAAAACTGAAAAGATTACTTATTAATACACCAATTTTAAGATACCCTGATTTTAATAAAAGATTCAAACTTATAACCGATGCCAGCGATTTTGCTTTAGGCGCAGTCCTTACACAGGATGATCATCCCCTGAGTTATGCAAGTAGGACTCTTAACGACCATGAAAAAAAATACTCCACAACGGAAAAAGAGCTGCTTAGCATCGTTTGGGCCGTGAACTATTTTCGCCCATATATTTATGGTAGAACTTTTGATCTTCTTACTGATCACCAGCCTCTCAAATGGCTCCAAACCAAACATAAGGGCAAAGATATTAATCACAGGTTACAGCGTTGGTTACTTAGACTGGGAGAGTATAATATAAATATTGAATATATCAAAGGATCAGAAAACAAAGTAGCCGATTTTTTGTCGAGAATAAATTCAGAAACAGGAGAAATAAATGCTTTAGATACAGAACAAGACAACGATAACATAAGTACAGACGCAACGATTCACTCACAAGAGGAAGAACAAAACGACCACTTCCTAATTTTAGACACTGTTGTTAACAGATTTTCCACTCAAATCATTTTAACAAAAAACAAAACAAAAGAAATTGAGGTCATTGGGAATAAACGAAAGATTTACATTAGTAAAGATGACATTGAAAATAATTTCATGACGGACATATTTCGAAGATTTTTAAAATCAGGCAAAATAGGAATTTTTTCTGAATTCTCTGACCCCAAATATAATAAAGTCCAACAAAAGCTGATAGAATTGTTTAATACTAGTTTAAAACTTTATAAATGTACCCATTATGCAAAAGACATGGAAAATGAGGACGAGACATTTAGATACATTAGCAAATATCACAAAAATGAAACAGGACATGCAGGGATAAATGAAAACTATGAAGGACTGAAAAAACTGATATACTATAAAAATTTAAAAACATATATTCAAAAATATATTAACAATTGTGACACATGCAATAGAGCAAAATATGATAGAAACCCTATCAAACCAAAATTCCATATAACTGAAATTCCAAGTGATATAAATCAGATAATTCATTTAGATGTCTATATAAATAAAAAACATAGTTTCTTAACCTTCATTGACAAGTTCTCAAAACATGCAGTTGTTCTTTATTTAGAAGATAGGAATAGCGTCACAATAGTTGGGAAAATACGATTATATTTTTCAATCAAAGGAAAACCAAATTTAGTTGTTCTAGATAATGAGTTTAATTCTGTAAACGTTAAGGAATTTTTAAGACAAGAAGAAGTAGAAACTCATTTCACAAAGCCTAATAGCCATACAGGCAACGCAGATGTAGAAAGGTTCCATAGCACAATAGGAGAAAAACTTAGAGTTTTAGAAACAGAAAAGTCTGATTTGCCAATACAAGAAAGACTTTTCAAATGCGTAGAATGGTATAATAAGTCTATTCATTCTGTTATTAAATCCAAACCTATAGATGTAACAGAAGGAAAAGTTGATAAAAAACAAATAGAAAAATTATTGAAAGAACACAAAGAAAAAGTTATTAACAAACGAAATGAAAAAAGGGAAGATTACAACCAAAGTCAAGAAGAAGGTTATGTAAAAAATTATAAAGCACTAAGACACAAAGACGAACCTAAATATAGAAAACTAAAATTACAAAACATTCACCCTACAAACATTAAACGAAGTACAAAATTTTCAGGTCAACTGGACAACACTATGTTTGATACTGGCAATAATGACACATCTACCTGCAACGAAAGGAACTCTGATAGTTGAAAAAATCGACAACAATAACGGATACGTTGAAGTTAACATTGAAGAAGTTCCAATCATTCACAATTATAACATAATCCTACATATAATAAAACCCCAGCAAATAACATATATATTAGATACATTTGAAAATAACATAAAACAATTAGGAGACATAGTTAACAAAAATCTTTTACTTCACGAACTTAGCTTACTCAGAACAAAAGTAAAAACCTTGTTACCACATAGACATAAGAGGAGTTTAATCAACGTTGTAGGAACAGGACTTAAATGGCTCTTCGGTACAATGGACGAGAACGATAGAGTAGATATAGAAGAACATTTAGGAACAATTGATGAAAATAATCATAACATAATTAATAATTTGAACAAAAATATCGAAATTAATAATCATTTTAACGATACTTTTAATAAAATCAGAGAAACAATAGAAGCAGATAGGGATAAGATTCTAGAAAAATTTAATGATATTAAAACAAATAATGAAAAAATTTATAAAGAGCTAATTTATCTAGACATACTTCTTAAAATAAAAATACTCGGAGATAACATAGAACATATACAAAATAATATTGCATCATCAAGAATGAATCTTATGAGCAGTAATATCTTGACAGAAGATGAAATCAGAAAATATGACATAGATTTATACAAATTACAAAACATTAGACTAGGTACTGCAGAATATAAAAAAGAAAAACTGATATTTGCAATAAAAATTCCTAAAGATATATTTAAAATTAAACGTTCTATTGTTATTCCAATTACCAATAATAAATCTGAAGAATTTGATTTTGAAAGTAAAGAAATTGTAATTTTAAACAATACTTATTATGATTTTAATGGAAATGTAAATGAAAAATCTTTAAAAAAATCCAAGCTTTGTATTTATCAATATAGTTGCTTTAAAATAAAAAATACAAAATCCGAAATTATAGAAATAAATCCAAATTCAATTTTGCTGAAAAATCAAAATAGTACAACACTATCAAGTTCATGTGATGACAGAATTATAACCCTTAATGGGAATTACTTAATAAATTTTCATAACTGTAACGTAAAAATAAGAAATCAAACTTATTTTGGAAAAAACGAAGAATTCACACAAAATTTTATAATAAAGAACAATGATAACCAATTTAAAGAAAATAATAATAAAAAATCGTTTGATGACATTGTAATTGATCAGATTAAAAACATGGAAGTAATTGAAGAAATTAAATACCATAAAAAAAAGTACATCATGTTCAGTTATATATATTTAATTGCCTTTATAGTAATAGCTATTCTTCTAATACTTCTATTTTTGTTTACAATTCATAAATATAAGTCAATAAAAGTTGTTATTAATAACGAAACCCAGGAGAGTTTCGATTTAAAGGGGGGAGGGGTTATGTCAAAACCTCAAATTCCCATAAACTGGTCACTCTAACAATAATCATTAAATTAATCATATTACAATTATTTTCCCAGCGGAATTGCAATGCATAGAAATATGATATTGCGAAACATTGCAATTCCGTTGAATTCAAAAATAACAAAATCAAAACGAATTTATCCACAACAAATTATGTTGCAGTTAAATTAATCATATTACAATAATTTTCTCAGCGGAAGTGCAAAGCATAGTAAAATCAAAACGAATTTATCCACAACAAATTATGTTGCAATTTAATTAATCATATTACAATAATTTTCTCAGCGGAAGTGCAAAGCATAGTAATACGATATTGCGAGGCTTTGCAAATTCGCTGAAATAAGAAATAACAAATTAATGCTTCATTTTAGGTTTTAATGAAATTGTAAGTTTTAGTCTTAAAGTATCATTGAAAGAATAAAGATCAAAAAATCAAAATAAATAAATTGTGTTTTTCTACTGAAAGAAACATACGTAAGTCGCGCGCCGAAGTTCTGCTTTGTTCAGGGAGCACTTTTCTTCGAACGATCATGCCAATAACAGCTTTAACAGTCAGAACCATCCAAGTTAAATTTCTTTTCAGCTGAAACAGTTACGTTTCCACATTCATCTACAATTATGCCGATTTTTAGTAGCCTCTTGAAGAAGTTGGCCTTTTTGTCCTCGAGTCAGCTTTGTATTGCCTTTTTTCAATTTGATTTATAAGTTATAAGTATAACTGTCTCCTTTTTTCATGAAATTGTGTACAACACACTGATCTTTGTATTTCCTTTGCAATTTGTCGATTAGGAAGTATAAAATGGGTTTCAGACGTAAGAAACTTAATTTTATAAATTTCTTTTTCCCTTTAACTGATAACTTCTCATCCCGTCTGTAGATTTGTCTTGATTAAAAGATTGTAGGTTTTCGTGTTTTGTTAAAAAAGTTGTCAGTTGAATTATTCTAAAAAATTAAAAATTAACAACAATATTTTGCATCACATGCAAATCATTTCAATTAAAAATCTTTTTTTTGTTAACGAGATTTTTAGTCGAAAACCAGTTTTTACCAATTTAAGTAGCATTTCTTAAAAGTTTTTATTTCTAATATAAACAATTAAACAAATACAAATTGGATGAAAGAAATTAATTTGAAGGCAATATCTTCTATTTTTCACGAGATATCGAGAAATGACAATCAATTTTTACCAAATTTGCGTACTATTTTTTGTAGATTTCATAAACCAAACTAAACCGTAATTTTTTCGCGATGCAATGATGGCTCATGGAGTACGTGTGGATTGTTGCCTGGCCAATACAGCATATTTTGTTTATTGACAAAGCCATTCAGCCAGTAATGAGCCTCATCGCTAAAAATGCTTTTTCGATGAAAATCCGAATCATTTTGAAGTTGTTGCTCAGCCCAATTCACGAACATACGAAGCTTCTGGTGCTCAAGCGGCTTCAGTTCTTGCGGCAATTTAGTTTTGTAAGGATGTAGGCCAAGATCTTTTCGCAAAAATCGTCACATTTGGGCTTCCTGCAACTGAAGCCTCAGCGGCAGCAATATTATCTACATTATGGGCACTTCTTCATCTCACTGGCACAGCAACATTTTGTACTGTGCCTGTGTATTCAAATTTGTCCACTAGACGCTCAATTGTTGATCTGCTAGGATGATTATGACGACCATAAATTGGACGTAGCGCTTTTAACGTTAAGGCCACTGACTTCGAATTTCTGTAGTAAATTTTAATAATTTCGACTCGTCGTTGGCTCGTACATATATCCTTAAATCATGAAATGGCAAATCTTACTGAAGAGAAATGTCAAAAGAGCGGCAAGAAATATGGTGTCGTTTGCTGTCCCTGTCGCTCTGCTTTTGTAGCGTCCCTTTTGAAAAACCCTGTATTTTACGCAGATTTATACAATTACTTCTGGGTAGGTGAAATGTTAGCAAACTATGATGAGTATTTAAAACAACATATCAGAATGAACCGCAGAACTTTTGATTTACTCTGCAATTAACTGAAGGTTCTGGAAATGCAAGACTTCTTCTTTTCTTGTAATACGTTTTTGTCTCTTCCTTAAAACAATAATTCTGTAACGAATTTGCTGTTATGTTTACATTTGATCTGAATTTGAGCTGAATGTTTCGAAAGGTTTGTTTGTTTAGTTCATTTTTGAACTAAAGAGCTGAAGGCTACGTCAGTTTTCTAAAGATTTGCTTACAAAAACCGCGATTTTAATTGCGTGTGTCTGGAGAATGCGACCACCTACACGTGCGCCGAACTCAGGAAGTCAGGGGCTTTCGAGTGCGACCAATCTGCTTAAGTCGTCCGTCATGTACATATTCGCAATCATTGAATCGAGGGCTTCCAGATGAAACGATTTTTAAGTGGGGTCCCAAAAGTCTAAAAACGCAAAAAAACTCGTTTTCAGTGATTTCTGCAGGACAAATGCGGCCACCTGCACATCTGCAGAAACCATATTTGCTATCAAAGAGTCGTAGGCGTCAAGATGCAATTCTTTTGGAGGGTTTCCCTCCCTATTTCAAATTTCGGAAAAGTTATGCTTTTGATGCATTTTTATTTTTAGAAACGTTATCACATTAACTAAGACTACCAACAACTTTAATATCGACTGGTTTCCTTTCATGCCAAAAATTAACCCTCAGCTCTCGGTCTAAATCTAGGTTCCTTATACAACTTGAAAAACTTTTGGTTTACGAAAACTTGTAGCTAACGAATAATGTATACGAAACCTTGAGTTTTCGATGCATGTTTCCGACTAAAACTGATAATTTTGCGGAAACTAAATTTTGGGTTTGATTGTGAAAAGCCTATAAAATAACATTTAAAATTCTTCTTTAAATAAAGAGTTTTGTATGCAAATTTTGTAGATACTTAATGGTACTACCAATGAATTTTAATACACAACATTTGGATAAAAACTCATTTCAATCCCGGAGAAAAATCAATGTGAAATCCTTGTTGCTCATGACATGACACTTATTCAATGTTCACCTAATCAAATTCAATTTCAATTTTCAAAGACGAATATCAATACAAACAACCAAAGCTAATTGCACGCTCTCAAATATCATCAAGAAATCTGTATGTAGACAGGATTGTAGAAGCTCAAGAAAAGAGGCTTGGTGTTTATATGCAGCCAACCTAACCAAACTTCGTATACCTATGTATAAACGATAATAGTTAATGAAGAAATGACAACGATAACGACGACCATGGTCATGGTTGTGGCGGTGATAGGTTTAGATGAATAGAAAAACAATCCTGGAGAAGGATTTTCTTGTGCGTCTGTGTCATGCTTGATGACCAGAGGGCAAGTGTTTTTTCATTGCGTTCCCACATACGTATACACAATTGAATAAAGTCTATCAAAACCTACAATAGCTACTGATGTCCTTGCCTCTTCTCTTTGAAATCAGTTGATGACTAGGACAAACAAACTGAAAAGACTGCAATCAGTGTGGTGTTCTACTATATGTTTTGGCTTCAATATGTTAGATTGTACATGAGTCTTCCATTTCTATGATAAGCAAAATAAAAGCGTTTGTTTTGGGAAGAAATGTTGCAAAATACTATACGAGTTGACAAAAATACGCTTTTTCCGTTCCACATACAAAACTATACTTATTGAAAGGATTCAGATGTCATAAATTCGAATCTCGCCTTTAAATTTTGTAATCACATTAGGTTTTTAAAATATACTCTTTAAAAATGCTTAAAACATACAAAAACGAGGTTGTTAAGGATTTCTTTTCTAGATACAATTTAAATAATTTTAATATCTTACTTAATGTTCAAATGGTAGACATGTGCATTCAAGAGGACACAAGCGTCCACAGGTTTTTCTCAAAACCCACCTTTGTCTATCAACTCCTACTCTCACCTCCCCGCGTAGAACATCGGGTGCCTAGTACCTCAACTGGAGATTGGGTTCTAACCCCAGTGGAAAGTTGTTGGGGGCAGCAAACGAGAGAGGGGGGAGAGGTGTTTCCACTAAGGCACCTCCCCATATCCAGACGGCAGCGGACGAATTCTCGAGATGGAATCAACGAAGGCGTCTACAGTTCCAGTAAGGTTGAACTACTTAGTGAATACCTTTAAAGGGCTTCTACGACATTTTCGGAGCCCAGTCCCATAAGGAGCGGTTTATCCGGCTCCCCGTCCTTGGAGTTATACTAAGGATCTGGCCCTCCAGCTTGGGGGTTGTGCCGTCGGAGTGACTTCCTGGCCACGTAAAAAATACCTTATTTGCGAAGGTCCAACAAGCCTCGGATACGGACGGATTCACTGTTGACAACCCAAGCAAACGAAATAAGGACAACGAACTTCGGATCTGTACGTGAAGTTTTAGGTCCCTTAACAGACCATGTACAGCAGAACAATTAGCGAAAGCCCTTAACTGCTGCAAGGCAGATATTACCGCCATCCAAGAAGTGCGATGGGATGGACCGGGCAAACGGAAACTAAAAGACTTCGATGTATACTACGGCGACTGCTACCGAGAACAAAGACAGCGTCTATTTGGGTGTGGATTTGTTGTTGGAACTAGACTCAGGCAAAAAGTCTTAAGTTTCAACAGTGTGAGCGAGCGCTTCACGACAATCCGCATCAAGGCTAAATTCGCCAACATAAGCCTAATATGCACGCATGCCCCAACAGAGGAGAAATATGAAGACACCAAAGACATATTCTTTGAGCTCTTGGACAAGACATATGAGCAGTGCCCTAGCTATGACATTAAAATTGTCTTAGGAGATTTTAATGTCAAGCTAGGAAGAGAAGACATCTTTGGTGGCACAATCGGGAGATACAGCCTGCACGACACCACCTCCAACAACGGATTCAGGCTGATCGATTTCGCTGCGGGGCGAGACGTGCTGGTAGGTAGTACGCAGTTCACACATTTCAATATCCACAAGGGGACATGGAAATCTCCTGATCAATCAACCGTCAACCAGATTGACCACACTGCGATCGACGCACGACACTTCTCCAGTATACAGGATATCCGAACATTCCAAGGGGCCAACATTGACTCGGACCACTACCTCGTTGTAGCCAAGGTACGGCTACGGATATCCCGATCCAAGCCAAAACAAGGAAGTACTGAGAGAAGTTTCGACGTTAGACGGCTACAATCCCAAGAGACTGCCATGTCCTTTTCCGATCGAGTGTCTAATAACCTCTTAAGGAGGTTATGTTGCCTGCATTAAGCATTGAAAACCCAACATTGCCAAGATGCCATCAGAGAAGCCGCCTCTGACGTGCTGGGTTTTAAGAAGCCACCAACAAGGAAGCCCTGGTTTGATGAGGAATGTCGGCAGGCAAATGCAGCCAAACAGCAGGCACGCAAAGCAGTGATGCATAGAAGAACGAGAGCTGCTCACGAGCTCTATGAGCAGAAGAGGCGATAGGAACACCGACTTCTCAGAAGGAAAAAGAGAGCATGAGAAGCGTGCGGTCGAAGATGTTGAGAGGTTTAAAAGCAGAAATAAAGTTCGAATGTTTTAGGAGCAGGTGAAACGAAATTCACAAATACATAAACCTCGAACCGAAGGCTGCAGAGACGAAAGTAGAAACATCATAGTGGAACGCAGTCAATGCTGAGAATATGGAAGGACCACTTCTGCAGACTGTGTAACGGCAACGATGAACCGATTTCCGCTGTAAATCAGGATGATTCATTCAATATAAACGACGAAAGTCAACAATTCCGTCTTCCCGACTTAGACGATTGCTATAATATCTAAGCTGAAGTCTAACAAAGCCACTGGAGCTGACGGCATCGCTTCCGAACTATTCAAAACAGCAGGCGATGACTTGGTAGGGAGCATGCACCAACTCATCGGCAAAATATGGTCGGAAGAAAGCATGCCCGATGAGTGGAATCTCAGCATAGTGTGCCCGATACATAAGAAAGGAGACCCTCTAAACTGCGCCAACTACAGAGGCATCAGTCTACTTAACATTGCATATAAGATCCTTTCTGCCGTATTATGTGAACGTCTGAAGCCGTTCGTCAACAACCTGATAGGTCCTTATCAGTGTGGCTTCAGACCAGGAAAGTCCACTATCGACCAAATATTCACACTACGGCAGATCTTGGAAAAAACTCAGGAACTTCAAATCGACACCCACCATCTCTTTATCGATTTTAAAGCCGCGTATGACAGCATCTATAGGGGAGAGCTCTACAGAGCAATGCCTTGTTTTGGCATCACTTTGGAATGACGATGGAGAATGCACGCTACTCTATCAAGGTCGGAAAAGATCTCACCGATGCATTTGATGTCAAAAAAGGTTTTAGACAAGGCGATGCACTGTCATGCGACTTCTTCAACATCGTTTTGGAAAGAATTGTGCAAAACTCAACCATCAACACTAGAGGCACAATCTTCCAAAGGTCCATCCAATTACTCGGATACATAATTGGAAGATCAAAGCGTGATGTCAGTGGAGCGTTTTTGAGCACTACGACGGAAGCGAAGAAGATGGGTTTTGTGGTCAATGAGGGCAAGACCAAGTATATGCAAGACCAAGTATATTCGTACGTCTGTACATATGTACGTCCATACGTTCGCGACGTTTTTTCGTCGTCCATAGCTCAAGAACCAGTAGAGATATCGACTTCAAATAAATTTTGTTATACAGATAACAATGCAGAAAGGACTCTCAAGAAAATTGAGTGGGTGATTTTTTTACCATAGCAATTTAAAAAAAGGTAAAAATGTTGGTTAACCCAAAATATCTCACGAATTAATAATGCTTGAGACATGAAATAAATTTTATATAATAATATTGTAACGTAAAACCAAACAAGTATTTTTTTGGATAAAATTTCAATTAACGGTTTTTTTTATATATTAAAAAAACTGAACAAAAATATTTGTCACATCGAATATTTTGCGAACAAAAAATGATTCTATCTCAAAAACAATTTTGTACAACGAAGAACAACGTTTTCGACATCTGGTAAAATTTTGAAGAAAATCGAATTTACAGTTTTTTTTACAAAAAGTTAAAAATCTAAAAAAAAATTAACAAAAGTTGGTAAAATTTGATTTTCGACTCAAATATCTTTTCAAAAATTTGAGGTTATGGCTCCTAACTAATTTTAACTTATAAGAAATATTGTTTTCAACATTCGGAAACATTTTGAGGAAAATTGAATTGATAGTTTTTTTACAAAAAACAAAACTTAAAAAAAAATTAATAAAAGTTGGTGAAAATTGATTTTCGACTCAAATATCTTTTCAAAAATTTGAGATTATGGCTTCTTACTAATTTTAACTTATAAGAAATATTGTTTTCAACATTCTAAAAAAATTTGAGGAAAATTGAATTGAATATCTTTTCAAAACTTTGAGATATTGGCTTCAAACTTATTTTATCTCACAGAAAATATTGTTTTCAACATTCAATAAATTTTTTTTTACAAAAATCCAACAGTCCGTTTATCATAAAAAAAATAAAATCTATAAAAAATAGTACGCAAATTTGGTAAAAATTGATGTTCGGTTCTCGATATCTCTCAAATTAATTTCATTCATCCAATTTGTATTTGTTTATATAAGAAATAGAAACTTGGGGTGACGTGAAATAGTGCCAAATGAAATAACACCAAATTTCAAATTTGGCCTTATTTCGTTGTTCAAAACGAAATAAAACCAATTTGGCTTTATTTCGATTTATAAAAAGAAATAAGGCCAACAAAATAATGGAAACAACGCCGAACATTTTAAAATTCAAAAGTTAATTAAAAATGTTTGAAGTTCACTTTTTTACATACAAAACACGCAAAAATGGTTGATTTATTGTCTAGAATAGCTACTTTTGCTAAAAAGTTTTTTTGAATTGATAGCACGGCGTACTAACAGCTAGGTAGGTAAGGGGGGGCATGCTGCCCCCCTGTAACCCCCTTGCTTGGGATCACTATAGGATTTGGGGTGGGTGCGAGTTTGGGTATATGCATGCTGCCCCCCCTTACATACCTAGCTGTTAGTACGCCGTGCTATCAATTCAAAAAAACTTGTTTTAGGCTCAAATTTCAAAAATTTCAATCGAGCAACAAGTATCTGTCATTTTTCAACTAGAGAGAGAAAACAAAAGATAATTTTACTTTATGTTTTTTCCTAATTCTGCAAAATTTTAAATCGAAACAATGCCAAATTGCTATTATTTCGTTTTCTAAAGCGAAATAAATCCAAATTTTTTGTTTTCAAAAACGAAATAATGCCAAATTTTTTGAATTTGGCTTTATTTCATTTGGCGTTATTTCACGTCACCGAAACTTGGTAAAATATTTTTGGTAATTTTGAAATTTTAAGGATAATTCAACTGACAACTTTTTTAGCACAACACGAAAACCTACAAACTTTCAAGCAAGACAAATCGACAGACGGAATGGGAAGTTATCAGTGTGCGTCGCTTCCCAGCCTCTTTTTTTCTACGTTTAATAGCTCAACGGTTCTTTTTAGAACTTAATAAGTCCTTAGAAGGTCTTTAAAAATCCAAAAGAAAAATCCACGACTTAGTCCTCCTCATAGCCTGGTCAATAAACAGTTCAGTCGTGAAGATTTAAAAAAGGTTTTAAACTCTATTTGTGTTTAAATTCGTTGGTTGATCGTATTTTAGTTCCTAACATTCTTGAAGATAGTCCACTCCATTTTACATCACCCACTCTCTAACTAGAGGTCAACTCTAGTTACATCAGGTGATATATCCAAATTAAAACAAGTTTTTGATGCTGGATCATGCATAAACATACATAAATCAGAAACTTCCGCCCTTTCATTATCTAAAGAATGACCTAATAACCATCTTAGCTCTTTCAAATTCGGCAGCATCTATATGCGTGGTCAAATTGAATATAATCACATTTGTGCTGCACAACCGATTTGGTCAAATTTATTATGAATAATTCAAACTGACGCTATTGACCACAATCATTATACAATTTACGGTCCGTGGAATTGTGTGAGTGTGCAGGTTGATGATGTCCATTCATATACTCAAACTCATACAACATATTGTCATTATTTACATGCATAATAACAACCCTTATAATCATCCTGGCGCGTAAAATTAGTGGCGAGTGCGTGGTTGAATGGCGTGGGAGGGAAGGCTATAGACATGCTATTATATTTCCGAAATCCCCCCGTTTCGCGTTTGTTGGTGCTGTTTGCTGCCATAGCGTAAAGTCCAAAAGGACTTTAATTACTAATCCGACAGTTTAGCCCAGTTACTCTTCAATCTATGCTGTTGACAATGTTTCTTATAGATAATTCAAGTATGCCAATATTCATTGGGCATGACGATGGCGATGACGATGGCGCTGTCGCTGATGCACAGAGGAAGGAAGTGCTTTTGCTTTAGCTTTAGCTTTTGGTTGAAAGGATTATTGGTTCCCTGAGTTGATGTTCTTTGTTTACGTGTTATTATGTTTCACGTTTGGTTATTTACAGAGAATTGGCAATTCAAATTGAATCCAATCAAGTTTTGAGTTGATTTGCACTAAACAGGCTTAAATAATTGTTTACACATACAACCACACCTATACCTGTAGGTAATAGCTCTGTCAGGAACTATTATTCAAGTTTTGTTGTATATATACATACACATACGAGTGTCTAACAGCCAGCCACAAGGAGGTAGAAAGTGTACGTATTATATTTCGTACGTAATATTGTGAATTCATATAGTGTTTGAGATATAGTATGTTGTTAGCAGGAGAAAAGCGAGTTATTAAACAGACTGCTATAGAAGCAGGTACCTAATTATAGATAGATAAATTAGGTCAACAAAAGGTGAAATGAACAACAGCTTTCAATTCGAAAATTAGTGAATATAAACACAATTGAAGTTATTGCTGTAACAATTTCAGTTATGAAGAGGGAAAAGAAATTGTATTTATTAAAAACTGAAAATGAAAGTGAGATTTAATCACTTATTTTCTTCAGAAATGAGTAATGATAGAAAACCATTATTAAAAGTTGGTACAAATTGATTTTCGACTCAAAAATCTTTTCAAAAATTAGGGAAAATAGCTTAAAACTAATTGTGTCTTATAAGAAACATTGTTTTTGAGTAAAATCGAATGACTATTTTTTTTTTACAAAAATTAAAAACCTATAGAAAAAAACAATACTAAATCTTAGTAAAAATATACTTTGAACTCATATATCTTTTCAAAATTTAAATAAATTATTAGTTATCAGTGTGGGTCGCATCCCATTCTCTTTTTTATTATAAAATTTGATCGACGTTGACATTATGTATGAAATATACATCATTTTTGACATATATTGGGTATCTCAGCCAAAGTTTGACGAATGTTGGTTTTTAAGTGCTCAAGAGTTAAAGGTTTATCTTCATAAACAAGGTCTTTCGCGTAGCCTCACAAATAAAGTCCAACGGTATCAAATTGCATGGTCTTGGTGGCCAGTTGATATCGACACAACGATCAATTATGCTGCCAGGAAATGTCTTTTGCAATAAAACCATATTCGCTCGAGTTTTTTGGAATGTGGCACCGTCTTGTTGAAACCACGTATTCTCCAAATCCTATTCGGTAGGTTATCATATGACCATAACGCTCCGAATTGACGGTGACAGTCGTTCCATCGTCGTTTTCGGAGAAATACGGTCCAATCACACCTTCCGACCAATAAAGGGACCAAAAATTGACTTTTTGTAGATGTAATTGCTCTCTTCAATTACTTGGGGATTCTCAGAACCCCAAATACGACTATTTTGTTTAATAACTTACCCACCGAGTGAGAAATGTGCTTTGTCTCTGAAGAAAATTTTGTTCGAAAAATCGCCGTCCACCGCCTGTTGTTCAAGCACCCATTCGGAGTATCTACGATGCTGTGAATGGTCACCTGGCTTCTGTTGTTATGCGAGTTAGACTTTATGCATGCAGGTGTAGATGCAAATGCAACATACGTAATAATGTGCCGTAAGACAGTCATTATTCCTGAGAACGACCGACGAGGAATCGACACAACCGGGTCTTTGGCAACACTTTCACTTACAGCAGCGATATTTTCAGTTGTACAGGCCTTACAATATCTGTAACCAATCCAGTCTCCTCAAATTTCTTCAAAATTTTGCCAATTGCTTTCGTAGTTGGACGATTGTGTAAGCCATAATCTCCTCTTAAAGCACGATATGTGGCTGTGGCAGAATAAAAATTTTTGTAGTAGGTTTTAACAATTTTTATGCGTTGTGAAAAAAAAATTGGTTTAACAACTTAGTTTGACAGATGCCGAATTCGTTCCTACTTTAAAGTAAATTCTCATCCCCCTTGGTCCAATTCAAGGTAACGTAGATTGAAAAATGCCACAGAGATTGAATTGAAGCAAAACCCAAAAAAGTTTTGGAAATTCGTAAATGTAAAACGGAAATCTATTGGATTTCCTTCAGTAATGGCTTATAATGACAATGCTTCCAGTGAACCCCAGACTATTGTTGATTGGTTTGCTGAATTTTTCCAAAGTATTTACAGCACTACAGAAGTACAGATTTAGTTGTCGGCAATAACTACGATTGCAACTCTATATTGCAAATAACAGATTGTTCTAGTTTTCAGTGTGAATTAGAAGATGTTTCTACCGCCTTGCGTGAATTGGTTCCATCTAGATCGCCAGATATTCATGGTGTGTTTCCAATTGTGTTAAAACACTGTTCAGATTATTTTTAACCCATCTCTTTCAAATGGTATTTTTTTATATGAACGGAAAGTGACTTATATTAATCCAATTTTTAAGTCCGGAGATAAAAAATTGATTACAAATTATCGCCCAATTAGTAAACTTTCAACTATTCCGAAGCTTTTTGACAAAATAGTAAAAAACATGCTATATGCAATAATCAAATGTCATATCTCTAAAATTCAACATGGTTTCATAAGTGGTCGATCCGCAACTACTAATTTGGCTAGCTTTTCTTATCAGTTTTTTAACGCAGTAGAAAAGCATTCTCAAATGGATGTGGTTTATACCTATTTTGTAAAAGCATTTAGTAAAGTAAATCACCTCATTTTAATTAAAAAGTTATGGTTTTTATGGCAACCTACTAAACTGGTTCAACTCCTATCTCACTGGTAGGAAACAAATTGTTAGGATTGGTGATCTTAGTTTATTCAGGTGTTCCCGAAGGTAACCGTTATTTGACTTGTTTATTAATGATTTTCCATCAGTTTTATCAAAAACCAACTGCTTAATATTTGCAGATCATATAAAAATTTTTAAAGTTACAAATAATTATAATGATTTTGTTGCATTTCAGCAAGACATTTTAAAGTTGGAAAATTGGTGTGAACAAAATGATCTTGACCTTAAAGTGTTCTGTGTTAACTTACAGTCACTTAAAAAACCCCATAATTTTTGATTATTTCCTCAAAGGAATCAAACTATTAAGAGTTCACAAGATTAAAGACCTAGATGAGAAACTTAACTTTAGTTCACATGTCTTCTATATTGTTTCAAAAGCTAACTCTATGTTAGGACCCATACACACTGAAATGAAAGCTATTTTTTGTTCTACTGGAGTATTGTTTTGCCATTTGGAATCCTGATACTAAAAAGTTGATAACAAGAATTGAAAATATCCAAAAGAATTTTTTGAGATTTGATTTAAGACATTTTAGTTTAAATGCTTACTCAAATCTTGATTATAAATCTAGATGCCTTTTGTTAGGGATGCAAACTCTTGAATCAAGGCGTAGAATGTTTAGTATTATGTTTATTCGTGATATTCTTTCAAATGACATTGATTGCGAGTTTTTTATATACCTTACAAGAAATCAATTTAAAAATTCATTATTAACATTATTGCATAATAATTTCTCTTAATTGTTCCTATTTATGTAAATTAATATATTTATTAATATTTAATAATAACAACGAAATTGTATATATTCTATAAGCAAATCTGTGGATTAAGTAGGCATCGTAGATTGAATAAATAAATAAATATTTTGCATATGATAAAACAGTTTGATTTCAAAACTCATTTTTGTTAACGAGGTTTTTAGTCGAAAACCAATTTCTACCAATTTTAGTAACATTTCTTGAAAGTTGTTATTTCTTATATATAAACAAATACAGATTGGATTATTGGAAAATTGAGCTTAGAATGAAATCGTTTCGAAGTCAATACCTTCATTTATTCACGAGGTATCGAGAATCGAATATCAATTTTTACCAATTTTGCGTACTATTGTTTGTAGATCTTAGTTTTTATGACAACAACTGAATTTCGGACAAATTTTACTGAATGTCGAACACAATATTTTCCATATGATCAAATTAGTTTGAAGTCAATATTTTTTATTTTTGAAAATATATTTGAGTCGAAAATCAGTTTTTACCAACTTTTATAATGTGATCAAATCATTTTTTGTTCGTAAAATATTCGAGGTAACAATTTTTTTTTTTATTTTTTTGATTTATAAAAAACCGTTAGTTGATTTTTTCTCAAAATGTTATTAGTTTTGTACCACGTCACAGTGTATAATATATACAATTTATTTTAAGTCGATAGCGTTACTATTTCGTGAGATATTTTGGGTTATCCACAATTTTTTGAGAGTCCTTTCTGCATTATCTGTTCATTAAATATTTGTATAACGAAATTTATTTGCAGTCGATATCTCGACTGATTCTTGAGATATGGACGATGAAAAAAGTCTCCCGAACGTACGGACGTACGTACACACGCACTCACAACCATCTCTCTAAAACAATTTGATTTAGACTCTAGGGGCCTTGAAACGCAGAGAAATGCCAAAATTTTCAATTCGACAAATTGGACCGATTACATTAACTTCCTATGTGAAGTTAATAATATACAAGTCGGTGCAAAAATTAAGACCGCAGACCTCATTTAACTGCACCGTTTTAAGCTTTTTTCCTTGAAAAAAGTTTTGCTTTCTTGGCTTGACAACTTGAGGGTTTTTCAATAAGGGCGGGTAGATGTTGAAATGGAATAAAACAATTTGTGTGTGAGATATTAACAATATAATTTTTTTATTTGAAAGGCGCATGTAAGCAATTAAGTGTGGAATACTCGTATGACATTATTCGAATGCCCGCCTCGGCTTCTTACGGTGGCAAGGATGCGAGTGGTTTAATTTTCAATGAATTTTCCGCATAGATCCGGCGGAAGATTCATTGAAGCCAGTATTTTTGATCCGGCGATGGCCTGTGTTATGTTCACCTTTAGGGCATCGGTCGATTGTGGTTTATTTGCATAGAACTGCATCTTGAAGAAACCCTACAGGAAAAATTCTAGCGTGGTCAAATTGAATGACCTTGGTGGCTAATTTACATCACCCTGCAAGAGATAACCTTACCCTCAAATCGTTTATGCTAAAAGTCAATCGTGGCGGGCGTTTGCTGTGTGGCACGTAGCGCTGTCCTGCTAGAACCATATGTCGTCTAGGTCAATATGGTTCAATTTGGGCCACAAGAAATTAGTTATCATCGTTATGTAGCGCTCGCTGTTGATGTTGACCGCTTCACTAACGTCGTTTTCAAAAAAGTACCGAGCAATTACGTCGCCGTCCTCAAATCCAAACCAAACGGATGCATTCTCACCTGGTGAACCTCGCGTGGGTTAGTGTCGTCGTCACTAAAGATGATTCTTCGGCCAAAATTGGGGTCCTCTTCCAAACGATTCGAAGCCCAGTCAGCGAGCAAACAGCGTTGTCTATGGTCATAAACTTTGAGATCCTGGGTCAGTTGGAACTTGTACGTGTGTAGGCCCAAGTCCCGACGAAAAATTCGACAAGTTAAAGTCTGCGAAATGCCGAGCCGGGGAGCCAAAATCTACCCGGACCAGTTGAAAAACCCTTTACTATAAGAGTGAGAGAAAAATATTCGTCATCTAGACAATTACTTTAATTTTATTTTTTACATTTATTTACACATTTCTGTCAATATTTGAAGTGCTATGGATCAAAAACAAATGTGAAAGTTTTCAGACTCAGTTCTTGTGCATAGCGGAATTGTGGTAATATCAATTCAACCCAGCCGAAGGATCATGAACTTTTTTCATACCTCTATTTCTGCCTTATAAATTCGGCACTTCATCAGCTTGTCAATTAAAGCTCTAAAAAACCCTTAAACTTCTGAATAAAAGCACTTGTATTTATGTATAAAGTACAAAAGAAAATATCAAAACAAAAATATCAGAAATAATATTATGTTAGTTTATTTTGTATTGATTCTTACTTAAATCAGCCTCTTCAATTCCCACTCGTACAAGAGGAATCCACGCGAGACTTTCAGATTAGGCACGACACCGACAGCATCGACATTGCAACTTTATCAAACACCCATGAAGAGTCTGTGTCGGTGTGGTACAGGACGTCATGACAGAAGGAGATACCAGCTCAGCACCAGGCACCAGCAATTGCACTTTGCAACCCCATTTTTGTATCATAATAACAATCAGCCAGCCAAGCCAAGCCAGGCCAGGCAGTCAGTGCAGCGAGCGCAGCGCTGCGTTGAGCTTGAAGTACTCCATCAGGATTTAAATCACATGTTTTATAACAACAAAACATGGGAAAAGGCTTACACCCTTTTGCTTACCTCTTCATGTTTAAAGTAGTGAACCATTTCGAGAGCTCATCGACGACGACGATAGCTTTAGGGGCTTCAGAGGAACTTCAAAGTCGACTGTTTTACCTACCTATATGTTTTTCATGGATATGGAACATCGACAGCGATAATTATTATGTACCCATACGACTCTAAGAGTATATGTACGGTACGTATGTATTGTGCAGTGTACGGGCCGAGAGGCGAATGAACTTATGTAGAAATAAAAGATGAAAGGCAAAAAGAATAAAATTGTTAAAAGACGCATCCACTTTTGGGTTATGAGTTTATTGTTCTATTAAACATTTTTGAGAACCCTGCCTCTAGAAAGAAAGAATAGATATAAGCGGGCGGGATACTCTACTCAGTAGGTAAGGTTTAGGGCATGTATTTGAATTTCTCCATTAGATATACCTATGTTAAGATACAGGGAAAACATGTTGTCCTAATGTTGCTTGCTGACTATGACGAGAGGGTTGACTCAAGTGGAAGCCACGTGAAAAAATACTCGCAGGCATTCTTTCGAAGCCAACCTCATCTCTTGGTCGTGGTCGTGATGCTTGTGGGCCTGGGTAGGGTACGAGTATAGTGGGTATACAATATCTACGAGTGAAAGCGTTTTGAGATGAGATTTCTCGTGGAACGTGTTCCGCTTCGTTAGATACCCAAGAGCCGGCAGCAGTGGTAATATTTCGCGCTTACCATAGCCACCTTTCGCTCCTGCTCGCGCTACCTCACTCCCCCCCCCACCCTTACCACAGAAACTAACAAGGCACCTTAATCGATTAGATTCTTTCTCGCAATTAAGTAAATTAGACTTTATTCACCGGTTGCTTAGGCTGCTTAAAGTGCTATTACGTGGTAATTAAAAAAATATTATTTTGAAGCGTTGGTGTGGATATTACGGTGTGCTGATGATCCGTGCTGCGGGATTTGAGAGAAGATGTGGTAGTGTTGCGGGTGGGGACTATACGTATACATTATACATCTATTGCATGCATCTCCTTGGTGAAGCGTTTCATTATTTTTAGATTTGTTTGTTGTTGTTCTGTTTTTTTTAGTTTAAATTTGATTTTAGCTTTTGCAGTTGTCTTAAGTCTTTGAAATTTCGAGGATGTTTTTAATTAAGTCACGGTTCTGTTACTTGAGAAACGTTCACTTTGAGCAATTATATTTAATTAACAGAATCATGGCGACAAATTATTTTTACCGCGGGTTTGTTGCTGGTGATTTTTTTTCTTATTTTTAATTTGTGGATTTTCTTTTTTGATTTAACATTATGTATTTTGAAAAGCACAATTTCCCCAATCTCATTTTGGAGAAGACAAAATACGATATTTTTAACAGAGAGGAAGGTTTTTAAGTATTGATAATTCATCTGTTTCAAACTTTTAAATTTTACACACACCGAAAAAAAATGTATCTATAGGAAGAAATTTAAATAAAGGGTTTTTCAATTGGCGCGGATAGGTTTTGGCGCCCCGTGGCGACCATTTTATTTTGGTGACATCTGTCAAATCTTTTGTTTATTATTCAATTGTTTATGCCAAATAATCATGGCAAGGTACACAATTGAAGAGCACGTTAATGATAAAACTTTATTATCAAGATGAGTGTTCGTTAACGCAAACTTTGCGCACATTGCACCCATTTTACGGAAGACGTGGTGGCCCTTCACAGTGGACTCTTCAACGTTTGGTGGCCAAATTTGAGACGACCGGTTCAGTAAACAAACAAACCCGTACGTTCAAGGAACTCAAGATCGGCCGAGAACATCATGAATTTTGCGTCGGGACTTGGGCCTACAAGATCCAACTGACCCAGAAGCTCAAGGTTCATGACCATAGACAACGCCGTCTGCTCGCTGATTGCGCTTCGAATCGTTTGAAAGAGGACCCCAATATTGGCCGAAAAATCATCTTTAGTGACTAGGCGCATTTTTGGATAAATGGCTGTGTTAACAGGCAAAATTGCCGTATATGGAACGACACCAACCCACGCGAGGTTCACCAGGTGATAATGCATCCTTAAAAAGTTACCGTTTGGTGTGGATTTTGGACTGGCGGCGGGCGGCGTAATTGGTAACGACGTTATTGAGATGGTCACCGTCAACCGCGAGCGCTAGATAACGATGATAACTAATTTCTTATGGCCCAAATTGAACCATATAGCTTTCCGTAATCAGTATGTGCGTGCATAATAGATCACGTTTTATGGAATGATACCATATTCGACGTCGTCAAAAGTTTTTCTAAGTTTTAAGGAATTCTCCGACGATGCAAACAATTTTTCAACCCCTTCTAATCTGGAATTAATTTAGAAGGCCTTTTGTAGCATTACTTTTTATCAAGAACTATTCAAAAAATAATCATTTTGAGTCCATAAAAATCGTGTTATCCATGTTCTGGCGGACTTTTCCGAAATTGACAATCTTAAAACATGATCCAAGTTGATCTAAAGTTCAGCTAAATAGTTACAGAAATTATTTTTTTAGTATGAAATATTTTTTGATTCATTATTCTCGTCCTTATATATTTATTAAGGGCCTTGCAAATTGGACACAAATTGCAAGATTCTAATCTCAAAAGTTGATAAATTGTGTATATTAGTTTTCAGTACACCAAAAAGATACTATCTTTTAACCTGATAATTACGTTTCACTGTGCATCTGAGTACATTGAGAGTTCAACTTGTGTACAAGCCTCCATTTCAAAATATCATATAGACCTGAATCTATTTATCATAATTTTCGAAATTTGTAAATTTCCTGTTCTCCACTTTGTCAGGATATGTTGACTATATAGACAATATATAGACAATATAAACGCATTTGAATAATGCATAACTTTTCCTTTAAAAAGTACAACATGCATACATCTACTAATTCTACTACTTGATACATACATCGAAAAATTTGCAATTCGATTGAGGGCTCTAATCCTCGCGACTACATGAAAGCTGAATCCTCTGTGCCAAATATTTGGCATTTGGATGTGGTGAATGGTAATAGATGTATCTTCAAGAGGTATAATATCACCATTATCCTTTTGCTTATCTGAATATCTACCATGTCATATCGCCTTAATGGCACACTTTTAAGCCAAATCCGACCAACAAACGACGAACGAGGCTCCTTAAAACAACAAAATCAACGAATAGGTACAATATTGTCCATATTGTACATGTATTGTGTTTTATACTCATACAACGCGATACAATGAAGATGACGATGATAATGACGGCGAATTGGAGCTTCTGATGAGCCCGGTCACTGGACAACATTGTCCAACAGTTTCAGTTTTCCGGTTCCAAGCGCTGCCTGACCACACAACACAAAAGATTCACGAACGCGGCGCGTGAAGCTTCAAATGAAAAATAGGACCTCCGCTCTACTTTATATGGCTATATAAGATATGTCATGTTGTGCCAATAGCCTATCTCGTCCTAGACACAAACATTGCGTTATGCTCTAACGAAAATTGCAAGCATTATGACTGATATACTATTTATCATAGTAACAGGATGTTACCCAAATAGATGGATGCGCTTTGTGGGCCATTTAACCCAAGAACCGTTAGATTTTGCAATGTCCTATAGTGTGGGAGGTAGAGGAATGGTTTAGATAAAAACAAAATTTTGCCATATCTAAAAGCAAAGAAGAAGGGACATTGTGTCACGGTGTGTGTGTGTGTGTGTAACGTTTTGTTTTGGATGCTCTTCCAGAAATAAACTTTATATAAAATGTTCCAGAGACTGCGGTGTGAAAATTTAAGAGGAACTCGACAAACTGAAGCTTTGTTGTGCAAGTGAGCCTTATGACTTTATCGTGTGCATTATATAAACAGGACCAGGAAAAAGGGGTCGGCGGTAAAAGCGAGTGAGCAGAGAGTTGGCGTAATAATGGCATGAAAGCAAAACCTCATGTCGCGTCACGTCAGACTAAGTGTTGTGCAATAGAATACCGCATAACATGCCTTCACATTAAAATAGAGTCCGGCCAGGCATTAAGACTGAATTGCGGAGTGGATGTCAGGGAAAAGTTTCGAAGAGGTACATATATAAATAAATTTATGACTATCTAGACCGAAACAGAGAGCGTAAAGTGATAAAATTAAATTATTCAACCGTTAAATGGTGGCACAAGTGTGGCAAAGTGTAAGATAATTAAAAAACAAAAATTCTTTCAAAAACAAAAGATCAATAAAAGCTTCTTTTTTTCAATTAAGTTAAAAAAAGAAAATAATTTTCTATAAAAGGTCAGACCAGGATGATTTGTTTTAGTTTATAAGTGGCAAGTGGAAAGCAATTCTGAGATATGTTTTTTATATAATAAGCGTACACACAAGGGGATTTTTGATAACCTTATTGTGCCAAGGTTTGAAAGGTGTCGTTGCACATTGATTTTGAATTCCTGATTATTGCAATGCCTAGGAAAGACAGAGTGTGGTAAAGCATTCCGCTTTCGCGTAGTACGGCTAACGATCGAATCTATGTATTTGACAGTACGACCAAAGTTGGGCTCGAGGGCATACTGATGAGCATTCATGGAGGCGCAAGTATTAAGGTTAAATCGGTTCAGGGGAGAAATGCAACGGCCTTGTTTCTCTAGCGCATAATCAACATTACACATGCAATAATGGGTTTTAGGGGGTAACACTTACGAAGGATTTATATGTGAATGTTGAGTGTTTTTGTAGAAAATGTTACAAAAGAAAGCAAATAATCATGAGAGAAGTTCCTTGTAAAGTTAATTAAGTTATAAAATGCTTGGTTTTTCTTTGTATTAAATTATTTTAAAGTAGTTTTTGTTCTTAATATGTTCAAGGCATAAGATTTTTGTTGGTACATATTTTTATTGAAAGAATTTATATCAATTCTTTATTATATACAATAAAATTTAATTGAAATTGAAAGTAAGAACAGATATCTCATTTAATTTGAAGATTTGTCAAAACTGTGTTTTCGAAGTTTCAAGGACCCTAGTTTAGTTAACTTTCGCCAAATTAAGCAAATGCCATTCAATAAAAATGGTTTGAACTTATGTAAATGTCAAATTTGAAACTCATTTTATTTCAGCTCACGTGATGAACGTGATGAAAAAGCAGCCATTTGTCTTTCTAACGCGATTAATAGGACGATACTACAATATAGCCCTTTGAACTTGTATTGTTTATTTAATTTAATTTAATAAGTGAAGTGCTTTAAATACTGCATGCAAAATTTATATTTTTTTAACTTAACTAAAGATCAGCTTTGTAATAATTTTTTTCAAAAAACAAAAAACTTCACATAAAAAAGTTCATATCCATAAAATTGAACTTTTGCTAAAGTAACCGAAATACATTAGGTATGTTTACTGTTTGTTTTAACGATAACTTTTTAATACTTTTCGTTCGATTTTGAAATAAGCTTAAGCTGTGTAAAGTCTATTATAGTTGAGTCTCAAGTCTATGTTTATTGAAATTGTAAACCAAACTTCGCATAAATCAAGTGACATCTGTCAAAAAGTATTAGCATATTGATAAACACATGCTTAAAAAACACCCTTTTGCTGTCCAAGCTAAACAGTATCTATTATCAAATACAATGGCGATAAGGACATGATCTCAAACCCTAGCATTTCTGTGTTTTTTTTTTTTAAATAAAAAGAATTGTCTTTATTTCTTTCTGGTTCAATTTCCGAAAGCATTTTTGATATTTCAATTTAAGACGCAGGTCCTTGTAGGACAATGTTTTTAAAATCACTTTGATTTGAAGCAAGATTATATTTTTGTCAAAATGGACGTCAAACCTCTTATTCAGAGTATAATCTGTATAACGAGAAAGAATTAAGCTTTTATGTTAATTAATCTTATACCTAATAAAAAATTAAATTATTAGTATTGTTAACATGTCATTACTTCTTTATAGAAGGAGGAAAGTTAGGACATAAAAACTATTTATGTTTGGTACTTATTTTAATTATAAAAGCATCTAAAAGGACGACTGCAAATTCCAATAATTTCATCTGATGAACAAATAGCAATGGCCATCAGATCAAACCAGCATCAATATGGTATTCAACAGCAAAACAACTATAATATACAACATCGATGTTGTTTCCTCCTCTAATACGATTACAAAATAATTTTAACAAAAAGTGCCGCCAGCAAACCAAGCCAACACAACAACCACGTCACTCAAAATAATAATATTCAAAAGGCTTTTCATATTTTAATGTAAATTTACAATCCCTTTTGTATCTAATCTTCTTTCAATTACTACCAAAATCATTCATATTGGAAATTCTGTAATCATAATTCAATTTGGGTCTTATAACATAATATCCAATATTCAATAGCTTTGTGTCTTCATCATATGCATAGGTTATGCAGATATGTATATTTCGGCACCTATAACACATCCCCATACAAATATCCTTTTGTTAGGGATGATTTAAATACGAATAATATTGAGAAATATCTTTATATGTATCAGTATATGTAATACCCAGAATTGCGAGCACAAATGCATAATGGCGTCGAAATCATTCTCATTCTCATTCTCATTGCCAGACCCAAACCATCAGGACTACTAGTATATCCTTATGTTGCTAACTAACTAACCGACCAACTAAATTATACCTACCCATAAGTCCTGGCATGTTCAATAAAAGTTTTCGATGCAGTTAAATTCATGCTGAGCTGATGCATGGTTTTATTGTATTGACCCCTTACCCCATGTGTAATCTCAGGGGTTGGGGGTGGTTTGTTGGAGTCATAAATACATAGGAGTTATAGTGTTTCAGGTGATGGGTTGTAATGGAGGAGGCAGCTTGGTATTATCATGCTTGATTAGGGTAGAAATCGTAACAAGCAATCAACTTGTAATTGACTTGAAATTGTTTTATTTCCCCGATCATCACCTCCATCTTTCATGTTGTAACTTTATAATGCTATGTATACATACGTAATGATATGTATATAGGTAGGTAGGTATATATACTTGTATATAGTGGGTTAAGAGTTTTTTGTATTTAAATATCTCACTTATGATGTAAAATGGTTTCCGTGGTGCTATTTTAAAGTAAGTGATCAAACACAAAATATCGTTTAGAAAATTGTTCATACTTCTTATCCTTATAAAACTCCTGTATTGACAATTAAATTTATATTAATAAAACACTTATAGGGGTATATTAGGTTCTTAGATTAGAGGATTAATATAATAATTTAAAAAACATAAATACACGATTTGAGTTTTTATATTGTGAAACATTTTTAAAATATGTTTTCCAATCTCATGCGTGCGTCGTCGGAGCAATTTTGAAAAAATTGAAATCCATATGATACCAATATTGAAGATATGTAAACTAATTCACAACATCGTAATTCGGCATCATCATCTTATGCGTAGGAAAAAAAATTGACATTTTAGGGATTGATGGAAAGTCATATTTTTATAATCTATGGTATTCTTAAAACTCTTTTAAAATCGTACTGAAATCAATACTTCGAATGAAAATATATAAAGGGCTTTTCAATAAGGGCGGGTATATGTTGAAATGATGAGGTATTAACAAAATTATTTTTTTATTTGAAAGGCGCATGTATGCCATTAAGTGTGGAATATGACATCATTCAAATGCCCGCCTCGGCTTCTTACGGTGGCACGGATCCGAGTGGTCCAATTTTCAATTACTCTTCCGCATAGATCCGGCTGAATTTGAGCGATGGCCTGTGTTATGTTCAACTTAAGGGCATCGGTCGATTGTTGTTTATTTGCATAGACCTGTAACTTAAAGAAACCCCACAGCAAAAAGTCTAGCGGGGTCAATTCGCATGACCTTGGTGGCCAATTCACATCACCCCTGCAGAAGATAACCTTACCCTCAAATCGATCATGCAAATTTCAATCGTGGCATTTACTGTGTGGCACGTAGTGCCGTCCTGCTGGACCCACATGTTGTCTAGGTCTATATGGTTCTATTTGGGCCATAAGAAATTAGTTATCATCGTTATGTAGCGTTCGCTGTTGACGGTGACCGACTCAATAATGTCGTTTTCAAAAAAGTACGGACCAATTACTCAACGGGCCCAAAATCCACACCAAACGATAACTTTTTAAGGATGCATTATCACCTGGTGAACCTCGCGTGGGTTGGTGTCGTTCCATATACGGCAATTTTGCTTGTTTACATTTTTCAGCCAAAATTTTTCCGTCCGCAAGTCCAAAAACACGATCTTGTGATGAGCACGAGCGATGAAAATTCTTTGTTCTGGCAAGGATGCTAAATGAACGTTCGATACTAGCTACGGTTACAGGTATGGTTGAAAACAAACGTAGAGCAACTCAAATGTTGGGGAAAATCATCTCCAAGTTCTGGGAATAATTATTAGTATTGATCAAACTCAATGTCGGAAGTTCTGCTTCAAAATTGGCTTCATAAATGTGTTTCAGATGAATTATTTCTTCTTTCAACTCTTGAGACACATGCGAGTTATACTTTTGGATGAACCTTGTAGCGGAGTTTTTAATCTCAATTTCGTCCATTGTTGAAAACTGCCATAAAAATGAAAATGTATAGCATTCAAATTCTTCATCGTATCGAATCGACGAGAAATGCCAGTTATAATTGAATCAAATATGACGTAAAAGGTGTTTTTCTTCAAATTTATTTCTTCGTCTGTTTCAATTTGCTCTCCGGCTCCTCGATTTTCTCCAAAATGTCTCTTTAATTGCCTTTTTCGGTTCGATGGGAACGATTCTGGAAAACTCCCCAATCCAGTATAGCAACTGCTTTGCATTCAGATAAATTTGATCCCATCCGTTTCGAATAAAGTGCAAATCGGAGAGAAAGTTGTCAAGATTTAGAATTTTAACGTCAATAGTCATGTTTCTGGCTTGAAGATTGATACTTCTTTCATTTATAGCGCTAAGAACCTTGCACCAAATCGAAGACATCAGGACGCATTCAAATTTGTGCATATATTTTAAAACGCCATTTACATTTCTTCGAGCTTCAACAGTTAAATTAATATCACTTAAGGCTTCTAATAATATTCTAAGGTTTTTCAGATGGTTTCACTGCCTCAATTCTAGCTGACCATCTTGAAAGTTTGTAAAGGGATCCGGGCACATTTTTCTTAAGAATTTCCCAACGTTGGGCACTGCTGCTAAATAAGTTGAAACACTTTTGAACAACTCCAAAAAATGTGATTGCGGCAGTACAACATTTCGCTGAATCGACTCCACAAAAGTTAAGGTTGTGAGCTGCACATGGTGAATACACGGCATTCGGATTTTTGTTTAAAATATGACTTTGTGCACCATTATACTGTCCTTTCATATTGCTTCCATTGTCATATAGCCTTGTGCACAACAGTCTTCTAAAGGGATTTCGTTCTTTGCCAATGTTTCGCAGATCAAATCAGTTATTGCGGTGCCAGTTTTTTTGTTGCAATCGTCAAATTCCAAAATCCGTTCTTGGATGGTGACACATTTTATTCCAAGCGCAGATATCGCAAAATAAATGTGTTTTGTTCCACATCACTTGAATCGGGTGTTGCATCGACAATTATAGCGAAGTATTTGGCGTTTTCAATCTCCTTCAAAATAGCTGAATTCACATGTTGGGCACAAATTTTGAATCTCAACGGAAAATTAGTGGACTTGCAAACGTTTGTGTTCTTGTTGTGAAGTTCTTACTTTTTCCAAGTGCTCCTGAAGTATGACTAATTAATTCCAAAATGCCCAAAAATTACCATTATTTGGCTCTCCAATAAGATCGCCATCGCCTCGTATTCCTAGTCCCCTGGTGCAGTGTTACCGCTATGCGACTTTAGTCGCATTTTTACCCTTTTTTTGTGCCTCATGCGACATTGATACGACTTTTTAAAAAATTGTCTATTTTGACACTTTTTAAAAAATTATGCGACTTTTTTGACCCCATCTCTAGAAAAATACATTGGAAAGATAAGTTATTTTCTTAATTCATACAAAATTTCCAAACTTCCATTGACATAAGAACTGTCACACATAATTTCAATCTATAAAATGGAATCAAGTTGAAATTGTTTGGGTCGACTCGATCACGTTCGCTCAGAATCGAAATCTTGCTATTTTTGCATAAAAATTCATTTCAACCTTTCGACTCTGCATATAAATGTAGTATATAGTTAACAATTTTAAGTTTGTATGAGTAATTTTGGTTATTTCACCACTGCGGTTCTCTTTAACAAAGTTTCCCAATTATTTCTATGCGTTTGTTCGACTGTGGTGAAATTTGAATAAATTTATGAATTCGAAAAAAAAATTATCTCTGTCAAGATTTACGTACCTACCATTTTGTTGTCTTTTGTGTTTTTGTGTTTCGGCCGGCGTTAATTTGAGCGCAGGGACATAGGCCCCAGGGACATAACGCCCAACTTTTTTTTTTGGGGCTTATGTCTCACTTCGGTGGGACATAAAACTCGAAATTGAATTTGGGCCTTAAGTCCCACCCAAGTAAGACCGAAGCCCCAAATAAAAATGTTGGGGCTAATGTCCCACTTAATAAGAATCACCAAATGACAAAACTTCAATACCACAAGACTTTGTTTTGTGGAGTTTAAATCCTGAGATCCCGCAAAGCGGCGCACCCACAGGTGCTTTTATTCAAAGCCCACCAGGGCCTGGTGGGATTTTCCGGTCCCCCGAAACCGAATCAAAAATTTCGTTTACAGCAGAAATAAAAATAGAAGAAAAGAAACTTTATAAAAACAGAAACCGAAATAAATATTTGTGTTTTGTTTTAATTTTGACTTTAAAAATTTTCAAAATAAAATAAATTTGAAATGTACGTTAAATTAAATAAGAAAAGCTAAACAATTTGTTATAACTTTCTTTCAATAGTTCAGAGTTGCCCAATTTTCCATTAAATATTAACAAAAATGTACGCCAATAATAATCAGGGGCCCAGATCGGCAAGCTTGTGACTGATAGATTGGTAGATAACATGCAAACAGGGACCCGATTGCGAAAGGATGAATGATTTTAAATTTTCGGGCCTCTAAAAATAAGTGGAAATAGGTATGTTGATTATAAATAGAGTATATTCTCATTGCTTTAAATTTTACGGGCCCCTAAAAAATCACGGGACGTTTCAATTTTGGCCATCAAACGTTGAAGAGTGGGCTGTGAAGAGCCACCACGTCTACCGTAAAATGAGCGCAATGCGCGCAACGTTTACGTTAACGACAGGGCCGGATTTAGAGCTCCAGAGGCAATAAAGGAGCGAAGGCCCCCTCAGCCCAGATTATTTTCAAAATAAAGTAAACCATTTTTTTTCACTCGAGTTTTTCAATAAATAATTTATTGTGAAACCAAGTAGATTCCTTTAGTATTGAACACACACATACATATAAATATAAACGGAAAAAAGAACGGAACCTTTCGAGCTTTTTTCGCCGAAAAATCGTTGATGATTTCGTTGAAATCCAGTTCTCGGAGTAAATGGCTTTCAATGCTCAGGAGAGAAAGCTTCGATAGATGGTTTTGACCCATCATCGTGGTTCGAAGCCTATTTTTCATAATTTTCATTTTTGAAAATGAGCGCTCTCCAGTGCAATTTGTTATCATCAAAACCAAATACATTCTCAATGCAATTTCGAGGTTTGGGAATGTAGCTCTAAAATTTTGATTTTCGAGCTTATCACGATGAGGTGGATTTTGTATGACAACTGAAATCGATATTCTTCAATAATTATACAAATAAATTACTATTGACTGACTATGATTTTTTTCAATTTCTTCCTAGTGCTCACACTGTGCCTCTGCATAATAAGGGTAGTAATATCCCCTGGAGTGTGTGCTCATTATAAAAAAAAAAAAAAAGTTCGTGAATAATTGATGGCATTTAATTGTGTCACAATAACAATTATTTGCTTATCAAACTGCATACCTGACTGCATAAAGAAATATGAAACAAATTACCAATTAGTCAAAAATAATTGATTTTTCCAAGAATTGAAGAACACCGATTCTTCATATACATATATAAGAAAAAATTTGTCGAGACACGGAATCGAAAACCCAACCTCCGAGGTTGCGAGCAAGTACCACCCCACTCAGCCATTAAGCGATTGGGGTACTCTCTCAAGATGGGTAGTGAATTGTAAGTGCTTCTTATCACGGCCATTTGATTTCACTGATTGCCTGATTGGAGTGAACAAATATAGATCAATGATTTCTGTTATTTAAGATTAATATAACTAAATAATCATGTATGTACAAAGTACTGTAGGCTGTAGGTAAAGGTAAAAGAGCAAAAAAAAAATACATATCAAAGGAAAAGTTGATTACTAGTGTTTACTAGTTGGAATTTGAAACAAACATTTTTCGAAGTCTCTATTGTGGGGGCCCCCGTTTGTGAAGGCCCCGGGCTTCCGCCCCGGTTGCCCTCCCCTCAATCCGGCCCTGGTTAACGAACACTCATTCTGATAATAAAGTTTTATCATTTGAACGTGGTGTTCAATCGTTTAACTTGCCATGATGATTTGGCATGAACAACTGAATAATAAACAAAAGATTTGACAAATGTCACCCAAACAAAATGGCCGGCACGGGGCGCCAAAATCTACCCGCGCCAATTGAAAAACCCTTTTTATGATTCTGATTATAAATCTTCATCATCAAAATTTTCCTGTCAAAATGTTTTTTTTTTTTTTTCTTAACTCAACATAGGAGATTATTGTAATCGATGTGATTTGTCGAATTCAAACAATCAAAGATTTTAAGAGATGTGTCAGCACGTCTGCACAATTGGGATACTAATCAGTAGAGATATCGACTTCAAACAAATTTCGTTAAACAGGTAATAACACAGAAAGATGCAGAAAGGACATTAAAAAAAAGTAGTTTCACCCAAAATATCTCACAAATCAATGACGATAGATGCTTCAATTAAATTTGATACAATACAATGCAATGTCAAGTATGACTTTGAAAAAAAATGCAATTAATTTAAAAAAATTTGCGACCTCGAATACCTTGCGAAAAAAAAATGATTTTAACTCCAAAATAATTTTATAAAACGAAAAATAATGTTTTTGATATCTGGTAAAATTTTAACAAAAATCGAAGTAACGGCGCGCGTTCTTACGAAAAAAAATCTAAAAAAAAAAACATTATTTAATGTTGTTAAAAATTTATTTTCGACTCAAATATTTCAGTTTTTTAATAAAAAATAAAATCTACAAGAAATCAAAAATTGGTCAAAATTGATGTTTGATTCTCAATATCTTTTGAATAAATGAAGGAATTAACTTTTTTATTTTTATTCTATGCCAAATTTTGTTGTAAACGCAAGATAACAGTCTTAAAAAAAATCTAATATGCCTCAAGCTTTAGTTTTTCTTGCCTTTTATAAAGTAAACAGGAACTTTTTAGAAGTTTAGAAGTTTAGAAGTTATGACTCCACCTGCACTTGAGCACGTTAGTGATTCTATGGGACCAATCTTTTTTCCCAATCGTACTGCGGCAAGAGTCCTAAGAGATATCGCGCACATAAATCCACTAGCCCGGATGGTATCCCCGCTATTATTCTGAAAAGGTGTTCTTCAACATGATGGCAAAGCCACTGTGTAAGCTTTTTTATCTGTCCTAATCAGGTCCTCAGGTCTCGTTCCGAGGGGATGGAAAACATCACTTGTCCAGCCAATCCCCAATTTTCGACCGATTGCACTTACTTCCTTTCTTTCCAAGGTCATGGAAACGCTGATTAATTATAAGCTCAAGAAATATCTCGAAGACCGAAAGTTTCTTAATGACCGATAATACGGCTTTGGCAGCAAAAGGTCCACTGATGATCTCATGGTTCATCTCACAGAACAGTGAACAGAAATTTTTACATCGTTTTGGAGAATTTGATATTTCAAAAGCATTTAATAGGGTTTGGCATCATGCTCTCTTATCGAAAATGCGTGCTTTCGGTTCAGGTGATGCAAGAAATTCCCCTCCCCTTCTGATTTGTCTGTTATTTACAAGACTTATATACATACGCCCAAAGCTTGAGTATAACTCCTATCTCTGGGCTGGTGCTCCTGCAACTTACTTAAGCCTCTTTTACAGTATTCAACGTAGAGCATTTAAATTGATTGGTGAAAATATCATCGTTAGTTCCTTAACGTCGCTTGAAATCATCGTAAAGTTTATAGTCTCACCCTTTTTAACAGTTATTTCAACAGTTTATGTTATGCTCAGGATAAATAGACAGTTGCATTCCTCCCCTTAAATATTGAAATATTCCGGAATTCAAAACCAATGAGCACCGACACCACCTTTCAAACGCTCTCTCCCTTATATAATTATCATCAGGGTAGTAGTATCCCCTTGATTGTGCGCTTTTACTTTCCACGCTGTGAAAACTAAACAACTGTCTCTAGTGGTTTTTCCAAAAAACATTTTTTTCACCCTACATACATCTGAGCTATCATCACAAATATAGTTTTCACCCTGAGTCCTCTAATATAAGAAACTCTAGCGCAACTTTCAAAAAGCTAGTCTGCTACAACTTCATCTTCTTTGACGAAACATTTAAAAATAATTTGAATTCATACCAAAAACAAAAGGGAATACGTTTTACTTGGGTTGAGTTTTTGTTTTCGGTATGAGTTGTCCCTGTGGTATGAGCTGAGATGGGCTGCATTCATATCGCCTACAACAACATTCCAAATGGTTTATCCCGTGACTCAGCTCATCGTAAGACCCATTATAACTTTAAAAAAAAATATGAAATACTGGGAAACTACCTTATCAAAAGTAATAGATTTCGCCTAGAATCTTAGATCATTCAGAAGATTTGAATATGTCTCTCTTCTAAAGAGTGTCTTCCTTGCTTGACCACATAAGCATTTCTAAGCTTAGAATCTAGCCTTTCAAGTAGGTAGCTTAAAATGGTTTCCATTCTGCTGGGTTTTGCAAAGTTAGGTTGAAACGAAACTCACACATTTTACCTAACTTCATCCATTCTTCAAACCACGAAGTTCTAGCTTTTACTATCGAGACTGCAATCCTTCTAGCTATTATTTCAGTGTGGCTTAACATAACTTTAACAATATAGTTAAAATGAAGTTTTACATATGAAAGGTACAGTGCTGAAAGCCCAGTTTCAATAAAAAGTATGTAATTTGAAGTAGTGTTTTGGCAGCCGAAATTTACGTTTTAAGAAATTTACATAGTAGAAGTACAAAATGAGATATCTTTGTTTCCATAAACATTGTGTGCCAAACAGTTCCGATCGCATTCTTCAAAGCATATACTTTCTTTAAAAGGTGTCTTTCCATATTAAGATTGCTTGTAATGGTGAAACCTGAGTACCTATTGGTATTCCTTTAATATTTCAATGGTGTCCTCCCCAAAAATACATTTCTAATTTGCAGACAAGCACCGTGTTCCTTTTCAAAGATCCATTTCTTTGGTTTCTTTCGATTAACCGCAAAGTGCCATTATGTATGTATGGAACTCGATTTCTTTTGCATGGCCACCACGGGCACGCTTGCAGAAGTCCAGGCGCTGAACCCAATTTTCGACAGTTTTCAAGCATAAATCGGCCGATAATGCTGCAATTTCACGTTCGATATTCGTACGAAGTTCATCAATCATCGCTGGCTTGATGGCACAAACCATATACGATATACTTGATGTATCGTATATGGTTAATAATAATCGCACCATCGCACAATCGGACTATTTCGTGCGATAACACGTTCTCCCAACTTGGTTTCCAATAAATTGTTTGTGACATTCGGTGTAGCGCTTTTGGCGCGCGCCGTCCTGTTGGAACCACATGTCCTCCAAGTCCATATCATCCAGTATGGGCCAACAATTTTCGGTTATCATTGAACAATAGCGATCCCCATTCACAGTAACGTGCTGGTCTTGATCATCACGGAAGAAGTACGGACCAATGACACCGCCGGCCGGCCCATAAACCACACCAAACCGTATTTTTTTCGGGATGCAATGATGACTTATGAAGTCTGTGTGGATTGCTGCCTGACCAATACCATATATTTTGTTTATTGACGAAGCCATTCAGCCAGAAATGAGCCTCACTGAAGCCTCAGCGGCAGCAATATTCTCGACACTACGTGCACTTCTTTGTCTCACTGGCACGGCAACATTTTGTGCTGTTCCTGTGGATTCAAATTTGTGGATTCATTTGTTGATCTGCTAGAACGATTATGACGACCATAAATTGGACGTAGCGCTCTTAACGTTGACGCCATTGACTCCGATTTTCGGTATTTAATTTTAATAATTTCGACTCGTTGTTGGCTCGTATCTTTCATTATGAAATGGCAAAACTTACTGAAAAGAAATGTCAAAAGAGCGGAAAAAAATGGCGTCGTTTGCTGTCCCTGTCGCTCTACTTTTGTAGCGTCCCTGTTGAAAAACCCTCTATGTATATCAAATCAAGTATAAAATAATGCTTAAAACTAATAGCTACCAGGGCTTCTAGATTTGTTAGAAAAATAAATATGTATTACCAAAACTTCCAAATTTAAAATGAAACTGCGAACGGTAACTCTGGTCTGCATCAAAATGTTCCTGTTTAACATATTACATATGTATTATTTATGGACAGGTTAGTGTAAATCATCCATATACGCAGTGTTTAGGATACTTAGAGGCTACATGCGGTTACAGTTCTCATCGTTTTGTAATTCTCCCATCCTATAAATGGCGAATGCATCGTTACTATTCATAAATCATAATCCGATCAAATTCATGCACAAAACCAAGAGCACTAAAGTGCTATGTATACTTATCTGCAAATTGTTCGCATCTACTATTTAGTTCCTGTATATTCGACTACTGAATCCTATGTATACATATTGTTGTAGTTAGTAGAATCATCATCATTTGGTCTGATAATATGTTAACACATAAGCACATAAGGGAAGACTATATAAGCCTGCAATAGTAGCTGCAGCATAGCAGCATCCCGACGCAGCTACCCAATAAAGTTGAGTGCTGAATGTCGAGATGGATTAATATGTGTTAAGCTTGTCTAAGCGTGACTAATATTACAAATTTTACTTGTTTCCTAAAGATTTCAATTACTTACAGACGGTATGCAGGTGAAATTTGAAATGGAATTTATGCTATAATATTTACTCTTTGATGCATCAGGGTATGGCATGTTACGTTACATGCTAGGTCTTTGAATTACCGAAAGTGTTCAATTAATTACAAAAAAAAATTACGTGAAATAGCTGAGATATAATATTCAAAGCTATATCTTGTAAATAATTACTTTTATTTAAGTTGCAACACATTTTCATCAAAGGTAAGGTCGGTAAACTATATAAATTACACAACCCTTGCAATATTTGCTTTGAAGCGTATAACAAAACTAAAAAAACAAGTTTTAAGTGCATCAAAGAACATTCACTGATTAGAAAATTAAAAATGTTCCATTCCCTTAAAATCCCCCATTATCTGTAATTGCGAACAAATATTGTAAACGAGTCTTCAATTACTGCATCTTATAGGGTAGGTACCTACTTCACCCTCATTCGTTTGAACCTAATCGCTATACCAATATACTTTATACCTATACCTACTTCTGTTAAATATACACAATAGAAACTCACTTCATGGAGTCGCGATGCAGTCTTTCCGCTAATTACCCTTAGAATAGTATCTTTTACCCTCCATGTAACAAAAAAGAAAGAAGAATAGAAACACTCGCAAATTTAAAACAAAATTAAGCACTTCACAATTAAGCCGTCAAATTATTCTGGAATAAACACGAAGCTTATGCATCGTAGTTCTGCACTGCGCTGCTTTGCAGTCCATAGAGATTGTAAATGTAGTACATATGGTCGGTGGAGTTTCCGTGCCATTTCTGTAGGATGCAACTAACGTTCCAACTCATACAGGTAATTTACATATGTAGATAGAGTCTTTAAAAAAATTATAACATTTGAACATGTTTTAAGTGCAAATTATGAAAAAAGTTACCGAATTTATTATTGTGTTTCCAATTATTCAGCGTTGTCGAAGGAGTTTTATGTTACATTATATTCCACTTACAAACAATTTCCTTTGACATAGATTCTCTTATTATTATTTAAGTTATTGTGAAAACCATTTCAGTTTTATATTTTTGTTGAGACTACTCAATCCAGTAGAATAATATCATTAAATAATTAAAAATAGAAGGCTCTGCCACAGCGACGTTATTTGATCTTTTGTCAATAGAGAAACTAAAAATTATATTAAGGATTTTTGCGTTGATATACCAACTCCAAGGGAATAATTTATATCGATTGACATAAGGATATCATCAGTATTTAGTTTCGAAACTTGTGTATTTGTATTGGTTAACTATTATTACAAAATTCGTTTCTATTGCAACTTAAAGAAATAAACAAAAATTAATCTTTCAATAATTCTGAATTTTCCTTTCAAAAGCTTACAAACTTTCAATATTTACAAACTTTAAAAACTAAGAGGTCCCCTTCTATTTGTAATTATTCAACCCGACTACAGAATTCGGCAGTTTCAATTATTTTTCAAACTCTTGCTATTGCCAAATCCGATGAATGACAGTTGAACGATAATCCCCTGCACCACAGAAGCAAATGTCTGCTTTTACTCTGGCTGTAATTTACAAAGCTTTCATTCGTCCAAAACTTGAATATAACATTTATATTCGAACAGGTGGTCCTAAAACAAGTTTAAGTCTTTTAGATAGAAAAATAGTGTTTTAGAAATGATAGGCGATAGAACTATAACCAAAACATTTACATCACTCGAGCACCTCCGCAATGTTTTGGAACGCTCATCAGTTAACCCTTGAGCTCTATTTCGGACGTACTGTCAAGAATACTTACTTACTTACTTAAGGTGGAGCTACAGTTCTGTGTAAACTTGGGCCTCACCCCACAAACTTCTCCATCTAGCTCGGTCTCTAGCTAGATGTCTCCACTTTCGCGCTCCAAGTTGAGTAAGACAAGATAATTACTTACAACAACGACACCTGAATAGTAAATCCCTTATTCGATGGCAAGTTCTTAAACTTGCTGTCTCTGACATTGTAATTCGCTTAGTTTTTGAAATTCACTCAAGGTAGATCTCGTAAGATTTACCCTTCTTAGTGAATATATACCTCCAGTCAATTCCTCTTTCTAAGCTTCCAAGACCTAACAAATGCCTTCCTTATTTGTTAACCTTTGGTCATGGTTTTTTCTATCTATGTATTGGTTTAGGTAGGGTAAACAATCCTAAAACCAATACCCTATGCTTATAGGATAACCACAGCCACCACGAAACTCCTACTAGAGGGCCGTCCCATGTATGGTCACGGTGTAAACACCGTGGGGCTGCACCATACCCCGTGGTACCACGTTAAGCATTGGTCGACTAACTTTCGTTCTTTGATAGGAAGGATCTAGGGAAGATAACCCTAAAAGTGGCCGCTCGGTTTCATGTCAGAGACCAACAATCAACCAGCTTTGTCTTTTCATGAACATCATTCTTTTATAAAATGATTTTTACTGGAGCCACTAAAAACTCTAATCTTCATTTAAATACCGACTTTACAGATAGAAGAGGTCGATTTGTATATTTACTGATTTTTATGGTCTTTTAATAAATTTTTATCAGTAAGTCTGCCTCAGAACCCTTGAGGCAAAGGACGACGACGGTCCCTCGTTCCGCCGGTCTTAAGATTTTTCAATTTCAAGATGGGAGAAAACAATAACTTCTTGCGTTCGCTCACAAGCAGAAACCTTTTTGCAGTGCAATTCTCAGAGTGCCTTTGTCAATTATAATTAACTGTACAGTATCGGCTCATCAATGAATATACACTGAAGTCTCATTGTTTAAGCAGCTTATTTTTTAACACCCTATTAATATCTAGAACACCCTATTTCTTATGAACATCACTATCCATAGTCCATACCTTTCATATGGTTCCCACCAAAACTGTACTATCAGCACTTTTTACAGGTGCTCTCCTATCATATTACATTTATTTTCCCACATTTATTTTCCCATAGAATCAGAACTAGTGTCAAATTGTTTATGAATCAAGTATAAATAGCCATGAAAATTAATAATAAAATCACTTTTAATCCAGAAGTCAATTAGGTTGTTTTATTCCAATTGCTACCCCCCACCCGAGGTAAGGAGCAATAAAATCAACTAAAACAATCAAGTCGAATTCAAAAGAGTTTTCGACGTTAAACATTGGTGACCCCGACGTGATCTTTAAAGAACACTCGACAAGCCGTGTTTCGTATTGGTGCCAGGGTACTTACACTGGTACTTCAAACATATACATATGTTCATTAAAAAAGCATTATCAGAGCTTTGAAACACTGGTACTTCAAACATATACATATGTTCATTAAAAAAGGCGTTACCAGGGCTTTGAAACACTGGTAGTCAACGTTCGGCGTTCCAGTTTCGTACTGTTCCAGTTTCGCATTGTTCCAGTCGTTCCAGTTTCACATTGTTCCAGTGTCGCAACGTTCCAGTCGTTCCAGTTTCAAATCGTTCCAGTTTCGCAACGTTCCAGTCGTTCCAGTTTCAAATTGTTCCAATTTTGCAACGTTCCAGTCGTTCCAGTTTCGTATTGTTCCAGTTCAGTCGTTTCAGTTCAGCATCGTTCCAGCCATTGTTTCAGCAACAAAGGCAAACAGCCGCGGTCTCCACAGGTGATATCCACAACTCATCAATATGGATGAAATGCAGGTGTTCAGTATAGTGGCCAGACAGAAGGCCATAACTGACGAATTACAGCGCCTAAAGACCAATGTTGGCAAAGACGGTCCTGACCGAAAGACAGCAGAATATAAGGTAAAAAAATTACGTATGCTTGAATTATTATGGGGAGAATTCCATAATAATCATGAACAAATAAAAGTACACTTAAAGGCGGATACTCCGTATGTTCAAGGCAATACATACGAGAAAGTCAGAAAGGCATACCTAGAACTAAAGCAAACACTAGAATCAATTGTGTCTACAGGTTCTGAGGATGACTTTCCAAAGAAATCAGCCGGAGTTGCTACAGGTGAAGCAAGTGCAACTACTAGTAGCCAAAATCAACCTGATGAAAAACATGAGGAACTCTACAGAGTTATGAGAAGACATAGCACAACTGCGCAGTCTCTACAGCGGTTGATCGCCTCTCTTCAAACCGCACAGGAGAATTGGAGCTCAACATTTTGTAGCGTCAAATTAAGCATGCTTCAAAAGTACTGGAGTGAGCTTGAAACAACCCATCGTTTGATCCATGAGCTTGTAGATAATGTGACTCAAGTAGGGTATAACTTGGAAGAATTTTACAAATTCGAAGAAGAAGTTCAGCATTCTCTGATATCTTTAACGAGTAGACTTGAACAATCTTCCACACTACCACCCACTCCAGCTACAAACGTTCCTATCGTTAATACAAATAGGCAAACTCTCAAGTTACCTAAGATAACCCTGCCAAAGTTTGATGGGAACTACACGAAATGGAAGCAGTATTATGACCTGTTTACAGAACTTGTTGATAAACAAGATATAGCTAATTGCCAGAAGTTGTTCTACTTAAAGACAACTTTAACGGGTGAAGCTGAAACCTTAATAAGTCATTTTTCAACATCTGACAACAACTACAATGCAGCATGGCAAGTAGTAAAAGATAGATACGATAACCCGCGGCTACTAGTAACAGCGCATGTGCAGAGACTTTTGATGCAACCTGCAATCCAGGTCGAAACTGCAAAAGCAATTAAGGTATTACATGATACCACACAAGAATGTATGCTGAGTCTCAAGGGTCTGAACATTGATACAAATAATTGGGACCCTCTTCTAATGAGCGTTCTAATTAAGAAGCTTGATAGAAACACTTTAATACTTTGGGAACAATCGCTAAAACAACCAAAGGCCTTGCCATCATTGAGCGAGTTCCTGTCATTCTTAGAACAACGATTTCAATCGTTAGAAGCTATGGGATCAAAGGTAGTAAAAACAATCCCAGACGACTTAACTAAAAGGTCAAGGGTAGCTCTTGCTTCTACCAACAAAAATTATAATTGTTCGGTTTGTAAACAAAGGAAACATGCCATATTCGTTTGCCCGAAATTTCTTCAACTCTCACCACAAGAGAGACTGAAAACTGCAAAATCTCTCAACCGCTGCGTTAATTGCTTACTCTTTGGACACCAAGCCCCAAAATGTAAAGCAATACACTGTTCAAAATGCAATAAGTATCACCATACGCTACTTCATGTAACAGAAAACCAGCAACAACAATCTCCTGCGATAGACAACAGGACCAGCCTTTCAGCTACAATCAGCAACACAAAACCTTCAAAATATGTGTTATTGGGAACAGCCCTAGTAAATATACTTAATCGAACAAATCAACCTGTCAAAGCAAGAGCATTGCTCGATTCAGGCTCACAAATGAGCTTTATAACCGAGAAGCTAGCTTCAAAGCTTCATCTCATCACGAAACACGAATCCCTCGAAGTCTCTGGAATGGGAAATCAACCCATCAAATTGAGCAAAACGATTGAAGTATGTCTGCAGTCACGAGTTACGGGCTATCAGACTCAGATTCAAGTTTTTGTGCTCAATACAATAACAACACACCAACCCGGTGAATTTATCGATATAAGTCATTGGAAAATGCCTCAGAACATTAAATTAGCAGACAGCAACTTTAATCAACCTCATGACGTAGATTTACTCATCGGAGCTGAGCTTTACCCTGAACTTCTTTCCGTGGGACAGATTAAAATAAATAACAGTGGACCAACCTTACAAAACACATTACTGGGGTGGATTGTTATGGGTAAAACGGTCACAAACACTCTGTCAACACTGTTCTGTGGCATAGGTGTGAACAATTCATCTTGTAACTTAGATAGTCTGGTCGAACGCTTTTGGAATCTGGAAGAAAATCTAGCTTCCCCGTCCCAAAGCATCCAAAAACCGCTCACAAAAGAAGAACGTCAGTGTGAAGAAATATTTCTGAGAACTACAAGAAGATCGGAATCTGGACGGTATATTGTAACCCTTCCTTTTTTAAATGACCCACAAAGTCTAGGGTATTCAAGGGAAATAGCAGTTCGAAGATTCCTTAATCTAGAAAAAAGGTTAGAAAAGAACCCTGAGGTTCATAAGCAATATATAGAATTTATGAAAGACTATATTGCATTAAAACATATGGAAGAGGTAAAACCAAATGACCTCTCTCATAAAATGCCACACTATTTTCTTCCACATCATTGCGTTTTACGCCCAGAAAGCAGTTCAACAAAATTGAGAGTCGTATTTGACGGATCATCAAAAACATCTACAAATCTATCCCTCAATCAAATCTTGCACACTGGACCAGCACTACAAAACGATCTCGTTTCAATTCTGTTGCGATTCAGGACTCACAAATATGTGTTCACTGCTGATATTACCAAGATGTATCGTCAAATTCTTGTAGACGACTTTAGTAAACGATTCCAACGTATAGTTTGGCGAGAATCTACCAAGGAACCTCTTAAGACGTATCAACTAAATACTGTCACTTATGGTACTAAACCTGCGCCTTACCTCGCTATAAGGTGTCTTCATGATCTGGCAGAAAAGGCAAATCAGCAGCATTTACTTGGCGCAAATATTATTCGTCGAGACATTTACATGGATGATATATTAACCGGCAGTGATAACCTTAAAATCGCTACTCAAATGCAGTTGGAACTAATACAACTCTTGGCTCAGGGGGAATTTCATCTAAGAAAATGGTGTTCCAACATTCCTTTACTGTTAAAAGGAATCCCAAAGGAACACTGCGAAACCGAGAGGATATTTCACGACCAAGAAGAAGGATCTATAAAAACATTGGGACTAACTTGGCTCCCAGCTTCAGACCAATTTATTATTAAAACAAACTGGAATGAAGTGACAAAGATTACTAAAAGATCAATATTGTCTGACACGGCTCATATTTTCGATCCACTAGGAATAGTGAGTCCAGTTGTCGTTCTTGCAAAAATCTATTTACAAGAAATTTGGGCATTAAAACTTGACTGGGATTCTTCTTTGCCAATGGAGATGACTACAAAATGGAAATTCTTCAGAGAAAATGTTCTCAAACTTAACAATCTCAGATTTCCACGACATGTCATAATAAATGACGCAGTATCTATCGAACTGCATGCATTTTCAGATGCTTCCGAACGAGCGTATGGCGCTGTAGTTTATCTTAAATCAACTAACTCGAAGGAAGAGGTCAATGTTCAGTTGGTATGCTCCAAAACACAAGTTGCACCAGTTAAACAGCAGACGATTCCTCGTCTGGAACTCTGCGCCGCAAAATTATTGGTACAACTAGTAAAAATTGTTAAAGAAAGCCTTCTTATCCAAATCAAACAAATAACATATTGGACCGATTCTCAAATAGTGTTGTCTTGGATTAACACAACATCACCTCTGAAGACTTTCGTGGCTAATCGTATAGCAAGTATTCATGACGAAACCACGAAATCCCAATGGAAGTTTGTTCCTTCTGAAATGAACCCAGCCGATCTTCTATCACGAGGAGTGTTTCCGGATCAACTTTTAAAATCTACAATCTGGTTCCAAGGTCCAGCATTTTTGAAGAAGTCTAAATCGGAATGGCCGCAACAACCATTAAGAAAAGAAGAAAAGAAGCTATTAGAGATGAAAGTCCTGAAGACTATACTGCTGGTAAAATCGAATATAAATGACCACTTTATTGAACGAATTAATCACAAAAACTCGTTCAAATTCCTGCAACGGGTTACATCGTATACCATACGTTTCATAAGTAACCTAAAGCGAGCAAAAAAGTACCGGCTTGTGGACACAGTTCCTTCTCCACAGGAGCTAAAATCAGCAACCGTCCACATTGTAAAGTACATTCAAAAAACTGCCTTTGAAGAAGATTTAAAGGCACTCATTAAATATGGTTGTGTATCCCAAAGCAGCCATCTAAACTCGCTTGCACCATTTCTTGATCATAGAAATATAATAAGAGTGGGAGGAAGACTAGATGCCTCTCATCTTCCATATGAAGCAAGACATCAGATGATTCTTCCATGCTCACATGAAATAACAAAATTATTGATGTCCGAACTTCACGAAGAAAATATGCACGCTGGACCACAAGCTTTACTATCCATTGCGAGGCAAAATTACTGGATACTAGGAGGTAAACGATTAGCCCAATCAATCGTTAGTCACTGTATGAAATGCTTCAAAGCGAAACCCAAGAGTATTACGCAGTTGATGGGAAATTTGCCTCCCGAACGTGTCCAACCATCAAGACCATTCATGAATGTGGGCATAGATTTCTTCGGTCCAGTATACATTCACTACAGAATTCGTGGTAAACAGTCAACAAAAGCATATGTCTCAGTTTTCATATGTTTCTCAACAAAGGCGATACACCTAGAACTCGTGACGGATTTAACAACTCAGGCGTTCCTTGGAGCACTGAAAAGATTCGTGGCAAGACGAGGATGTCCAGCAAAAATATTTTCCGATAATGCTACCAACTTTATAGGAGCACGAAACGAACTAAACGAGCTCAACTCCATGGTTTTTACTAAGGAAGGTCAAGAATTAATACAAAATTATTGCACTGGAAGAACCATTAATTGGAAACCTATACCTCCACGTTCTCCTCACTTTGGAGGTTTGTGGGAGGCAGCTGTTAAATCAGCCAAACACCATATGAAACGCATCTTTTCAAGCGCATCCTTAACACAAGAAGAACTAACAACAGTCCTTGCGCAAATAGAGGCAATCCTTAACTCTAGACCATTAACTCCGATGTCAAATGACCCTAATGATCTAGAGGCCATAACTCCTGGACATTTTTTGATTGGAGCACCTTTAACTGCAGTAGTGGATCCAGAATCAGCAGAAGCACCAAAGCTGACCCATGTTGCTAGATGGAAGCTCGTAACATCAATTCATCAGGAATTCTGGCGTAGATGGAGATATGAATACTTACAAGAAATACAACAAAGGTATAAATGGAAACATCCTCAAGCCGACATCCAGCCAGGCACATTAGTCCTAATTAAAGAAGATAATCTACCTCCTCTTAAATGGGCAATGGGTAGAGTGCTAAAATCCATCACTGGTCCGGATAAACTTACAAGAGTGGTTGATATTAAAACCTCTTCAGGAGAAATAAGAAGATCAATCGCCAAAGTGTGTCCCCTTCCTACTGAAATTCAACCAAAGCAAGAAGTTCAAGATCCATCCAAACTAGAACATGGGGAGGAACCTTCTGAAGCTATAAAACGGGCTCCACACCTTCGAACTAAGGTTAAACATCCTCTTAAAGGTCATTTCCTTCCAATTCAGGAACGCTCAAATCGAAAGCGACACAATCCGGAAATATCTTCTGTGCCAACTCGAAAAATGAGAATAAATCCAATCAATACAATATTGGTTATTTGCTTATTAATACTAAGCACCGCATTTGGACAAACTGCTCAACGAAGTGCAGTAGATATTCAACATTTTGAAACCAGTCCTGGATTATATTTTGAGGACATTGGAGAGGCAAAACTTATAACTGATGATTGGAACCTGTTCGTTTACTTCAATATGACTAGTTACTGGCTGGAGTTTGAAGGAATACAAAGAAGTGTCACCCAATTAAAATCCAGATGTGAGGAAAAATCAAACTCGAATAATCTTTGTAAGGCCATCATAAATCATCTCGAAATGCGTCTAATGGAATCAGAAAATTTAAATGACGTTCTTAAATTTAGAAACGGAATCGCAATAAGAAAGAGAAGGTCCCCATTCGACTTCGTTGGAACAGTTGCAAATACGTTATTTGGAGTTCTTGATCAAGAATATGCACAATACATCGAAGACAACATCCAGATGGTTCATAATAATGAAAATCACCTACTTGAATTGAGCAAAAATCAGACCTCAATACTAGAATCTACAACAAATATTCTCAACAAATCGCTGTCTTCAATAAAAGAACAGTTTAGTGAGGTGAAACATCAGCTGACCATCGCTTATGATTCAATGGACCGCCTAAATGAAACCATACAAAGAACAGAAATCCTCAACTTTGTCACGATTTATGTCACTCAAATAATGGACAGCTTTCAACGCATTCAAATAGCAATTCTAGATGCTATTTCAGATACCCATCATGGAAGAATAAACGCTTTACTTCTTTCTCCCAGACAACTATTGACCGAACTGGATAAAATTCGCAAAATAATACCCAGTTCACTTATACTACCTGGGTATGATGAACATAATCTTCCAAAGCTTTACGAACTTTTACGAGTCAAAGCACGAGTTACGTCGTCATCAATTTTACTCCTTGTAAAATTGCCATTATTAAATTCACAAATGTTCCAGTTGTTCAAATTGATACCGTTACCAGTTCAACAAAACACATCCTTCATCTTCATACAACCATCTACAGAATTTTTGGCAATCACTCCATTCAGAGATCAACATTTCGCGCTATCAAATGCCGAATATCAGAGTTGTATACATCTTGATGACAGAAAGTATCTATGTAAACAGCGACATCCAATCTTCAATACACATTCAGTCGAAAATCGATGTGAGATCCAAATGCTAAATCACAATAAGCAGCTCTCTTCACATTGTGAATTAAAATCCGCCAAAGTGGACAGGATGTGGATTCAACTTCACAATCCCAACAACTGGATCTTCGCTTTTAAATATGAAGAAATATTGTCTGTACTATGCGGACCGGAAATCCTAACTACAAAACTAAAGGGAGTAGGACTTATGAAAATAGGAGCTGTTTGTATCATAAAACAGCCAACCATGACTATTAATGCTCACAACTTCTACACATCAAATTCAACTGCGCCTTTTTTGCCGACAATCAACTTAAGTTTATTCGTCCAAGACTTTCATATCGAACCACTCAAAGACGAAATGTATAAAAAAGAAATCATCATTCGAGGGGAAGACAACTTAGCATTACTGAAGAACAAAATTTCATTTCAAAATAATAGTTACCCAATAAAATGTCCCACCATGATATTCATCAGTACTCCATTAGTTACCTTTCATTTTTTGGAGTTGTAATCCTGGCTACTGTTTTACTACTACTACAGAGGAAGATGACGAATGCTCATACCCCACATGCTATACAATTTGAGCTCCGAGATCTCAACGCCGGGGAGGATGTTTAAGCAGCTTATTTTTTAACACCCTATTAATATCTAGAACACCCTATTTCTTATGAACATCACTATCCATAGTCCATACCTTTCATATGGTTCCCACCAAAACTGTACTATCAGCACTTTTTACAGGTGCTCTCCTATCATATTACATTTATTTTTTCACATTTATTTTCCCATAGAATCAGAACTAGTGTCAAATTGTTTATGAATCAAGTATAAATAGCCATGAAAATTAATAATAAAATCACTTTTACGTGCCCAGGGGTCACCACGGGGAGGTGCAAGTAAGTACTTCTTCATCCCAGATTGCAGACAAGCATACAATAGCTTCCCTACATCTACACGGGAGTCAGTTAGACCCCCATCAAGTTGAGTAAGGTCACTTTCCACTTGTGGTCGCCACCTTATCCGCGGTCTTGCTCTACTGCGCTGTCCTGTGGGTGTGGATTGGAAGACTTTCCGGGCCGGAGCATTGGTTTCCATGCGCTCTACGTGACCCAGCCATCTTAGTCGTTTGACTTTTATCTTCTGGCTAAGTCTACGTCGCTGTACAGCGCGTACATCCGGTCGTTCCATCTTCTCCTCCACTAACCTTCTATGCATACGGGACCGTAGATCACACGAAGAACTTTTCTCTCGAAACGACCCAAGGTGATTTCATCCGCTTTTGTCATAGTCCATTCTTCTGCACCGTATAGCAGGACGTGGATGATGAGGGTCTTATATAGCGACACTTTGGTCCCTCGAGAGAGGGTTTTGCTACTAAATTGCTTTCTTAGCCCAAAGAAACAGTGTTTAGCAAGAGTACTTCTTTGTTTGATCTCAGCGCTGGTGTTGTTTTCTGCGTTAATAGCGGAGCCTAGGTAGACGAAGTCCTTGACTACCTCAAAGTTACGTCTGTCGTTGGTGACGTTTTGACCATGACATCGGTGTTGTAGGTCCTTTCTTTATGACAGCATGTACTTTGTTTTGCCCTCATTAACCGTTAAACCCGTTTTTGCCGCCTCTGCCTCAATGCTCACAAAAGCCCTACTGAGTTCACGCTGAGTTCCTCCAATTATGTCAATGTCATCAGCATATGCTAGTAATTGGACAGAATTTTGAAAGATAGTAATTCTAGTGTTGACGTGGGAGCTCTGTACTATACTTTCAAGTACGATGTTAAAGAAATGGCATGACAGCGCATCATCATGTCTAAAATCTTTTTTGACATCGAAAGGTTCTGTTAAGTTGTTTCCAACCTTAACGGATGTAAAGCACGGTAATGAACGAACGTCTACTTGGTTGACTTAAGATTGGCTCAATGAAAATTGTGTAAATTCGTAATTTAAAAGACTAAAGAAAAACATTTAAGTAAAGAGTGAACTTGAAATTGTTGATGGGTATAAATCTAATCACGTATATCACAATTACATCCTAAATTAACGATTTGGCAGCTAAATTAGTTTCATCAATTTATTATTTTTGATTTTGAGTGGTTTTTCATAATCAAAATATCAGCTCCGAAACTGATTGAACAACAAAGAAAGTTGAGATCGTCGGAGAAAGATTCAAACTACTCACTCAGTTCTATGAATTCCCCTGGAACTTCGCAATCACCTTTTTCATTGTGGAACAAAATAGAATCTCGATTAGAGTCGCTCACTAAACACTTGACGAAAACTATTGTCACACAAGTAAAAACAGAAATTAATGTTATGTGCGAGAGTCTATCTCTTCGGATAAACAAAATTGAACATGATTTTGATACGAGACTTAAAACTATTGAGAGTAACTTTAGCGAGAGACTCAGCTCCGTTAATCACACTCTGTTTACATTGGGAAGTCGACTTGAATCACTGGAGCAACAGGGGGGCAGATTGGATACACAAGAAGAAGAACTCACTATAGTTAAGGCACAAATTATGGAAAAAGACAATGCAATTCTTAAAATACAAATTGATGCACTTGCCCGAAATAATATTTCTGGAGATATCGTGCTCCATGGAATACCTTTCGTCGTTAATGAAAAGCTGGAAAACATTTTTCAACGCTTTTGTGATGTAATAAATTGTTTACCACCGCCGACGATTCACATTCTTCGCACTAAACCGAGAAGTAAAACAACAGCGAGCGCGATCATCGTTAAACTCCCGCACGCTCAAGACAAACTGAATGTTCTTAAACATGCTAATACATTCTATAGTCAACATAAAAGAGCCGTGACATTAAACGACCTTGGCTTTGAAGGAAACAAGTTTGTGCGTGTTTACGAAAGCTTGACAAAAAGTAATCATGCACTTTTTCGTACTGCCAATGATCTCCGTAAGAAGGGGTTTTTGCACTCTGTTTTTACCAGGCGTGGGAGAGTGTATGTTCGACAAAATAATGAAGAAAATACAAAGCCCATATGTGTCACAGGCATGGATTCATTTGAAGTTTTCTGCTCAGTTGACAACAGTATAATACTAATCCTGTGAGTAAAACTTTCTCCGCTGCTGATGTTGTTGCTGATCGAATTGACGTCACCAATGTTGCCTCTGGTTTGGACGACGATGATGAATGAGTTACCTGTTATCTTTTTTTTGTTTTGTTTTTCCTTTAATCTGCGACTGTAATTAGAGCAAGTTCGAATTATTTTTTATTACTATTTTATTACTATAATTTTTCTGCTATTCTTATTTTGCTTATAGTACATACATAATATACGTTTTTCTTTTTTAAATCTATTTTTTTTTTCATTGATGTTTCAATATTTATTTTGATTTCAGAAGTTCTTAATGAGTTAGTGCAAATATTTTTCTTTTCTGGACTGTTGGTTATTTTTTGTTTCTTAAATTCTAATGGTTATTTGTACGGATCCTGATATCGTAAGATGCCTTCTGAATGTGTTGTGTAGAGCGTATGGTGGACTCAATTAGTGGTGTGAGAAATCCCAAGTAATCAAAGTAATCGATTACTTACCCGAGTAACGATTACCAGTCGAATCGATTACTTCTAGTTACTTTTGGATTTGATTACTTCTAGTTATTTTTGGATTTGATTACTTCTAGTTACTTTTGGATTTGATTACTTTTAGTTACTTTTGGATTTGATTACTTTTAGTTACTTTTGGATTTGATTTCTTTTAGTTTCTTTTGGATTTGTATTTTTAAGATATTTTTGGATTTATTTTGTTTTGTTTTTGATACGAAATACATCTTAATGATACTGAAACTGATTACGATTTTATAAATAATTGTATGGAAATGAAATATTGGAAAAGAGAGTGGAAGAGTTTCTGAATTTGTTGATACTGTTAATATTTGTTGTACTCTTATATACGAAAATTAAGATTTGTACAAAAAAGATGTCGTCTTTGGCTACATGACAATTCACAATAAATATAATTTACTTGTGGCCTGGCCTACAATTTTGGATCAAACTGATAAATATTCACAACGAAGGTTACTTATGTACCAAAAACAGAACAGGAAAATCTAAATCGAATTGGTGGCGCTGTAGTCTAACTTCTACATTTTAAACTTAAATTGATCAATATTCACAACAAAGGGTCTTATTTAACTACAAAGAAAGTGGACAAATCTAGATCCGATAGGTGGCACTGTAATCTAACTTCTACGTTCTTAGATCAAACTAATTCATTTGTATAGTACTAAATATTGTTATTAAACTAAGAGTTATAAATATACACTCTGAGTGCAGGGCATTATAGATGGAAAACTAAGTTTATAGAAAAAATTGTGAGTAAAGTAGTTGTATAATAAATTAAAAACAATATATTGCCAATGGAAGTTTAAATAAACTGCTAGCTCGGTTAATCAAGCAATTATTATGCATAAAATAATTCAATTTATTATTGATCTAGATTTATCAAACAGAAATTTACCGTTTTTGAATTCTATGGGGAAATATAAATTGATTTATTTTTGATTTAAGATTTAGATTTTAAGGCAAATTTACCCCTTTTTGCACTAATACTAATGCAGCTATAAAAAAACGTTTAGCTGGAAATTTGACAGCTCTTGCTCCACCGCACACGAAGTTGCACTAATACATTGAAAAAAAAAAAAATAGTTCCAATCGTGTTCCAATCCCGACACAAAAAAAAAAAAACAATTTTTGACGGTAATTTGAATTTACCCATGGAAAACTCCATAGGAGATATGATTAATGAGCGCTGCGTAATTAAACCAGGAATTCAAAAAGTGGAATTAAAATAATTAAGAACCAGTTGTAACGATCAGAAGAAAAAACTTGTATTGAGTTTTGTATTACTTTTCAATTCAATTTGATATATAAAGTTTTAAAGACATATCGGGCAATGATCTGGTATTACTTCCCAAAACCCTAAAAATGTTTTTTTTGGAATATGAGAAACTAAAGTTTTTTCAAGATTTGAGCTTGTTGTCAATACTTTATTCAATTCAGCTGAAATGTATTAAATAGAATTTTCGGATTTCTTATGAAATTGATTTATTTTAGAATTCGAGACTAGATCCATTTTATTTTTGGCATCACAGCAATATATTTTGCGAATATTGATCAGTTTGATTTAAAAATGTAGAAGATAGACTAAAGCGGCACCTAACGGGTTTAGATTTTGCAATGATGTTTTTGGTGAATAAGTAGACTTGTGAATATTGATCACTTGGACCTAAGATTGTAGGCCACACTTAAATTATATGTATTGTGAATTGTCATACCACCAAAGACGAAAGACGACGTATTATTATTAATAAACCTTATCTTTGTATATATAAATACAAAAAATATTAACAGTATGCAAAAATACAGAAACTCTACTTCAACCACTGTCTTTTCCAATATTTCATTTTTATAAAATTATTTCGTAATCGTAATCAGTTTCAATATCATTTAGAGGTATTCCACAAACAAAAACAAGAATAATCAAATCCAGAAATATCTTGAAAATTTAAATCCAAAAGTAACTAAAAGTAATTAAATCCAAAAGTAACTTAAAGTAAATAAATCAAAAAGGAATGATATTGTAATAGTTTTAGATATCCGATTTATAGTTGAGGTTGTTGAGAAATGGCCGATGAAAAAATGTGTCCCAAACGTACGTGCAAACATACAAACATACTTACATACACCCAAAAAACCATTGATTTAGATTCCTGTTTCAGGTTTTATCAACATCTCCCTATGACCTTGCAATATCTCAAAAAAAAATTTGTGAAATTGAGTGCTCTTCGTGTATTTTTTTTTTCAAGTAATCACAAAGTAATCATTCAAAAGTAACGATTACTTTGGAAAAAGTAACTAAAGTAACGATTACCTAGAAGTAACTACTTTTCACATCACTAGACTAAATATATGTTGTTTAAATGCTGAAAGTTTAAGGGCTAAATATACTATGATTTACCAAGTCTTTATTACTTCTATGGTTGATGTTATTATGGTGTCTGAATCTTGGCTGAACAATAATATCTTGGATAATTTAGTTTCTTTACCAGGTTATAACTTACATAGAAGTGACAGGAAGGACAGGGTTGGAGGTGGAGTTTGTGTTTATGTACGTCAAAATCTTTCTGCTATTTCTGTTTATCAGTCTAAAAATTCGAATATTGACTTTATTTGCATTGAAGTAAATTGTTTAGAAGATAAATACTTAATTGTATGTATCTACAGCCCACCAAACATGCTTGAAGACGAATATATTGGAGAATTAGAAGAAACTTTACTCAGACTGGGTCCGAATTATGTACAGTAACATCTTATTAGGTGGTGACTTCAACGTAAATCTTCTGGCTAATAATAGTTTCACTAGGTTATTAAATCACTTTTGTGACAATTTCGGCTTATCAGTTGTAAATAACCTGTTTTAAGTCGGAGGCTAACCCTTCACTTTTAGACATGTTTTTGACCACTGCTAAGTGTAAAATTTTGGGTAATGACCAAATAAGACCTACCTCTGAGTTCATTCACGACTTTATATTCTGCTCCTTACAATTTGAAAGAGACGTAACTAATTTTTCTAGAACAATCAGCTTTAGATCATATCGTGACTTCAGCTATGAGGATTTGTCGACGAATTTCAGAAGGTCTGATTGGGATGAGATATTTTATTCGACTGATGTCAATGTCAAAGTGTCACTATTCAACAGTTTACTCACACGCTTGTAATTATAATGATTATGTCCCAGTAGTTACTAAAGAACTAAAAAGGAATTGTTGCCCCTGGTTTAATCCTCATATAAAACACCTTATAAGAGAAAGAGAGTGCTTTTTTCGAAGATTTAAAAACAATCCTTGTGAATACAATAAAAGACAATATGTACATGCACGTAATAAGGTGAGCTCGCTGATTCGCAACTCTAAACGCGCTTACTTGTTACAAAAACTTGATCCATCGCTGAGTACAAAGGAGCTTTGGAGTAACCTAAAAAAAACTTGGTGTGAAGAAAGATAAAAACTCAAAATGTCCTTTCAGTGCTGACGAAATGATTGGTGTTCTTTTTCCGTCCTTGTCCAGAAATAGAAGTCCAGACGATATTCTAACATTGCCAGACAGTGGATGGTTTGATGGAAGATTGTGTTGCAAGAATAAATGAGGATTTGAGTCATATTTTAAGTGGGTCTAATGAAAAACGCATGAAATTAAATCCTGCTAAGTCTCTAGCCATGTATTGCTCTAGAGCTGAGTATGACCCTTCTGACTTACCTGCAGTAGTTCTCAATAATGAAGTTATAACCTATGTAAAGGATGTTACCTATTTAGGCTACAAAATTAATACTAATGTCAGCTGTTGTATCGCAGTATCAGATGCAATCAGAAAAATATATGGGGGATTGCGTAGTTTGAGGTCTTCTTCGGAATTGTTTTTGCCTCAAGTTAAGAAACAGCTCATTAAGTCCTTATTATTGCCTTTTTTCTCTTATAATGCTTGTATTTATCCTGCTTTAGACTGTGATTGTAAACTTAACTTTAATGTAGCATTTAATGATTGTATTAGATTTATTTATAGTGTCCCGAGACACACAAGTGTGTCTCATTTGCGGCATACTATCCTAGGAATGAATCTGGATGACTACTTGAACTTTCGCCTTATTCTGACACTACATAAAATCATCCACAGAAGGTGCCCCAGTTACCTCAGTGAGGATTTAATTTTTGCCCAGTCACAAAGAGGCTTAAAACTTATTTTGCCGCGTTTTTGTCGCAACGTTGCCGAACGATAATTTTACGTTTCAGCAATTCGTCTATGGAACTTACTTCCTAACGAGTTGCAATGCACAGCCTCACCTTCAGCTTTCGGGAATAAATTATTTTTGCACTACACTAACTGACTCAATTTGTTTACTTCTTTTATTATAATTTTTGTTTCTCCTCTCTTTTATTAATGACTTATTTAAATATGTATCTTATTTCTATAGATGACTTAATCAAATGTTTTAATTAATGTAATGTTTATTAGTAAGGGCTTGATCGCTTATTAATTTGTATCATTATTTTATATTATTTTCTCTGTTAGTAACTTTAATTGTAATATAATATTATTGAAAAGATTTAAATCTTAATGTATCTATGTTAATCTTGTTTGAAATAAAGAAAATGAAAATGAAATAGTAAATATCGCAGTTTTTTATCCTCTTTTTGCCCGGCCCATCCCATCGTATTTCCTGCATGGCGGTGATGTCTGCTTTAGGTATAGCAATCTAGGGCCTACGCTAATTCTTCGGCTGCACATGGTCTGTTAAGGAACTTAAAATTCCACGTGCATATCCGAAGTTCGTTGTACTTAATTCGTTTTCGTGGGTTGTAAACAACAAATCCGCCCGTATCCGAGGCTTGTTGGTGCTTCGCAACTGAGTTTTTTGTATGTGGTCAGGAAGTCACCCTGACGCACGACCTCCAATCTGAAGGACCAGCTCCTTGATTTAACTCCAAGGGCGAGAGGCGGCATAACCGCTCCTTACAGGCCTGAGCTTCAAATATGTCGTAGTAGCCCTATAAGGTGTTAACTTTGTAGTTCAACCTAACTGGAACAGTAGACATCGCCGTTGATTGCATCTTAGGAATTCCTCCGCTGCCGTCTGGATGAAAGCAGACTTGCCTTAGCTTAAAACACCTCTCTCCCCTTTCTCGTTTGCTACCCCCAACAACTTTCCACTGGGGTTGGAACCAGTTGAGGTACTAGGTACCCGATGTTCACCACGGGGAGGTGAGATTAGGAGTTAATAGACAGAGATGGGTTTTGAGAAAAACCTGTGGACGCTTGTTTCCTCTTGAATGCACATGTCTACCATTTGAAGATCAAGTATAGAGATTCTATTTTTAACTGCGCATAGAGAATGCGAAATGCTTTGCCAAGCTCTGATTATCCCGTTCATTTTGATATTTAAAACTTTAAGACCAATCATGTGCACCGGTATCTCCTCTTAAATCCTTCCCTGCTTTCGTAAACATGTTAAGGGTAGTAATAACCCTTTAAGTGTATGCAAATTGTAAAAAGCGCAGTAATTCTATTCCCTAAGTTTTGACAGCAAAAGTGAGACATTTTTAGTACGCATTTTGTTTTTAATTCTAAAAATACAAATTCAGCGTTGACACTCTGATATAAAAATAAAGTTTTGTTTACCATATTCTGCATTATTATCTGTATAACAAAATTTATTTGAAGTCGATATCTCTACTGGGTCTTGAGCTATGGACGACGAAAAAAACGTCGCGAACGTACGGACGTACGAATGAAGGTACATACGCACAGACAGCTCTCTGTAGCTTTTAAGCTTTTAAATTTGCTTTAAAACGTTGGACAAAGATAGTTAAAAGTAGTACTTACAAGTAGCATTGAAATTTTTGTGAGTCCATTTGATTTCACTATTTAATTTATGAAAACAACCAAAAGTTCAGCGCAAGCATAATACATACATATACCTAAACAACCAAAATGAATCGTACACCACCATCGTGTCGTCACAGAAATTCAGTGACTTCACGCAATCTCAAAAAAGGCCACATAAGGATATTGCATCACAGTCACCTCTGAGTAGTAGATCGAGCGGTAGTAAAGCATCCGCAGTGGGGGCGATGTCAGTAACAGATCTGCAGTGGATAATAGAGGATTCTATGTCAAAAATGCTAGACGCCAAACTAAAGGACATGCCAACCAAAGTAGATTTTGATGCATCTCCAAAAAAGCAATGATGACTTGCAGGCTCAGGTAAAACATTTTGGTTCTCGCTGCAGTGCATTGGAGCGCGAAGTCGAAATGTTGCAGCCAAAGGCTAATGAAAAAAATGTCTTTGTTCACCTTCCTATACAAGGGGGGGAAGATGCCGGTTTAAAAGCAAAAGAATGTTGCCTAAATCTGTTGCAAACCAACGAAAACATAGTTGCAACAAAGAGGGTTTTGAGGTCCAGCAATAACAACACAGCAAACGTCATCGTTAAGTTGCACAAAAATGAGGATGTTGGACGGCTTCTAAAAGATTCATCAGCACTTCGAAACACAGGAATTTATCTGCATCGAGATCTACCGGCTAACGCACGAGCAAGAAGAAAAAAATTATTTATTTTAAAAACTGAAATTCTGAGCAAAAATAGATTTATAAAAACGCAGTTGGGCACGAGTACGATAACTTTGGCGCCAAGAAATAATAACGGTTTTTGGTAGAGGGGCTTAATACAAGCATTTTTTACTATGGGAGGGGGGGTCTATCTCCCCCCGTTCAGGCGGTAGGGGCAATTTAAAAAAATTATTATTTAAAATGGAAAAAAAATAATTAAAAAATAACGGTGATACTTACAATTAAGTTTTATACATTTTTAAAGCCAACATTCTGTTTTATTAGCCAGTTTTTAATTCAAGTCAAAACTGTGCGTAGTTTTTGAAAAATTTAATTTTAAACTCAAAATTTGAGTAAAAAAAGTTAAAAAAAAGGTTTAAAGTGTAATTTTTCAATACTTCAAGATTATCTACCATTGTTTGTATTTCAGAATTTATTGCTCATATTTGTTTTTGATCAAAAACTGAAAACTAGATGATTTTATGTCTTTTAGTTTTTGAGAAAATTAAAAATAACCACAACTACTATTTTAATTTAATTCTTTTTTTTTTGCTTGAGTGGTCTTATTTTGATAATAACAATGGTAGGTGCGAGTTTGGGTGTATGCAACAGTAATGTGTGTGCGAATTTGGGTGTATGCAACAGTGGGATCTGTAAGGGGGGGCATGATGCCCCCCTGCAACCACCCTGCTAGGGAACACTATAGGATTTGGGGTGGGTGAAAGTTGGAGTGCGTGCAAGGGGGGGAGGGGGCACGGTTCGGTGGGTGCAAGATGGGGTGCATGCAAATTAAAAATAACCACAACTACTATTTTAATTTAATTCTTTTTTTTTTGCTTGAGTGGTCTTATTTTGATAGTAACAATGGTAGGTGCGAGTTTGGGTGTATGCAACAGTAATGTGTGTGCGAATTTGGGTGTATGCAACAGTGGGATCTGTAAGGGGGGGCATGCTGCCCCACTGCAACCCCCCAGCTTGGGAACACTATAGGATTTGGGGTGGGTGCAAGTTGGAGTGTGTGCAAGGGGGGTAGGGGGCACGGTTCGGTGGGTGCAAGATGGGGTGCATGCAAAGTTTCTTTTGCATTTAAATAAGCTGGATTTAAGAAAAATTAATCGATATTCGATTATTACTATCAAAATAAGACTACGTTAATACTTAAGCAAGGAAAAAGTAATTTAATTAAAATATTTATTTTGGTAATTTTCAATTTTCTCAAGAACTAGAAGACATAAAGTCATCTAGTTTTAAGTTTTTGATCAAAAACAAATAAGAGCAATGAATTCTAAAAAAAAAAAAACAGTAAATAATTTAAAAGTTTTGAAAAACTACACTTTAAACCTTTTTTTTAATTTTTGTTTGCATACATTTTTAGTTTAAAACAATTTTTTTCAAAAACTATGTATAGTTTTGACTTGATTTAAAAACAAGCTAATAGACAAAAATATTGGCTTTAAAAAAAGGTATAATACTTAATTGTAAGTATTACCGTTATTTTTTAATTATTTTTTTTCCATTTAATGTACATATTTTTTTAAATTGCCCCTACCGCCTAAACGGGGGGAGATAGACCCCCCTCCCATAGTAAAAAATGTATGTTTTTAGCTCTTCTATACAAATCCGTCATTAAACTTTGTGGCCAAAGTTATCGTACTCTCCCCCGCAGTTGCGAGGACAAACATTGGTCGTAGAAAGTAAACACTTTTATTATGACAACCAAAATAATTTGATGTGTGACGGCGAGTGCGGAATGTCATTGTTACGTCAAATAATAGATGACAGTGGTAATGGGTGCGTTCCAGGGCAAAATAATCTTGTTGATCTAAATCACAGTGTTTCCCAAACTGTTGGGGTGCCTCGAAACTTATTTTAATATTAATGCCGTCTGCCAATCAAATTTTATAGAAAGTTTAGAAGTTGAAAATTTAAATGTTATAAGTATGTATTTGTAAAAAATGTAAAATTTTGTCATAAAACATTTCTGGTCTTAGTAATAAGAATTTATTTATTGATTTTTTTAATTTTATTAATAAGTTTAAACTTATATTTTTATATGAAACATATCTAAGTGAAACGAACCTTACATGTTATGAAAACAAATTCCAAGACTACGAGCTAAAAATTGTTCCTCCTATAAGAAATCATGCAAGAGGGAGAGCAAGTGGGGGATGCATATTCGGTGTGAAAAAGGAGTTGAAGAGTTGTAGTTACGAGTTTAAGTTATTTGATGATGCTATTTGTGTAGATCTAAGATTAGATGGTGAATTATTTCGGATTCTACCCTGCTATGTCAACTGCAACCATTGGGAAACAGACTTCAACAAAATGAAGGAATTTGTTGGATCAATTTCAAATCTGTTGGTGGTGGGTGATCTGAATGCAAGAATAAGTGCAACAGAATGAGTAGGAAATGAGAGAAGAGGTTTAGCAAGGCAGTCCAAGGGACCAAGGATACAGTAAGGAATGGAAAAGGAAAGAAAATACTTGAGCAACTCCGAATCCTTAATGGTACCAGTGATGGAGATAAACTCGGCGAATATACGTTTGTTGGTAAACAGGGAAGTTCTGTTATTGATTATGGACTGGCAGGAGGAATGTGGAATTCCGTGATTCACTGATTTTGAGGTGGAGCAAGTACCGTTACCAGATCACATGCCAATTGTAATCTATTTTAACACTGGAACATCTGAAAACGAGGAAAGTGTAAACCTACAATTGATGCCCAAACTGCAGTGGAAAGATTCAAAGGCAACTGCCTACAGAAATCAATTGGTTATATGTCTAAGGACGCAAGAAAGCAGTGATCTTACAACCGTCAAAGATTGTATAAGAAAAGCGGCTCCGGTACTTAAGAAGCACAGTCGAAGTGGTGAGTTTAAAGAGTACTGGTTTGACTCAGAGTGCATGGTAGCAAGGAAGCAATCCTACGCGGCCCTTAAGCGGTACAGGCGAGCCAACGATGAGTTTGAAAAAAGGAATTACCTCCTACTGAATCGGAAATTTAAAACATTGTGTAAGAAGAAAAAATTATCTCGCTATGAAAATGAAGCTTAAAGCCTAGTTAGTTGTAAGACTACGAGTGAGTTCTGGAAGAAAGCGCAAAAAATAAATGGCAAGGTTTATGTTATCAATAGAAATCTCAAATGTGAGACTCTAAAAATGCATTATTTCGGACTGCTCAATCACTTGTCTACGAGCAGTGATACGATTCAATTTGCACAACCAGTTTTTAACGAGGAACTTTAAGACGGAACAATCCAGAGGGATGAGGTAAATGCATCCATTAAAGGGCTCAAGGATGGTAAAGCTGCCGGTTCCGATAGAATACCCTCGGAATTCTACAAGTATGGGTCGGACGAGCTGATCAACGAAATAACGGACATATTTAACAACATCATGGATCACGGAATGATACCACAGGAATTTAAGGAAGCTCTAATTTTTCCCATCCACAAAAAAGGTAGTACAATGGACCCTGCAAACTATAAAGGAATTTCTTTTTTGAATGCATCATACGAGGTGTGTTCAAAAAGTACCCGGAATTTTCGTTTTTTCAAAAAAATATTTATTTATTCGTTTACATCAATGTGGTCCCCCCCAGATATAATACACTTATGCCAGGGTTTTTTCCAATCTTGGAAGGACTCTTGATATTCACTTTTTGATTCCTTCAGCATTCTCAGCGATTCGGCCTTTATTTCTTCAATCGAGGAAAAACGCAGTCCTTTCATGGGTCTCTTCAACTTTGGAAACAGGAAAAAGTCACACGGAGCTATATCTAGTCAATATGGAGGTTGGGGCATGACTACGGTATTGTTTTTGGCCAAAAAATTACGAACAAGCAACGACTAGTGAGCAGGTGCGTTGTTGTGTGTAACACCTAAAACCAAAACAAAACAATAATATATGAAATGTAAACATTCATGAACTCGACGCATATCGACCTACATTGGATTGTGTTGAAAATGATCAGCCGTCACCAAGCGATACCATCGTGCATTGAACTGATCATGTTACACATAGTCATAGTCGGTCGCTATGCGCCGAATGCAATTGAATATTGATTTTGTTTATGACTGCAATTATATATGCATCACATTGACTGAACATTCGGAATGCCTTTGAGGAAATATAACCGAAAGTATATTTTGTCAAATGGACATTTAATTCTTACGTCATGTGGGGTAATATATTGTAGGTCAAGAATATATAGGCTAAGAATATCTTTGTATGAAAATTAATTTTGTATAGAACTAGTTGTAAGTATAAATAGTAGAAAATTTTGAAAATAAAATCAGTCTAAGTTAAAACCTTAACTGCGACTATTTTCTTTTAAATATCGTGCATCTTGATGCTCGGATATATAAGCAGCTTTGCATAAAAGCTAAGAAATCAATTTTGTTCTTTCGAGAACGAAGGCTTCCTCGTCAAACATAACATGGCGATCCTGCAAGTCTGAACCAAAAATCTACCAATAGTTTTCAAAAATACTTTTTCGCTAACAAATTTGAATAATTTCGGAAATTTAATGTTTAAATCATAAATATGGCCCAACAAGAAACCAAGACCTTAAAGATGATGTACAGTGGAAATTTAGAGCACATTTCCTGTCCAATCAAAGCGAAATACGAAGAGTGCATCGAAATTGCTCGTGAACGGTTTGAAATTCCAGAAGAATTTAAAAATTACATACAAATCTCAAATGGCTCTAGATATGTGTTTGGGAAGCATACATTCGAGTACTTCAACTTATTGTTCCCAAACCCAGAAATAATATTCCACATCAAACTGGACTACAATGGACTTTTGGGCACTTTGGATTCGGATTCGGAAAAACGAACACCATTCACCAAATTAAATAATAAAAGGAGAAACAGTGACGATCACGAAGGAGTACCTGTCACAAGGCAAAATTGCTTCATTGGAGCAATTGATGGAAATGATTCCCCATTGTCAGACTTAGAAGAACCACAACCAAAGAGACAAAGAACGATCCTGACCAAATCCAGATGTGTTGTTGTTAAGAAAGTATCTTCGAGGAAGTCAATCCGTATTTAAAATTATTAATATGTATTGATTTGTTAATATACTTACATAGGTATATTCTATTTTAATTTATTATTTTCAATTACTTAAGACAAACTATTGAACTGAAACCTAAGACTTTAAAAATCTCGAAAAATACATATGTATTATCTATTAGAATCTATGTAAAAATGTAAGTTTATTTATGTCTGTTTAATATTTAAAAAACATTGCGTTCCTTTATACAAATTATTTTCTTTAATATTTAAAACAAGCCTATGTAATTTATGAAAACAATATAAATGTCCTAACAAGAGCAATGAAGTTGAAAGATAAAGAAGATATTAGTGAAAGAGAAGAAAATCCGGAAATTATACCTCCAGTGGAGACTGTACACCTCCACATATGGGAATGCATATCTATCTCAGACACAAGAAACATTAAGAAATTGCAATTTGAAAATATAAAGAATTTAATGGGGCCACCAAAAGAAACAATATATGCAGTTAAAGATATAATACATGTTGGATACAATGATAATTCTCTGTCAGAGTTAAAATTGATTTTGAAGAAATTGTTATCCTATACAAAGCATGTGAAAATAGAAAAGCTAGCGTTAGCAATGAATAATGAAATATTTAAAACAATATCAGTGCACAAATTTAAACAAATATTTACAGAACTGCAAGAGAATAAGAAAGAAAATTGTCTAGACATTATATTATACAATTCACCAAGAAGAATAGAGCATGCGAGTGAGATGAACGATTTAATAAAAGAATATCATGATGACAAGTTAGGAGGACATATAGGTATTAGAAGATGTATAGCGAAGCTTAAGCAGAAATATGTATGGAAGAATATGAATAAGATGGTTAGGAAATATATAAATAAGTGTAATATTTGTAATAAAGTTAAAATAAGTAAATACACTAAAGAACGATTCACAAAGACAGAAACACCAAGCACATCATTTGAGGTGATAACTGTAGATACAGTAGGACCATTGAGACCATCAAATGGGTATAGGTATATTCTTACAATTCAATGTGAATTAACGAAATTTGTTGAAGCGTTTCCATTAGTCACGAAAGATGCCATTTCAGTAGCAAAAACTATTGTAGAGAAATTCATTTTGAAATATGTTTTTTTTAGGAAATTGAAAACAGACAAAGGTACAGAATTCACTAATGAACTATTAGTACATATCTGTAAGCTACTCAAAATAGAAAAAGCCACCTCAACACCATATCACCATGAAACCTTAGGCTCAATAGAAAGAAATCATAGAGTTCTAAACGACTACTTAATCACAACAGACGGAAAAGACAACTGGGAAGAATTACTACCTTACTACACCTACACATACAATACTACACCACACAGTACTACCAATTACACACCATTTGAATTAGTATACGGGAAATTATGTGCTTTACCTTGTTAGATCATTAAAAATAAAGAAAGTATTTATAACATTGATAATTATGTAAATGAATTTAAATTAAATAATAAATAAACATCAAAATCGCAAAATAATTCAGGCGGCGTTACAAATACGTTGTAAACGAAAAAACAACTGCGCGATCAGCTTTCATGGCGTCATGGCAACAGAACTCACAGTTGGGACGGAGTGAAAGAGTCATAGATAGAGAAAAAGTGAGAGAGGAATAGAAACGCGGAAAGGGGAATACCGGCATCATGTACCTGCACGCATTAAACTTTATCGATTATTTTTCCTTACTTCGGCTTACGGAAATCGTCAGATTATATATTATTCGTGAACGTTGAATTATTGCCTTCAAAATAAAAAAAAATTTAGCCACGCTCGAGAAAGTCAAGACGACGTTTTTTTTTACAAGTTTGTAACCCACCTACTTCTTATAATCAATCGAAAATTTTCAGATTAGTGGAATATACACTTTTTAGCATATAACTAACTTACCCTACCTTAATCTAACGGGCTCGAGAATTTCAGATAATCAATTTTTTTTACTAATCTGATCCTTTATCCTTTACGCGCAGTTTTAGTTTATGGTTCGAAACTAATTAAAAAATATATTATTTGTATTCTCTTTTTAGAGAATACCACAACTAAATGAAAACTCCGTTTTATTTTTAATAATATTAGTTTATTTAAAAAAGCTTCAGATCACTTACCGTGGGTCGGGGGAAATCTTAGGCTATACGAAGATCAACTAAACTTGACTGAATTGAACTGAACAAGAGGCGTTATTGCTCAGATGAAACCCTTTTTATATTAATTAAATGCTAAGTTTGACTGACGATCATAATTCTTTTGTCTTATTATTGCTGACACAAGATATATAGAATTTACTTTGGGATGAACTCCCACACAAATTGTTTATGCTTAAATGTGCTGATATGCACTTTGATGTGTATCTTGTGTTAGCATTACAGTTTTATATTGATAGAGGGTGTTTTGAATAATTATAATGTGATGGTAGGGTGTTCTAGGAACGTAACCGCGCGGCCACATATACTGGGCTAATACTTGGTGGAGGTATTCAATGGGGTACTAGGTACCTCCCTGCATATTAATCTGCCGCGCTTTAGTAAATCCCAAAATCCCTTCTTGGGCTCCCCTATTATAATGCTCCGAACTACATGCAGCTGAAGCAGAATAATCCATCTACAGAAACACATAAAGCAAGCTAAATTACCTAAATTACAATCTAAACCACAAAAACTACTTCGGTGATGACTACACGACAGATCAAATATCAATGATATTTAGATTAAGAGGTGAACTCCTTAATCTTAACTTCATTCCGCATCGGGAAGAGTTGCCTTTGCTGTGCGAATTGTGTAATATGGGCGAAAGAGAGAACATTTTTCATTTTGTGGGTAGATGTCCTGTTCTTCGAGAAACAAGAAGAAATATCTTTGGGTGTGATTATCTATCAGAAGAGGTTATGATTCATCATCTTAATGAAATTGATGTTCCTATACTTTACAAATATTGTCAAATAGCATTAGCTTATAGAAACAGAATTATAAAAGAATTTTTTTTTAAAATAAAGAATAATATAATTATATAAATTAAAAGAAAGTTGTCAATCAGGCAGACGGCAAATATAGCCATGCTTTATTATTGTAAAATATGTACAAGTACATACTTATGTTATATTATAATGTAAAGAAATAAAATCTTATCTAATCTAATCATTACAATAACTTCCTATGGGAAGTTAAAAATGATCCTGAAGTTAGGATTTTTATTTCATTTACTTCAAAAACTAAGAAATATGTGTCAAATGTTTATATTTTACCAAAGTTATTCTATTCTTTCCCAGCCTAAAATAAACTATAAAAATAAAGTTGAATCGCATACACTTTAATTTGTCAAATCGTTTGATCGGTAAGGCCTTACATGTAAACGCTTTAACAGAAATTACTAATCGTCACGATGGCCCACTCTCAGGTCGGCATTTTGTAACATCATCGATCGACTGGAGGGTGTCATATTTTGTGTGATAGTCAGCGTTTTATGCCTTGACACTAGACGTTGACAGAGAAAATTTTGATTTTTTTGCGACGTCAAAAAGTTAACGCGTTGAACCCTTACGTTGACCGTTTTACACCTTTAATTGTGGCTTTAGGAATGGCCAATTATTACTTAAACTTTATCTTGATTTTACTCAAAACTCCTTTTAACTAGTTTTGCTATAAGAAAGAAATTTAATAAATTAATTGTATCAGCTTATGAATATCGGCCAAACCAACTGTGAGTTGACTATAGGTAAAGCAAAGCAGTAGTGAGTAAAAAAGATTGAAGAACTTGATGAATACCAAATAGATACTTACCTATTATCCATCAGTGTTGGGACTTCTACCACTTAAGTGGTATTTCTACCACTTTTTGGTGTTCATGAAAATCTACCACCTAAAAAGCAAATTCTACCACTTTTTGCAACTCACCATTCACCTATCATTAAACTCTACCTTTTAATATTTATAGTATATATAAATGTTTTGTCAATAAATCTTAAAATTGTAAACGAGTTAAATAAACTCAATCTGAGAACACAAAAATACACTTGATATTCGAAAAAATTACTACATTAAAATTAAATTTAATGAAAAATTTTGTAAAACCAGAAAATATGAATGTAAACACAAATATAAAAAACAGTGAAAACTATTTACCATATTCTCAAATGTATTTTGGCCTTTACTTTGAAAGGTACTTACTTGAAAATGTTGAACAAGATGTAATGCAACTACGAAAAGTTATGTGCAGCTATTATATTGAATTATGTGTTCAAATTGGTGAAAGGTTTAACCTTTCAAACGATGAACTAAAATTTTTCAAATATTTAAACCCGAAAAACGTCATTGATGGAACAATGCCATCAGTTTTAGGTCTCACGAATAATTTTTCATCAACTATAAATAACTCAGAACTAGAGTTAATGAGTGGAGAAAATTAATTGGAGAAAATCAATTACTCCAAATTTTTAAAACTGATGATATTGTTTCACAATGGCTTTTGATAAAAAAAAACTTAAAAGACGGAATGGACAATTTAATTTTTGAAAACATATCTTCTTATATGTTGGAGCTTTGTTGCTTACCGCATAGCAGCGCTATTTTCAGATTTAAAAAATATAAAAAAAGAAATAAATTAAAAACTACAACCGTTCACAACATTTTGGCTGCAAGGGAAATTTCAGTAAATTTTCAGAATTTTAATCCTCCGGAAGCATTACTGAAATATGCTTCAAAATTTAAATTTTCCGGCGGTCTATATAGCAAAAAATAAGTTGAGGTTTTTCTAACTAATTTAATTATTGTGCATTGTGATATTTGAAACTGAAAGAACTGAATTTTTGTTTATTATTTAATTTTTTGTATTTTTTAATAAGTTATTGAATATAAGATTTACTACATAAAAATGGGTTTTAATTTCTACCACTTTTCTACCACCTTTTTGACATCATTTCTACCACTCTTTTGCTTCTGCGAGGTCCCAACACTGATTATCCTCCCATTACAAAATTTCAAGTGAAATTAACAACCAAATTCTCTTCTCATCATTGTCATAAAAATTAATGTTATACCTTATACCAGTTCAATTAAATATTCATTCCATGTTCTCTATATAGCTAAGCTTTTCTTCTCTCCTCATTCTTGTATTTATCAAGAAAAAAGAGCTGAGTAGATCATCTAAAAACGTCTAATCCAGAAAAGCATTTTAGCGGGCTATTTTCTCAATTCAAAAAGGACTCATTATGCAATTTACAACCCCAGCAGAGTTCCTTCGAAAAAAAGTATCCATTTTCATACCACCTATAAAATATAATGTTGGGAAGAGGCACTCGTAGCTAGGTAAATTGGAGGGTTTACTCGTTCCCGTATATAAATATGTATTGTACTTATACAAGGATTTCTTATTTCCTGGTTTTGTTGCTATCCAAAAATTGAGATTCATTTATCATACATTACCCGATATTCCACTTACTTTGTAGGAGATTATCCTTTCATATTTTAATATCCGTTTGGGCGTGCAAAGACGTCAGATGACTCGATGATGTGTCAAAGAAAATAGTGCGCCTTGATGCCTTTGCGAAAATGTCTATGTACATACATATCTAGATATTCATTTATACACACATAAAAATATGGAATAGGCGCTACACTGGTGCTAGCTGGCTGTTGCTTGCAAAATGTCTCCTTCCTGCAAAAATAAAGAAAAATACAAACTGGCAGAAGCAGGATACTACTTCTAATGTTGAAGAAGACTTTTGTGATTGTCATGACGTGCTCGTTAGAGGTGGATTCTACACACTGAATAAAGAAATAATATATTATAATATATACGTCTTTGTATATGTATACATATGCAGTTGTTCTACACATATGAATACGGTTAGAGACAACAGACAACAATGCCAGATGTAAAAATTTTCATTTTAAATTGAAAGAAAAGTGAGAATTCTTGTTGTCAAAATACTTGGCAAGAGTACGATAACTTAGGCGACAAGATATTATAACAGAATTTTTTAGAACAGTTAAAAATAAGCATTTTTTACTATGGGAGGGGGGGCCTATCTCCCCCCGTTTAGGCAGGAGGGGCAATTTAAAAAAATTATTACTTAAAATGGAACAAAATTCTTAAAAAATAACGGTGATACTTACAATTAAGTTGTATACATTTTTTTAAAGCCAACATTCTGTTCTATTAGCCAGTTTTTAAATCAAGTCAAAACTATGCGTAGTTTTCGAAAAATTTAATTTTAAACTCAAAATTTGAGTAAAAAAAGTTAAAAAAAGGTTTAAAGTGTAACTTTTTCAATACTTCAAGATTATCTACCATTGTTTTTATTTCAGAATTAATTACTCTTATTTGTTTTTGATCAAAAACTGAAAACAAGATGATTTTATGTCTTTTAGTTTTTGAGAAAATTGAAAATAAAAATTTAATTTTAAACTCAAAATTTGAGTAAAAAAAGTTAAAAAAAGGTTTAAAGTGTAACTTTTTCAATACTTCAAGATTATCTTCCATTGTTTTTATTTCAGAATTTATTACTCTTATTTGTTTTTGATCAAAAACTGAAAACTAGATGATTTTATGTCTTTTAGTTTTTGAGAAAATTGAAAAAAAAAATGTAATTTTAAACTCAAAATTTGAGTAAAAAAAGTTAAAAAAAGGTTTAAAGTGTAACTTTTTCAATACTTCAAGATTATCTACCATTGTTTTTATTTCAGAATTTATTGCTCTTATTTGTTTTTGATCAAAAACTGAAAACTAGATGATTTTATGTCTTTTGGTTTTTGAGAAAATTGAAAATAACCACAACTACTATTTTAATTTAATTCTTCTTTTTTGCTTGAGTGGTCTTATTTTGATAGTAATATAATAATGGTATTTGCGTATGCGTAATGCGTGTTTGGGTTTATGCAACAGTAAGGTGTGCGCGAATTTGGGTGTATGCAACAGTGGCATCTGTAAGGGGGGGCATGCTGCCCCCCTGCAACCCCCCTGCTTGGGCACACTATAGGATTTGGGGTGGGTGCAAGTTGGAGTGTGTGCAAGGTGGGGAGGGTGCAAGATGGGGTGCATGCAAAGTTTCTTTTACATTTAAATAAGTTGGATTTAAGAAAAATTAATTTACCCTAGGTGTATCTAAATCCATATTCGATTATTACTATCAAAATAAGACTACGTTAATACTTAAGCAAGGAAAAAGTAATTTAATTAAAATATTTATTTTGGTAATTTTCAATTTTCTGAAGAACTAGAACACATAAAGTCATCTAGTTTTCAGTTTTTGATAAAAAACAAATAAGAGCAATGAATTCTAAAAAAAAAAAACAGTAAATAATTTGAAAGTTTTGAAAAATTACACTTTAAACCCTTTTTTTAACTTTTTTTTGCACAAATTTTGACTTTAAAACAATTTTTTTCAAAAACTATGCATAGTTTTGACTTGATTTAAAAGCAAGCTAATAGACAAAAGTGTTGGCTTTAAAAAAAGGTATAACACTTAATTGAGGGTATTACCGTTATTTTTTAATTATTTTTTTTCCATTTAATGTACATATTTTTTTTAACTGCCCCTACCGCCTAAACGGGGGGAGATAGACCCCCCCTTCCCATAGTAAAAAATGCTTGTTTTTAACTGTTCCATACAAATCCGTCATTAAACTTTGTCGCCTAAGTTATCGTACTCTCCCCAAATACTTGATTAGAAACCCATTTCTTATTAGATGTTTGTTTTTTTTTTTTTTGGTAGGTTTTCGTGCTAGCTATGTAAAAAAGTTGTCAATTGGATAAGCGACAATATTTTGCATAAAATAAGTTTGATTCAATAAAAACAGTTTGAAGTCACCATCGTTCTTTGTTCTCAAGTTACTTGGGTCGAAAACCTTTCTTATCAGTTTGTAGTTGTTTCTTTTTATATTTTGGGTTCTTTTAAAAAATTAATTTAAAAGTTAAGAACAATATTTTGCATATGATAAAATAAGTTTTATTTCGATTCCTTTGTTTGTTCCCGAGATATTTTAGTCGAAAACTAATTTTTACCAATTTTTAGTTGCGTTTTTTGAATGTGTTTTTTTTTTTTTTTTAAACGCGTATTAGATCTCTCTCAGAAAATTACCTTATGTTAACAAAAATATTTTTTGAAGGTGAATTTGAAAGACCACATAGCATCCTTAAATATTTAAATAAATATTATCGATTGATATCTCTTTAACGGGAAATATAAAATATTTGTTGCCAGACTTTTGCAGATCTTTAATTCTGGGTAGAGCGTAACGATCCTTGACGATTGCACGACTTAAGGTTCGATAGTCTAATGTCTAAACATAAACAAATCTCTTTTCACAACTTATTTACTTTATTTGTATATAGGATCAAAGTGCATTTCTTAAAAAGTTTTCAATAACATATTTGAAGAAAACATGTCATAATTCTTCCGCTACAACATTGAAGGGTGTCTATCTTGTTTCATTTCTAATAATGGATCACTAAGAACATCACATCCAATTATTATCTCATTGTTGAGATACTTTTTGTAAGTAAAATGAAAACTTATTACGGTGCTTAGATTTTCAAATTCAACCAAGAGTTTGTATTTTTCTATAAGAAGAATCTTTATGTTTTCAGTTTGTTCATATTCGTTATACAGGGTTAACAGCAAACGACGCCATATTTCGTGCCTCTCTTTGACATTTCTCTTCAGTATGGTTTGCCATTTCATAATGGAAGGATATACGAGACAACAAAGAGTCAAAATTATTAAAATTTACTAACGAAATTCGGAGTCGTTAAGAGCGCTACGTCCAATTTATGGTCTACTGGAAAAATTTGAGTCCACTGGCACAGTACAAAATATTGCCGTGCCAGTGAGACAAAGAAGTGCCCGTAATGTCGAGAATATTGCTACCGCTACCGCTGAGGCTTCAGTTGCAGAAAGCCCAAATGTGTCTTTCACATGTCGTTCTCAGGTGTTGAGCAACTTTGTGACGTCGTTGTGGCGAATTTTGCGAAAAGATCTTGGCCTACATCCTTACAAGATTAAATTGACTCAAGAACTGAAGCCACTTGATTACCGGAAGCGTCGTATGTTCGTGAATTGGGCTGAGCATAAACTTGAAAATGATTCGAATTTTCATCGAAAAACCATCTTTAGCGATGAAGCTCATTTCTGGCTGAATGGCTTCGTCAATAAACAAAATATGCGGTATTGGTCAGGCAACAATACGCGCTTAGACTATTTCATGTGAGGCTCCGTCGAGTCTATGGTCTATGCTAACAAGCCAGGGACGATTGATGAACTTTGTACGAATATCGAAAGTGAAATTGCAGCAGTAGATATCGTCCGATTTATGCTTGAAAACCGTCGAAAATTGGGTTCAGCGTCTGGACTTCTGCAAGCATGCCCGTAGTGGCTATGCGAAAGAAATCGAGTTCCATACATAATGGCATCGGACGTTCTTTCACAGAAATAAAGAATTTCATTGATATCCAAAACCTCTTTTGTTTTATTTAAGAAAACTTTTGTAGCCCTCCTATTGAAAAACCTGATACTTCCTAGGACAATTTGCCTTTAACTGAGCGGGTGTACCATATTCCAATAAGTTCTTTTCTTTTAAATCATGTAGTGTTTCACACATAGTGTCAACGTTCAAATTCTATAATAAAAAAGAAGTATCATGAAAAAAAAATTTTAATATGTGTCTTATTTACATACGTCTTTTTTTTAACCCGCAAAATGGCTAACCCTGTTCAACCTTAACAGATTATTCTTATAACATTTTACTATCAAATTCCAATCCCGCAACTGAAATGTTGCAATACTCGTGGCATGATATTTAGTCCGTAGGACGTAGGAGAAAGGGTTGAGAATTGTAAGTCACTTAGCCGTGGTTCTCCACGAGCTGTTGCACCAAATCAATAAATTAATTGAAGTTAAAGTTTTGGCTTTTTTGCCCGGAATTATTTAATTCATATCAATTGTGTATGCAACTTTAAGGTAGAATATATATCGCCCTCACTTATATAGCTGATACATACTGTAAATTCAAACAAATCTTTTTATTTATGTATTTTCAAAAGTTGATAAAAGCCTTACGTTTTAAATAAGGAGATAATCGCGTTTTTACATCGTGTTCACTAGGTCACTTGTGTTTCTAAATAATTCTACGACTTTCGCTGATAAAATTCTGTAAAATAAGCAATTTTTAAAATATTTTTCGTATAACTAAAATATTTAACGAAATTTGAGAGTTTATGGAAAGTTCTTTTGTATGAAATAAGATTTTATAAGATTTTGCAGACACTTGCCCCTAATTTTGAAGAAAATATTATTTCAAAATTAAAAACCATTCCAGGTGAGCTTCAATTCAAATTATTAGACACAAAAAAGCATAAATATCAACTCAAATAAACTCTATATGGCAACGTCTTAACCAGGGAAATTATGTGTTCTTTGCGGTGGCAATCACTTTAACGAACGACGACGTGTGGGCAAATGGATTTCCTTTCATTTTTCTTATCCCTGAATTTTCTTCATTTTTCTTTTTTATGTTTTATGGGTTGGTACTATGTGTCAAATTCAAAACAGGAGATTGGAAAATTTATTTTAAAACATTTTTGAAGAATTTCATTCATACAACATTATAGTTTAACGGTATACAAAAAGTGTATGCTTTCAACAGAAATAAATAAGATTGTTTTTGTTTGTTTCGTCAGAAATCTGCATACATAATTTAATAAAAGGCTTTATTGTGATGCATTTGAAGAGAGTTGAGATTTGAAGAAAAGATTCACTAGAATAAGATATAATTAATTTTATTCATTTTTCTTATTAACGTGTATACCTTGAATGCATTTATAAAAAAAAATAATTTTGAAAATATATTACATAATATGTACATTTCTTATTATAGTTTATAACATTGTAGTTTTGGCAAAAGCGAATACGAAGATTTTGATGAATTTGACTTTTAAGTTTTGTATGGTAAATTTCTTCATTTATTGAGAGCAGCTCTACTTTCTTTATAGATATTCGAAAGAACTAAACTAAAGGACGACAGAATATTCCTATATAACACATCCGAATAAAAATTAAAAACATGGACAAAACTAAAGCACATGCACCCTATTACTGTCTACAGTTATCAAATTTTAAAACTTACTTTTCAAATGCTACTAACTTCACTTGAAGTCCATCATATTCTAAGGAAAAAATAAAAAGTTAATGGCGGATCTTTGGTGGTGCTAACGATCACAATTTGAAATTTTAATAATAAAAGTTGAAATGGCGCTGAATAAATATTCAAATGACCTTAAAGTAAAAATAGTGTCGGACTTTCAAAACGGTGAATCGATAACATTTACTGGGAAACAATTTGGTATTAGTCATAGGTACAGTTATTTCCCGAATAAAAGCTCGATTTCGTACTGGAGATATTGTAAGAAGTACACAATGGCAATAGTCTTCGAAAAACCACTTCGCGTTGTAACAAAGGAATAATGAGGTTAACATACCCACCGAGTGAGAAATGTGCTTCGTCGCAGAAGAGAATTTTGTTCGAAAAATCGCCGTCCACCGCCTGTTGTTCAAGCACCCACACGACGTATCTGAGACGTTGTCAATGTTCATCTGGCTTCAGTCGTTGTGTGAGCTGCTCTTTATAGGATGCACCAGGTGGAACTGGCAAAACAGTCCTTATTTCGCTAATTCTTGCTAAAATACGATCAAATAATGGTATCGCATTGGCTGTTGCATCTTCTGAGATTGCGGCAACTTTTTTCGATGGAGGCAGAACAGCTCATTCAGTATTTAAACTGCCACTAAATATTCAAAATAAACCAGACGCTGTGTGCAATATACAAAAAAAAACAATAATCCATCGCCACAGTGCTGAAACAGTGTAAAATTATCATCTGGGATGATGATTCGCTTGAGCCGTTGAACAGGACATTGAAAGATATAAAAAACAACGGCAGACTATTTCGCGGCACTCTGTTACTCAGTACAGGTGATTCCAGACAAAGACTTCCCGTTATTCCGCGTTCAACATACGCTGATGAGATCAACGCGTGCTTAAAATCATCGCCACTGCGGCGCGCGTAATGTTGAAAAAGTACAACTGAAAGTAAGTATGCGTGTTCAAATGCTTCAAGATCCATCCGCTGAAACATTCTCAAAACAACTGTTAGATACAGGCGACGGAAAAGTTACTACAGATGAAACTGGATGCATAAAATTACCGGTCGATTTCTGCAAAATTATTGATTCACAAGATGCTCTCATTGACCAGTTTTTTCCCGATGTACACAGAAAATATACAAATCATGAGTGGCTGGCAGAAAGAACAATTTTAGCAGCAAAAAATGTGGATGTCAACGAATTAAATCTCAAGATGCAACATTTGTTACCAGGAGACTTGGTGTCATACAAATCTATTGATACAGTTTGTGGTGCTACCAAAGCTGTAAATTATCCAACTGAGTTTTTGAACTCATTGGATTTACCAGGCATACCACCGCATAATTTACAACTGAAGTTTGGATCTCCGGTAATTTTGTTTCGTAATTTGAACCCACCACGGTTGTGAAACGACAAGAAATTAGTAATTAAAAAATTAATGAAAAATTTTATTGAAGCCATAATTCTAAATGGCAAATTCCAAGGTGAAAATATATTATTACCGCGAATCCCTATTATACCCACAGATGTGCCAATTCAATTCAATCACCATCAATTGTTATTTTGTCACCGTTTACAGTGCTCTATACCTCTCCCACTTATATAACACATCCTTACACACTCACAATAAGTTAGCAAAATATTCTCTAGAAATTTTTTGTATGACAAAACAACGTTTGTCGGGTCAGCTAGTATTAGTATAGATTAAATGTTATAGTTTTTAAACAACCACGAACAAATAATTATGTATGTATGTATAATCATAAAGTTTTTCGATTTTAGTAGTAGTCTTATTTCGATTTAAAAAAACTAAACAAGATTTTCAAAATGGCATAATAATTCATACATACTGTGGAGACCTGTGCCACCACAACACGACCAGGAGAGTGGATAAGAAAGAGCCAACACAAGAAGATTATCTGTTGTGAGCATATGAGAAGAACCGGTTCTACTTTAGAATAAGATCAAAATATTGTTATCATTTCAGTTGTCAATTAGCTTAGCAGCCGTGGAGTAAAGATCGTGGAGTAAAGATTAATAATAATAATTGAAACTAAAAACAAGTGTGTTATTGTTATTGATAACTCGGGTCTATACATTGGCGATGAGGTAAAAAAAAAAAAGAGAAGACAAATTTATTTTAATAATACTATAATATTTGCAAAGTGATTGCAGAGTCTCTGATATAAAGAGTTCGCTATTTTTGATTAGAAGAAGTCCATTTGGTTGGGAAATTTAGGTGTGCACATTCAATTGTGAAAAAAAAGTGTTGCACATTCAATTGAGCAAGGAAAAGGGGGCACATTGAATTGAGCCAAATAAATAAAAAAAAAAGTCCTATTTTGTAGTGTAATCACGCACATTGAATTGTGCTAAATCACATTAAATTGTGTAGGTAGTCAAAAAAAAAGAGAGAAAAAAAGGGCGCGCATTAAATTGTGTGTAAGTTGTCAAAAAAAAAACGCGCATTCAATTGCGATTGATAAATCTAGATCTATAGTTCTAGAAGTCATAGAATATATAAAAAAAAATGAGTGAAATCAAACCATTTTATGCGACGTCATTGATAAAGCCATTATAAGATCTGAATGGGAGCGATGGTACCGATCATTCTCTCTTTATTTGGCTGCAGAAGAAATAAACGATAAGGTAAAAAAGAGAAACAAGATTTTGCACCTAGGGGGCCCACAACTCCAAGAGGTAGCACATAATACACCAGGTGCTATTGTAGAACCAGGGGATGACGTTGATGTTTTCGATGTTTTGGTGGCTAAACTAAACGAATACTCCTCTCCACAAAGGAACTCTACATTCGAACGTCACCTATTTCGGGCTTTGAAACCAGAACAAGGTGAAAATATTAGTAAATTTATGGTCAGGTTAAGAAATCAGGCGGCAAAATGTTCGTTTGGGGAAACGAAAGAAGAAATTCTGGCAATTAGTATTAAAGATAAGGTAATCGATTCTTGGGCACCAAATGATCTAAAAAAACGACTATTAGAAAAGGAATATTCGTTGTCAGAGATAACTGAAATGTGCCAGGTCCACGAACAAATTAATAAATCAATCTGAGGTAATGCTTCCATCTATTTCCACTGCAGCTGTCAATAGTATCACTTTTCGAAAGGGGGGTAAAAATGAGGAAGACGTTTGTAGTAGATGTGGTCGCCAGGGACATTCAGGAAAATCAGCTAACTGTCCGGCAAAGAATGCCAAATGCAACAAGTGTGGTTTGATCGGGCACTTTTCGTGGAAATGCAAGACAAAATCAATGAAACGTAAAGCAAATGATGACAAACAAAGATTTTCAAAACGGCCAAAATCTGGGTTTTCTAGGGTACGTTTCATTGAGAACGGAGGAGGCGAAAATGAGACCGAAGATGAGACTCAATTGGCAGAACACGATTGTTTCCGAGTTGTAGGTGGTCATAACATGGACATGGACGAAATGATTGATTGTCAAGTCGGTGGCCATCATATATCAATGGTCATTGACTCAGGGTCTAGGTTTAATCTCTTAGGTGAATCCGACTGGCAGTTACTAAAAAGCTATAATGCTGTAATGTGGGATGTTAGGAAAGAGACGACAAACCAATTTAGGGCTTATGCGGGTGATGAATTGCTCAAAATTAAGGCTGTTTTCGAAGCTCCGTTATGCATTGCAGAGCGTCCTGAAGTGATTGCTTCATTCTACGTGGTTGAGAGTGGTAGACAATCGTTATTAGGACGAGAGACGGCAGTGAAGTTAGGCGTTTTGAAACTAGGGCTTGATGTTAATTATCTCGAAAGTCCAAAGCCGTTTCCAAAGATTAAAGGGATCAAAATAAGTCTGTCTATCGATACATCTATTAAACCCGTTCAACAACCTTTACGTCGAGTCCCAGCTGCCTAAGAAGATAAAGTCGAGGCGAAGCTTAAAGAAGCAGTAGACCAAGACATCATCGAACCACTTTCAGGACCAAGCTCTTGGATCTCACCGATTCTGGTAGCATTTAAGAGCGATGGCGAGATTCGGCTCTGCATCGACATGCGACGTGCGAATGCGGCAATACAAAGAGAAAATTTTCCACTACCGACATTTGAAGCGGTAATGACGAAGTTAAAAGGTGCCAAATTCTTTTCAAGGCTTGACTTAAATAGTGCATATCACCAGCTAGAACTAGAAGAAGATAGTAGACATATCACCACCTTTATAACTCACAAGGGGATGTTTAGATACAAGAGGCTTTTGTTTGGTGTTAACTCTGCTCCCGAAATATTTCAAAAAGTTATGGAAAATCTTCTTGCTCCTTGTGAAAATGCTTTCAACTATCTAGATGATATCATAGTTCATGGTCGTACGGAGAAAGAACATGATGAAAGCTTAAAGATGGTACTTAATATTTTCAAAGACTTCGATGTGACGATCAATAAGGAAAAATGCTTGTGGAAAGTACAAAAGTTAAAATTCTTAGGACACATCCTATCGACAGAGGGTATAAGCCCAGACCCGGACAAAATAAAGACAGTACAAGAATTTCGACCTCCACAAAGCAAAGAAGAGACAAGAAGTTTCCTTGGATTGGTGACATATCTTGGAAAATTCGTCCCAGATTTGGCTGATGTCACTGAACCACTCAGGTGTTTGATAAAGAAAGATGTCAAATTCGAATGGGCAGAGTCTCAACAAAAGTCTTTTCAGAGATTAAAACAGCTTCTAGCAGATTGGACCACTCTCTCTTACTTTAACCTAAAAAACCGCATTCGACTTATAGCTGACGGCAGCCCAGTAGCGTTTGGGGCAGTAGTTATTCAGTTTGAGAACGAAGTACCAAGGGTTATATCATTTGCGAGCAAAAGCCTTTCCCAGGTGGAGAGGAGATACTCTCAAACGGAAAAGGAGGGGCTAGCGTTAGTATGGGCGGTTGAAAGGTTTTCATACTACCTAGCAGGAACAGAATTCGAGTTGGTGACAGACCATAAGCCATTAGAGGCAATATTTAAGCCTACATCAAGGCCACCAGCTCGTATTGAAAGATGGGTGCTTAGGTTACAAGCGTTTAGGTTTAAGGTGGTTTATCAAACGGGGAAGCTAAATATAGCTGATTCAGTTTCACGACTGTGTAAAATTCAAACAGCAGAAACATTCGACGAACAGGGGGAGCAGAATATATTTGCGATAATTGAAAAGTCAGTACCCAGAGCGATTACCATATCAGAGATTTGTTCGAATAACACCAAGGACCAGGAGCTGATGGAGGCTGTCAACAACGTAAAAAACGAAAAATGGGACTCCAAGATGCCAAGTTCATACTTTCCATTCAGACTTGAATTGTGTACCATAGGCAATATTCTGTTAAGAGGAACTAGAATCGTTATACCCATGGCACTACGTTCTAGAATTCTGGAACTTGCTCACGAAGGTGAAACAGTAATGAAACGGAGAGTCCGTTCCAAAGTGTGGTGGCCATTGGTAGACAGAGATGTCGAGCAGTTTGTAAAAAAGTGTCGAGATTGTCTTATTGTTTCGAAGCCTAGCCAACCAGTCCCAATGAACAGACATGTTTTTCCCGACAGACCTTGGTCTAACTTAGCAATGGATTTGCTGGGGCCTTTGCCTAATCACGACTATATTATAGTTGTAATTGACTACTACTCCAGATACCAAGAGTTTAAATTCTTAAAAAAGATAACTTTCAAAGATGTGATTAACTTTTTGAAAAAGATATTTTGTAGACTAGGGTATCCCAAGTTTATCACGGCGGACAAGGGACGCCAATTTGTCAGCGAAGAGTTTAAAACCTACTGTAAAGATAACAACATTGAGCTAATAACTTCACCACCTTATTGGCCACAAGCGAACGGTGAAGTGGAGAACATGAACCGTCAGATCGTAAAACGCTTGAAGATAGCCCACTCTAACGGAAGTGATTATAAAGAAGAGATGCAGAAGTTCACTCTTATGTACAACGTAACTCCCCACGGCACAAAAGGAAAAGCACCATCGGAGTAACTTTACAATCGAACAATACGCGACAAAATTCCCTCAATGCTGGATATAGAGGAACCAATGCTTGATTCGGAAGCTAGGGACCGCGATTCCATAAATAAGCAAAAAGGGAAAGAAAGGGGAGAGAGGGAACGAGGAGCTAAAGATTCAGGGATAGAAATAGGTGATAAGGTTTTAATCAAAAATTTAGCGTTCTCTGACAAACTTACTTCCAACTTCGATCAAACGGAATTTGAAGTGATTGACAGGAAGAAAAGCGAAGTCACAGTAAAAGCTGGAAACAAAGTGTTTCGACGTAATATAAGCCATGTTAAGAAGATACCCACTGGTTGCGTAAAACTTATAAGACAAATCACAAGTTTAAAGTACTAATTATTTTTCTACAGGTTCCAACGTGTCAACAGATGTGAACGATAATCCGACCATCACAACCACCACCCCAGCAGCAGCAAAAGAACAAGAAGCGCCAACTGATGTCAAAGGTAGCGATTCGAGGTTGACATTAAAGCTGAAAAATATTGAAGGGATGTGGAGACCTGTGCCACCACAACACGACCGGGAGAGTGGATAAGAAAGAGCCAACACAAGAAGATTATCTGTTGTGAGCATATGAGAAGAACCGGTTCTACTTTAGAATAAGATCAATATATTGTTATCAGTTCAGTTGTCAATTAGCAGCCGTGGAGTAAAGATTAATAATAATAATTGAAACTAAAAACAAGTGTGTTATTGTTATTGATAACTCGGGTCTATGCACATACATTTTTAGAATCCTTTTCACGTATTAAATAAAGTAAAATACTAAATTATCAATCAATCAGATTAAACATCTTCAAGGAAGTCCAGCCGAATCATTACGAATTATTCAGACTTTTGATAGAATGCTAGTCTTATACACAATTGCTTTAAGAACTTGCACTTGAACATCACTGCAATATCCTTCAGCTACCTATTGACCTTAATCTAAAGCTTCTGTCTTAAAAAAAAAGAGAAATAAAAAACGAAACAAAATAAAAGCAGCGGATAACTGAATTCCTGAGTAAACTTTTGGTTTCCGATTTAAATTCAATTTTCAATCATTCTTGGCATACACTAGTGCGACTTTTTCTCCAAGGATATACATACATATAAACTAAACGACAAAACTGCCAAGAAAGAAGATGAATACAAAAATAAAACTGTAACTAAAAACTAACACAAAAATACTCGGAACTTGTCAGTGAAGTTCTATCAATAAAACTAGTTTAAAAAAAAAGAAAAAAACAAACTGAATGGGTAGAGAAAATGTATCCCTCTAGGACTTCATACAACAACAAAAATAAAATAAGGGAAAAACCTAACACGAAAGCTACGGAAACAAAAATTAGCATTGATTTGTGACGAAGGATTTCGACAAAATAATACGAAAGGACGAAGGAAAAATCCAAGGAATCTGATTAAAATAAACGAATTTAACTTAACGTTGAGAATCTTTTTACTGCCATCTCGACTATGAATCGTTGAAGTTGAAGTTGAAACTTTCTATAGTACATTTTCTATTTTCAATCCAAGCATCCTTCTAAGAAAAATAAAAAAGAAAAAATTAGAACTCAGAGATCAGAGTGCACAGCAAGAAATCACAAGATTTTCAACTTGGACACATAATTTGATTCTTCCTTATTTTTTCTCTTAGATTTTGTTGTTGAAACTGTTAAGTATTTAAATAGAAGTTGGGTCAACATTTTTTCTGCTGATGATGATATTATTAAAATAGCTTTGATTCTTATGTGTAGATTGATTTTATTTGAAAAAATTGCTTAAGAAACTAATAGAAATTTTAATATATAAGATAAGACCCCTTTCAAAAGCATTTGATAGGGTTTGGTATCAGGATCTCTTATCGAAAATGCGTGCCTTTGGTTTTCATGAATCCATCCTTCATTTTATTAGTAACTACCTTTTGGGTCGTTTTATACAAGTAGTATTGGAAGGGTTCAAGTCTGAAAACCACATAATAATTACTGGTGTGCCCCAGGGCTCTGTTTTGTCTCCAACACTCTTTCTCATTTTTATTAATGATCTCCTGTCTGCAACTTCTAATCCAATACATTGTTTCGCTGAATATAGAACTCCAAGCTTTTTATATTCGTTTTCAGACTCACATCTCTCTTCTTTGGACGTGGAACTGCAACACCAAAAAAATGTGATAAATTTATTAAATTCATCAATGAGATTGAACATCTCGATATTTTCGGTATGCGTATAAATAACAACATCTTGTGGAACGATCACACACGCGATATCAACAAAAATGCCTCAAGATGTTTCGGTTTCCTAAATCGAAACTTTATAAATCTTATTTAAAAAAAAATGGCTATTACTCTAGATAATTAAAACACTCCTAGAAGAACTGAAAAATGACATGTTCAAAAATATAAATTACGTTTCAGAAAAAGTATTGAAAATCACTGAGGAAAAGATAGGTATTCTCTTTAATAAGATTGAAAAAGTTGTTAAAACACAAGAAATAATTATAGAAAAACAAGAAGCCACTTGTACCAAACACAAAAGACAAATCACATAACTAGAATTGACAATAACAAAAAACAATATCATAATTTTTAAAGTAGACAAAAAGAACGGACTACAGAGTAGCTCCTGCTAATGATTATTTGAACGATTGACAATTCTAACAAACAGTCTAATATAATACAAAATGACAGAAAGCTGTTTTCGTCTAGGCAAGAAAATAGATGAAAAAATTATACCAATTAGACTTACCTTCAAAAGCTTCTAGGGAACACATTGGGTGCAACATTCACCAACACCGAAGACTTACCAACATCCGTGGTTGAAGCAAGAAATCCTCTAAACTACTTGAGTTTAAAAAAGAAGGAAAAAGATTATATTATAAATTAAATGAGCTTGTAGTTGAAGGCAAAGTTTGGAAAGAAAATGCACCAGAAAACTCAAGAAAGAGATCACCATCAAAACAACCAAAAAATAAATGAACAATTACAAGCAATACAAAAACTACAATAGTTGGATCAACTGAAATTAACCCATGAACCCGATCATGAAATTTCTAACTCAACGAAATACGAACGAAATAAAAGAAGAAGGAAATAGCCCAAATTTGAGACGACCGTTTCAGTAAACAATCAGCCAACACCCGTACGTTTAAGGAACGCAAGATCGGCCGAGAACATCGCCGCTGTCCGTAAAAGTGTACAGCAGAACCCGAGCCAGTCTATTCCTCGCCGTGCACAAGAACTCGAGCTCAAAGTTCATGACCATACACAACGCCGCCGCCGTTTGTTCGCTGACTGGGCTTCAAATCGTTTGGAAGAGAACCCCAATTTTGGCCATAAAATCATCTTTCGTGACAAGGCGCGTTTTTGGATGAATGGCTGTTTTAACAAGCAAAATTCCCGTATATGGAACGACACCAACCCACGCGAGGTTCACCAGGTGATAATGCATCCTCAAAAAGTTACCGTTTGGTGTGGAATTTGTGCCGGCTCACAGTGGTTCCGTTTGTATGTGAGAGGTGGTCAAAACCCTATAAAATCTGAACTACTAAACGGATTTGAATGAAATTGTATTTTTACATATTTGCTGAAAATTTGGTTAAGAAAACATGATAAAAAAAAAGTTATTGACATTTTTCAAAATTTTCTGGGTTTTTATATTTGAAGTTTTTTCAATGAAATCTGTATTATTGAACGAATTTTGATAAAACTTGGCACACAGATTGAGATTAGTTTTATACATACATTGCCTATAGGCAAAATTGCATGTTTTACAATTTGTCCTCCATGAATGAGAACTTTATGTACCGAAGCTGGCAGTGGATACCACGGATATTCTTCTACAATTTCACGTGCAGTATCTTGGGCATACTTTTCGAAAACGTCCGGATTTATTGAAAAACAACTAGCCAAAGTTTTTAAAATGACTGCACATCTTTCGATTATTGATTTTTTTACACCCGTTATTTGGGAAGATACAGTAGGATTAGCAAAAAATCTACGCGCAGTATTCCCGTCATTTGAATTTCCACCTCCTTGTTTTGGTTTATCAACTATCAGTCCAGTTTTTTTGAATTCTTCTTGAATTCTTTTTTTTTGTGCAGCAAGAAGAGGTTTCTCACTATTTCCAGTGCGCCATTTTTTGAAATCTAGTCGGTATGCTAGATGAATGAAGAATTCGAAAAACCTTATCCACGCATGCAGTGGAGATATGCCAAAATCCAAAGAGTCTTCGTTAATACTTTTTTGTAAGGATCCTTGAATATCGTTCATATTTGTTGGCTTTGCTCCACAAATGTAGCACACCTGTTGCGGAGCAGTGTGTGTCAAAGCGTTGCACACCTTTCCGTCAACCATTGTTAACTTGAGGACATGTTTAATGTTTAAAGTATGGTCATTTATTTTAACTAATGTTTCAGATAAATCATTAATCTGGTTCTCAATGTAGCTCTGCTCAGCTCTACTCAACTCTGCCGTTTCTTTTTTGAACTGAAACCGTATTGGGCGACAGTATCGAGTCGATCCTGGACGAGGATTTTGCCATAAAATTTGGTTTTCAGAGTCAGAACTTTTTTGTGAAAATAGTTGGATTGGAACATATGAAGTAATAAACATGTCGGCATCACTGACTCCTTCAGAAATTTGCTGTTTATATTCTCCTTGTCCACTGCTACCATCAAACCCCCATTTTCCAATAAGGGTAAGATTACCTAAATCAAAAATGTATTATTTTAAGTCACACTGAAATTAAAGTTTTCAATGACTAGACATTGTATCACTGGCTACTTTATTAAGGTTATCGACTTTAAAACGAATACGATACACAATTACCATACCTACAGACATCACAGAAAGGACAAGTCTTACAATGAAACAGAGAGCTTTGTTGGCAAAAGATTTTTATTTGATGGTATTACCTAAATCAATCTCCAAATTTTCAAAAACTTCTTTTTGGGATTCTACGATTCTTTGGGCTGTATGGTTTAGAAGACCTTGAAGGGAAACTTCAGCCGAAGTATCGGATATTGATATTTTTTCAGGCTCCGGGTAACAATCTTTTTTCGCTTTTATAACCTTAGCATAGCTTGGAAAAACGTCAACTTCGGTCTTTTCGTTTACCAAGTTCCTAATGACTTGGTACTGGTGTCTTGTTAACTTTGCCTCAACCAAAATTTTCAAAGCATCGTTTGAATTCAATTGCTTGGCTTTAAGGCTGTCTGTTGATTGGCAATGCTTCAAAGCACAAGCAATGTCTTCATCTATTGCAGCAATTGTGGCAATTCGTCTCCGCTTAGTTCGAGAAGAGCTATCTGAAAATGACTTCTTTGGCCTACCTCCTAGATTATCTGGTGAATAAATTAATTCTTCTTCTTCTTCTTGGTAAGGCCCGAAGTCTTCTTCAAGCCAAGCACTATATGTTGATAGAAAGGCATCATCTCTTCGAGAACATAAATTCCATTTTTTTAGGAAGAGCTTGCATAGCAAAACAATCTTTTTTCGTGCATCTAAGCTTTCAATGTTATATTTTTCCTTAAAAAGTACCCATGTCTCATCAATCTTTCCAGCATTGCGACCTTTCTTCGCCTTCCGCCACAAATGAAAAATATCAATGCGTTTGATCATATTACTTGAATCTACAAAAAAAGGAAAATATGGTTTCACTTAGAAAAAAAAGGAAAATATGGTTTCACTTAGAGTCAAAATTTTAATATTTCCACAAATTTCCGCAAAAAAAAACGTATATATCCTTAAACAGGGAAGATAAGCCTACGTTAATCCACTAAAATTATTGAGTGCAAATGGGTGCCCTAAAAGTTCTGGCTTATCAAAAAAACACAAAATTTTAAAAATCACTAAAATTCATTTCTTTCAACAGCAGTTATAATAAAATAATAGCATGTAAAAAAAAATATATATGTAATAATCATATTTATACATTGTTCTTTTATGTTTCGATGGACGGCGCTACGTGCCACACAGCAAACTCGACGACATCTACACACAACATCTACCCGCCCTTATTGAAAAACCCTACACTTAACCAAGAAAAAATAGAGCTAAGAAAAACTATAAGATTTAAAATAACGTAAGATATTACAGTTGTATTCCACACTCCCCTCAAATAATTCAACTTTCAGGAATGCTTATCAGTTTAAATTCAATTCAGGACGTACTGCCAAGTATAGAGATGTTTTTTAACCGCACATCGAGAATGTGGAATGCTTTACCCAACTCTGTCTCTAACTCCCATTGCGATATTCAACACTTTGAAACCAATGTTCACCGGTATCTTCACTTTAATCCTTCTTACATTAAATAATCAGTAAATATTGATACAAAATATATGAACTATCGGTAACATATTTTCCAATTAACATACAAACATCCGAATAAAAAGTTAAATCATAAGTGATACTTTTATAATCTGTATTTTTCCTTATTTACAAAATAATGGTGCTATACTTTAAATTTTGATTTTTTATCTTTACATATTTAAATAAAATTTAAATAGTTAAAAACTCATCAAAAAGTAGCTGGACAAAACTAAAGCACATTTTAGTTTGTATGTACAAATTAAGTAAAACAAAATAAGTTGTAGTGTCAATATTTAGTGGCGTAACCATTATTTTTGATAACTGTATCACATCGACGAGGTGTTGAGGCAATTAGATTGTCAATTATGTTTAGTAGGATATTTTCCGAGGCAGTTTGAAATTATTGGAGTGAAGTCGCAACGGCATATTCTCCTCCGCATACGGAAGCGTGACGTTTTGAAGGATACATTATACCATTAATTTTTTTTGTATTTCGGTAGACGGAACTTTTATATCTATATGACAAAAGAAATGTCAAACTTCCTTTTCATTCGGTGATAATGACACCAATTTTCACAATTCCGAATTTCGTTGCAGAATTTGTTGATACGAACGGAGCTATGATACTTTTTTCGGGATTCGTTTTCGTACCATGAAATACTACAGAGTTTTTCAACAGGGATGCTACAAAAGTAAAGCGAAATGGACAGCAAATGACGTCATATTTCTTGCCTCTCTTTTGATATTTCTCTTCAGTAAGGTTTGCTATTTTATGATGGAACGATATACGAGCAAACAACGAGTCGAAATTATTGAAATTTACTACCGAAATTCGGAGTCAGGTGCCGTTAAGAGCGCTACGTCTAATTTATGGTCGTCCTAGCAAATCAACAATTGAGCGTCTAGTAGAGAAATTTGAATCCACAGGCACAGTACAAAATGTTGCCGTGCCAGTGAGACAAAGAAGTGCCCGTACGTAGTGTCGAGAATATTGCTGCCGCTGAAGTTTCAGTTGCAGAAAGCCCAAATGTGTCTCTCACATGTGCGTCGTCCTCAAGCGCTGGGCATCTCTGTGACGTCGTTGTGGCGAATTTTGCGAAAAGATCTTGGCCTACATCCTAACAATATTAAATTGACGCAAGAACTGAAACCGCTTGACCATCAGAAGCGTCGTATGTTGGTGAATTGGGCTGAGCAACAACTTGAAAATGATTCGAATTTTCATCGAAAAATCATCTTCAACGATGAGGCCCATTTCTGGTTGAATGGCTTCGTCAATAAACAAAATATGCGTATTGGTCAGGCAGCACAATCCACACGTCCTCTATGGTTTATGGGTCGGCCGGCGGCTTCATTGGACCGTACTTCTTCCGTGATGATCAAGACCGAATATTTTTTGCCCCAATTCGATAATATGGACTTGGAGTTCAAACAGGACGGCCGGCGGCGCCACAAGCCACACAGCAACTCTAACAATCAATTCATTGGAAACAAAGTTTGGAGAGCGTGTTATCCCACGAAGTGGTCCAGTCGCTTTACCGCCTCGGTCGTGCGACTATTTCCTTTGGGGCTACTTCAAGTCTATGCCAACAAAACAAGCCAGCGACGATTGATGAACTTCGAACGAATATGGAAAGTGAAATCGGCAGTACCGGCCGATTTATGCTTGAAAACCGTCGAAAATTGGGTTCAGCGTCTGGACTTCTGCAAGCGTGTTCGTGGTGGCCATGCAAAAGAAATCGAGTTCCATACATAATGGCATCAAACGTTTTTGATTTATTTAAAAAAAACTTTTGTAGCGCTCTTATTGAAATAGTGTTTTTGTTCATTTAGGTGGGTTAAAAGTTCCCACTGTCAAGTGGGCTAAAAGTCCAGAAAAATTCTTTTGTGTTACTTGCACATGCATCGTTTATTGATTTTTGGCCCACTTATACAAAATTATGCTATATAGTAAGGAGAACTTGTTGGTCCAACATTCTTTAAATCCACTTAAATAAACTTGCTCTTAAAATTTTGGAAATAAGAATACTCATTAAAATAATTGAAACATTCACGTTAACCATAAACGTAAACGGAAACGATTAGAAGAATAAGGTTGTTTAGTCCGAAACAAGTTTCAAATTTAGTTTTAATGCAAACCTTTTAATTTTGTACTCGAATAAGGTTTTCAAAAGAACTCAATAAATTTCGGAATCAAACTCTAATGTTTTCCTATTTTTTCATTTATGATTTTCTTGCTTCATTTGTATCCTTTACAAGATTAGCTGTAATTTTTCTTTAGAATAATATTAGTTACTAGATGAGTCAATATCTCGAAAATGTAAATAAAAAGTTAAGTAAATGATTCTTTTTGTATATAACTTTGATAAGCCTTGTTAAATATATTTTGTTTTGTGTTTATTTTTTCTTTGACGCCATATACATACATAAATGAATTCTAACCCATAATGCAACTCCTTCCTCTTATTGTTTGTACGTGTAGCACACAGAATGACCATGTTGTCTTCAATACACATAATGTAATCACTATAAATTGTATCTTAAGATTATATTGAAAACTAAACAGACAAACAAATGTATGTCTAGATATAGTATGAAGCTGTATCAGCTTCAACATCTCTGTGGATCTGCACAATTAATGTGTGCACCACATTCGAAGTGATCGAATAATCATCACAAAGCCCAACATGGCCAACCAGAAGAAAACAGGTCTCTATACCCGCTATACAAATAAATATTAGTACCAGAATATGGGATATAAACTGAGTATTTTTGTGTTTAGTTGGGATCACAACTCGTCGCTTATCCATTCCTCCTGGAAAATCCAATTTATCGTCATCTAAGGACAAAAAGGCAGAGGATTGCCACTGGACCTCTTACGAAAGACCAAAAGTCAAATAGCTCTCTTGTTGTAGTCTCTAACGGATCTGAACCTAACAGTGCTATATGAAATTTTTCTACAAAAAATGTATCCAAATAATAAAAAAAAAACTTCTAAACTATAACCAATGTCCTTTAAATATCACATCCAGGGCTGGATTTAGAAATATGCTCCTCTTTAAAAAATTACTTTTAATTGTTACTGGATAAGATGAGGTATTGGTGAACCTTCAAATTTTAATTTTAAGTATCGAAGTAGAGCTTGAGAGTCCATCAGAAACAAACAAACTACCTTATTCTTTAAAAACATGTTGTTCGCCAAAATTTCCAGGAAACTTATCCACTTTTTAAATGATTCCAATGAATAAAAAGAGGCTGGGATGCGACCCAGTAATTTAAAAATTACCAACAAAATTTTGCATATAAAGCAAAAGTTTGATTTCGAAATCTATTTTTGTTAACGAAATTTTTTGTCACAAACCAGTTTTTACCAATTTTAGTAGCATTTCTTCAACATCTGTATTTCTTATATATAAACAAATACAAATTGGATGAATGAAATTAATTTGAAGCCAAAATCTCTATTGTTCACGAGATATCGAGGACCGAACATCAATTTTTACCAAATTTGCATACTGTTTTTTGTAGATTTTATTTTTTTATGAAAAAATGGACAGTTGGATTTTTATAAAAAAATTACTGAATGTCGAAAATAATATTTTCTGTGAGATGAAAATAGTTTGAAGCCAATGTTTTTAAATTTGGAAAAGATATTTGAATAGAAAATCAATTTTAACCAAGTTTTAGTATTGTCTTTTTTAGGTTTTTATTTTTTGTTAAAAAACTGTCAATTCGATTTTTCTCAAAGTTTTACTAAATGTTGACAACAATCTCTGTTTGAGATAGAACTACAATTTATATTAGTCCCTAAAATTTTTGGGATATTTCATATAGGTACCTACGTTTTTTGCATATACTTACTACTCACATACTATATCTAAATATATATAAATTACGTGTCACGATGTTTGTCCGCGATGAACTCCTACACTACTTGGCCGATTTTGTTCAAATTTGTACACTGTGTGCAGTTTGATCCAACTTGAAAGATATGATAGCTTACATCTCAATTTATGATCGCAATATTATTTTGTTGAAATTATTTGACAGTCACAATTATCTGTTTGCTCGTAACGATTCTAACAGATGGATACATCTGTTGGCTGGATTGATTAAGTATTCAATAGATGGCGCTATGCCAAACTTCCAAACGTTTTATATAAACTACAATTTAATATCATAACATCCACATGTTGCTGAGGTTAAAGAATAGGTTAAATGTATGTAATACAGTGAATTTTACTTTTTGAATTTTTGATGTTAGTTATTTTCAGAACAATTACTACTACTAAAGGTATTTACTTGAATTATTACTGACTCAGTCATCTTGCAACGGTACAAGTTTGGTCATAAAAAACATCACCGGAAATATTCTTGATGATTCTATTTTAACTGGAAAGTTTAATGGAAAAGTGGTCCTGTTGCGTTGTGTTCAAAGTCCTTCCCCTTCAAATCCCAAACCATTTAATTTGTATACCTACCAGCTTTAATGTTTCCATCTTCGTTCATGTTTAATAATATCATTGTAATAAGGGGTAACGGTAGCAGAAAATCAGTCATGAAGGTCGCCATGTTTTTTTACAAATGGCTTCTATGTAAAAAACATGGTGGTGCCCATGTCTGATGTTCTCCTACCGTTCCCCTTAAATAGTTTACAAAAATGTTATATGACAAAAAACGTTAGCCACAGCAACGCGTGGCCGGGTCAGCTAGTATGTATATAGACAAAATAACACGGTACATCATGTTTTCTGATAATATATGGATATTAAGACATGTTCCTTAGAAAGGTTAGGGAATGGTAAGAAGCTAAGAAGAGCACTAGCCACTACGCAATTCAAGACTTGTCCGAGATTCTATTAGACAGTAACCCCGGAATAATCGGTTGGGATTGCGTTCCTTGTCCCAAGCAGTAATCTAAAGAATAATCGGTTGGCCTAAGCTTTATCCATCGTACACATAGAAGAAGTGGACGGCGGAATAATCAGGAATGAATTCTTTCCCTAGCAGCAAACCAGAAGATAATCAGTCCTTTGTTTTGTGGTGCCGTTATGTCCCATTAGACGAAGATATCATGTCCCTAACAACAATCCAGGAAACAAACGAGTGGCGTAAATCTGTCCGTCTTACACTTAGAAGAATTGGCTGGCGGAATAAACGTACTCCAGGTACTAACTGTGCTGGGGAATTTTGTCCTTAGAAGTCAAATTTACGCTAAAATTTCATCACAATTCTGTGAAAAGTCATTGTGAATTAAAAGAAAGTGTATGGCGAAAGCTTAACCATATATATTTTCTTGGCATCTTTATTTGTATATGCAATGGTCGTGCCGTGGTGTTTTATTTTTTGGTCTGAGGTTTGGGGTAATAAAGGAAAAGTGTACAATTCTTTACAAGATAATAACATAGTACTAGGTCCAATCGACATTCTGGCCTGAGTAACTTAACTAACCGTCTCAGTCCCACTCTATTGAGATCTACAAACTCAAAACTCGAAAATAAGTTCATATGAAGTTCTCACAAAAAGAATTAAAATTGAAGAAATGATCGAGTTCTATTCTAAGTATATTATATTTTTAAAGCTTACTCTCTTTGATTTTATCAAATATACTATAGAAAAACCATTTATGTTGAAAAACACGTAGTATTGTGTCAATATTTTATGCAATACAATAAGATACTTGGAGTCTGGAGTAGCTGGAAGCAGACTCTGGTTTCCAATATGAAATAAGTATGTAAAAAGGTCGGAAATGTGACAAACACAAGTCTATAATACGAAGTGACAATTTGGAATGTTTATAGCTTGGGCCTTATTGTTCTGAAGATGTGTTCTTCAACACTGGCAAAACCAGTGTGTAAGCTTTTTCAGTTTTAATAGAAACAGTATTTGTTCTGCCTGTCCCTAAAAAAGGTCAGTCCTCATCCCGTTCTAACTATAGACTTATTGCACTCCCGTACCTTCTCTGCAAGGTCATTAAAACGCTTATTAATTATTAGCTTTAGTTGACAGGAAGAACCGCTTTCGTAGCAATAGGCTTGTTTTATTGTTTGTCTTACCTAACAGTAAAACAAATCTTTACATAGTTTTGGAGAGAGTAAGATTCTCCATATGTAAAATCATTTTATAGAGTCTGACACAAAGTTCTCTTACTGAAAATGCGTGCCATTCAATACAACTTGAATTATATGGTTTTAAGTCTGAAATTCATAAAATAAATGCTGGGCCTGATTATGAGGTTCGCGGCGGATCGTTTTCAATACGAACTTTCAAATTCGACTCGCGTCGTATTTCCTTATTAACGAATTCGAGGCAAATAAAAAAATAGTTCTTCCTATATTCCAGTGATTTCACACTTTTGGTTTGCCTTCTTCTCCTATATTGCAGTCATTTGACACTTTTGGTTTGAAGCAAATAATTATTCTAATATTTCTAAACAGATAAGAAATCGAATAAAAGATAGCTTGTAAATTAAAAGTATTTGTTTATTAATACAAACAAAAAATCACATTCGATATTTAAAAGCATGTAAGGTATCCTCATTAAAAATAAAATAAAAATCAAAACGCAATTTATTTGCTAAAAAAACTTCAATTTAACAAATGAAACAAAAAAATTGTTATGAAAATAATGTAAATAAATATGTATGTAGATATTCAGGCTTTAATTCTTTGATTTAAAAAGGAACATAATCAAATTATTGGCTCAGATCCCTTTGCAGTCTCTCAAGTTCTTTTTTCTTTTAATTTCCAATTATATAAGTCGTATTTTATTGTTTTCAACAGTCTATTCATTTAATATTTCGATATTTTTCTTTCTTAAAACCAAACTTTCTTCGTTTATTTCCCTTTCTTTTCTTAGCTCACCGGCTATTTTCCTGAGCTCTTTAGTTTGATTTTGCAAGAGTTCAATGTGGTTCAGTTGTAGTTCCAGCATTCCAGTTCCAGCGACGCTTGTTTTTCCAGCAATTTCTTGGCTGTTGTTACAGATCTTTTTGAAAAAGGTTGTGAAATTTGTTGGTGTCGAAGGCACGAATGTTTCAAAATTCCGCGATTGCTGGGGTTCTGAGTATTCTGGTTGTTCATCACCTTTCACATTTTGACTAGAAGTGCTTCAATTAGGACTTGAATTCTTATTGGAGTGATATGCACTCGTGTCCAATTGTTCGGAACGATTTTTCTCCTGGCACCCATATGAAGACACATTCATCCCAGTCTCACATGCCTTCAAATCAAGAAGCTCTATTATGTCTTCTTCCAGGGAAGAAAACGCGTATTGGGTAATTGGCCCACCACGTTTCACGGATGCATTTGGTGTTGTGACGAAGTTTTTTTCTTATGTTGTATTTGAAATCCTTCCAAACCTTATAAAAATCATAGCATGGTAGGGTTAAAAGAACAAAATGTATGCATACTTTTTTCCAGCTTTCAACACTTTTTCGAGGGGGTCCTAGGCTATTTAAAACTTTTGAAATATTATCCCACATTTCCTTCGTTTTAGCCCGATATTCATGACCGACGAGTGCTCCCGTTGCAATGCCCTTATTTTTCTTCATAAACTCACTGAGAGCCAAAAATTGATGTCGATTTTTTTGCTTGTTTTTATCGTTCCTTGAATGAATTTTAAAATTTTATATTTTATTTGTGGATTGTGGATTAATTAAAATAAAGCTAACTCACATTTTTATATAATTACAATAAAGAAAAAATCCACGAAATCGAACAGTGAATAATAATAAACACTCTTTCGCCTGTGAATCCGCCAAAAAAAAGGTGTCGGATTTCAAATCGCCAACAAACTTTATGACATTTCAAACTCGCCTGCGAACTCGTTAATTGGTCAAATTCAAAACGAAGAAGGCGAAAGCAAAAGCAATAATTGAAAAATGGCAAACTCGCTAGCAAAACGATTCACCGCGAACCTCATAATCAGGCCCCTGGTGTTCCCCAGGGCTCCCTTTGGTTACCGATTCTATTCCTTACATTCATAAACGATTTCTTGTCAGCCATGTCTAATCCATTAAACAGTTTCGCATTTAGCTTTGATAAGCTCTTTAAATTCCGATTTGGACAGTATTTCCCATGGGGAGTTATTAACCGTGTAGAATTTAATTCATGAAAAACTCAGTGCTGTCTCTTGTCATTAAAGCGTAACCCACTCCCGATGCCACTATCCATGATGCTATTCAGCTTTCAGTACTCGGTAAGAGTATCACAGATCACCTCTTATGGAATGCTCACATATTCGACATTGATACAAATGCTGCTAGGTGCTGAGGATTTCTCCAACACGGTACAAGAAACTTTTTACCCCTTCCTTACAAAGCCTTTCTTGGTGTAAATTTTGAATGTAACGCGTATATTTGGGCAGGTGCCCCTAGAACAAGTTTAAGGCTTTTGGAAAAAATCTCAAGCAGAGCTTTGAAAGGTGATAGAACGATAAACAAAACATTAAAATTTGTATCTGGAACACCACCGTAATGTTTCATGCCTTTTGTTATTTTAACAATATTTTTACAAAAATATATTTTGTCGAATTAGCCAGTTGCATCCCCACCCCCTTAAACAATTTTAAACATAATAAAATTCAAGGAATGCTCATAAGATTAGCCTTGAGCTCAAATTCAGACGTACTGTCAAGAGTAGAGACTATTTATTAAACCGCACATCCAGAATGTAGAACGTGTTACTCAACTCTTTCTTCCCCTCCCATTGTGATATTCAAAGCTTTAAGGCCAATGTGGTTCCTCTTTAAGCCTTCCATATTTTCATAAAGCTCGTACTGAGTAAAGACATTAAACATGTTAAGGGTATTTATAACCCCTTGAGTGCCTGTTAATTTTTTAAAAAACGTTTTTCTGATTAAAATCTATTTTTGTTGTCAAAAAGATGTGACAATGTTTTGTATTAAGGGCTTCAACTTTTTTAGACCCATCAGAATCTAATTTAAGCTCATAAAACACTGACGAGTAATTTTAACTGCGAAAATTAGAATATTTTGATTGTTAGACTATATTTTCAACACATTTCATGATGTATGATCTGAAATATAAAAAGAATTTAAAACATTATCGTGCAAATACTCTTTTTAGAATAGTAGAGCACTGTTATAATTTTAAATTTTCAAATCATAGGCATCTTATGGACTAAATTTTATATTCCTAAACATTTAATAATCGAAACATTTATTTGATTTAATAAAACTTCAATATATGCAAAAATTCAAATAAAAGCAATTCTTGCCATTGAATTGATACAACTACGGCCCTTATACCTATTCCAATTTCATATTCCATCCCATATATTTTCAGAAGGAAAACAACAACTATCGAATAAAATAGAAGCAAAAAGACATCGATTAAGGGCTATATTTCTACGTGAAGGCTGTTGGAGTAGAGTGTTGGGTAATAGGTATACTGTCAGCATTCTGGACAGGCACAGAGGGAGTCATAAAACAAGAAACGACACAAGCCTTAACCCTGGATGTTAAAGTTTGTCTATCTTCTTATTCTCATTCTCATATGCAACACATATATACATACGTACATTTTTATAACGAGTGTTTTTCTTTTCCTATCCCGATCCTGACTATGTCGAGGCTGACTGAGATTCAAGGGCTTTTGTATATTGTTTTTCTTCGATGTCGCTCAGCTGCTTGCGCAATATCTTGAATATCGTATGCACTACATGTCCGAAGATGTAATTTTCTGAATATCTACTATCGAATTCATCGCTGTTCGTCACGATTGATTTGGCACTGGCTATATAAAGCCCCTTTATATGTTAGTGTTATTAAAATTCCTACAACATATTGTGTATTAAAGTGAAATATAAAAACAAAATTAAGCACACAAAAAAAGAATATATAAACATAGATGCCAAAAAACACCAAGGACATGAATTTTCAAACGACAAATATTCACCCCCATTAATTGTACACTGAAAGAAAAATAAAATTACTATAACATTTTAATCACTTTTATATCCTATTTTTGTTAACGAGGTTTTTAGTCGAAAACCATTTTTTACCAATTTTAGTAGCATTTCTTGAAAATTTGTATTTCTTTTATTAACAAATACAAATTGGATGAATGAAATTAATTTGAAGTCAATAAATACTATTGTTCACGAGATATCGAGAACCGAACATCAATTTTTAACAATTTTGTGTAGATTTTAATTTTGTATGAAAAAACTGAATGTTGGATTTTTTTAAAAAAAGGCACAGAATGTTGAAAACAATATTTTTGTAAGATAAAATTAGCTTAAATCCAATATTTTTAGTTTTTGAAAAGATATTTGAGTCGAAAATAAATTTTTAGTAATGTGTTTTAGGTTTTTATTTTTTGTAAAAAACAGTCAACTCGATTTTTCTCAAAACTTTCCTGAATGTTGAAAACAATATTTCTTATAAAAAAGAAAAGATTCAAGCTATTCTCAAATTTTTGAAAAGATATTTGAGTCGAAAATCAATGTTTACCAATTTTAAGTAATTTTTTTAAAGTTTTTATTGTTTATAAAAAAACTGCCAATTCGATTTTTCTCAAAATTTTACTTGATGTTAAAAACGTTATTTTAGAGATAAAATCATGTTTTGTTCATAAAATTTTGGAAGTGACAAATATTTTTTTTTTGATTTATAAAAAAACCGTTAATTGGATTTTTTTTTAAATATATTTGTTAGTATCACGTTACAATATTTATATAATATTTAATTCAAGTCTCTAGTGTTATTGGTTCGTGAGATATTTTGGGTTAACCAAAATATTCACCTTTTTTTTCAAATTGGTATGGTAAAAAAACCACACTATTTTTTTGTGAGCCCTTTCTGCATCTTTCTGCATTATTATCTGAATAACAAAATTTATTTGAAGTTGTTATCTCTACGGGTTCTTGAGCTATGGACGACGAAAAATACGTCGCGAACGTACGGACGTACGAACGAACGTACACACGCACGCAAAGACAGTTCTCTAAAAATCTTTTATTCATCTCGAAAACAATTTTGTGCAACGAAGAATAACGTTTTAAACATCTGGTAAAATTTTGAGAAAAATCAAATTGAGTTTTTTTTATAAAAAATAAAACCTAAAAGAAACATTACTCAAAGTTGGTAAAAATTGAATTTCAACTCAAATATCTTTTCAAAACTTTGAGATTATGGCTTCCAACTTGTTTTATCTTATAGAAAATATTGTTTTCAACACTCGGAAAAATTTTGAGAAAAATTGAATCGACAGTTTTTTTACAAAAAATAAAAACCTACAAAAAAAAATGAATAAAAGATGGTACAAATTGATTTTCGACTTAAATATCAAAACTTTGAGGTATTGGTTTTAAACTACTTTTATCTTCTAAAAAATATTGTTGTCAACAGTCAGTAAAATTTTGATAAAAATGGAATTGACAGTTTTTTTACAAAAAATAAAAAACTGAAAAAAAAACAATACTTAAACTTGGTAGAAATTTACTTTCAACTCAAATATCTTTTCAAAAATTAAAAATATTGGCCTCAAACTTATTTTATTTCACAGAAAATATTATTTTCGATATTCAGTAATTTTTTTATAAAAATCCAATTGTCCGGTTTTTCATAAGAAAATAAAATCTATAAAAATAGTACGAAAATTTGGTAGAAATTGATGTTCAGTTCTCAATATCTCTCAAATTAATATCATTCATCCAATTTGTATTTGTTTATATAAGAAATAAAAACTTTTAAGAAATGCTACTTAAATTGGTAAAAATTTGTTTTCGACTAAAAATCTCGTTAACAAAACTAGATTTTGCAATAAAACTATTTCAATATGTGCAAAATATTGCTGGTAACTTTTAAGAATAATTCAACTGACAACTTTTTTAACACAACACGAAAAACTACAAACTTATAAGCAAGACAAATCGACAGACCGGATGGGAAGTTATTAGTGTGGGTCGCATCCCAGCCTCTTTTTTTGTATGTATTTATAACTTTAACCTTTTCTTGCTTTTTAGTAGAAACTCGAAATATGTAAGTCAATAAGGCAGACGGCAAAATTTTTTTCAAGCTTTACAATTCTTAAATCAACAAAATGTAAAAAATTATCGAGAAGTAAAGAATGTATTAATAATAATAAATAATAATATTAATAATAATGGTGCCACTACAAAATACTCCAAAAATTTGAAATACTTTTATCGTTAAGTTACTTTCTCGCTACAAAAAGAGTACCATTCTAATTTTGTTTCTATTATTTTTGTCCAGGATGAAACAACACAAAGTTAACTTTGTATCATTATATCTCATTATTATATTTAACAAAAAAATGGTTGAATTTAAGCATTTTGGGACTTTTTATATAAAATTTAGTGATATAAAAATATTTGTGTCAGTGTAGGTTGTGCAGTGATTGGTCTTTTTTATTAGATTTGTTTTCTTTGGATTGCGAAGCAAGGCAATGTCATTGCTAACAGAGTACATAGAAGCTTTAAATAGATTTTTATTTGTAACTACCTCATTCTTTTGTTGTAACTTAAAATTTGTATAAAAACAAATCCTAATTGAATATGACATTTATTTTCAAAAAAGTATTCGTAATGTGGAAAGTCATTGCAGGGCATTACTAGGGGTGTGCATTTAAAATAAGTTGTATGTTGTTGTATGTATTCAATAAGCTGACCCAAACACAGTTAAGCTTTTAATGGTATTTGAATACAAATTTCAAAATAACTCTAGTCTATAGGGTGATTTTTTTGAGGTTAGGATTTTCATGCATTAGTATTTGACAGATCACGCGGGATTTCAGACATGGTGTCAAAGAGAAAGATGCTCAGTATGCTTTGACATTTCATCATGAATAGACTTACTAACGAGCAACGCTTGCAAATCATTGAATTTTATTACCAAAATCAGTGTTCGGTTCGAAATGTGTTTCGCGCTTTTTTATCGACAAATTTTGTTCAGCGATGAGGCTCATTTCTGGTTGAATGGCTACGTAAATAAGCAAAATTGCCGCATTTGGAGTGAAGAGCAACCAGAAGTCGTTCAAGAACTGTTTGGTGTGGTTTGTACGCTGGTGGTATCATTGGACCGTATTTTTTCAAAGATGCTGTTGGACGCAACGTTACGGTGAATGGCGATCGCTATCGTTCAATGCTAACAAACTTTTTGTTGCCAAAAATGGAAGAACTGAACTTGGTTGACATGTGGTTTCAACAAGATGGCGCTACATGCCACACAGCTCGCGATTCTATGGCCATTTTGAGGGAAAACTGCGGAGAACAATTCATCTCAAGGAATGGACCGGTAAGTTGGCCACCAAGATCATGCGATTTGACGCCTTAAGACTATTTTTTGTGGGGCTACGTCAAGTCTAAAGTCTACACAAATAAGCCAGCAACTATTCCAGCTTTGGAAGACAACATTTCCGAAGAAATTCGGGCTATTCCGGCCGAAATGCTCGAAAAAGTTACCCAAAATTGGACTTTCCGAATGGACCACCTAAGACGCAGCCGCGGTCAAAATTTAAATGAAATTATCTTCAAAAAGTAAATGTCATGGACCAATCTAACGTTTCAAATAAAGAATCGATGAGTTTTTGCAAATTTTATGCGTTTTTTTTTTTAAAAAAGTTCTCAAGCTCTTAAAAAATCACCCGATAGATCATTGCTTTTTACCATTGTTGTGTTTTTTTTTTTTTTTTGAAATTTGAGATTTCTGCTGCGATAAATTGAAATTGAAATGTACAACTTGTATAGCTTAACAGTTTACTAAGATTTAAGATTTTATAAGTTTTTGTATTTTCACTCTTATAACAAAGTTGAGGAGAAATCAGGAACCAAGTTATTTATTTTTGTGTCAAGTTCTTAATTGTGTTTCGAGCTTTAATCTTTTAATAATTTACTTAAGGTACATCAAGCATTCAACTTATCTTGATACTTAATGACAAATTATGAATTAACAAATATAAGAGTAGGTTTCAGCAAACGAAACCATATTTCTTGCTGCTCTTTTGACATTTCTCTTCAGTAAGGTTTGCCATTTCATGTTGGAAACATATGCGAGCCAACAACGAGTCGAAATTATTAAAATTTATTACCGAAATTCGGAGTCAGTGGCCTCAACGTTAAGACTTAAGAGCGCCATGTCCAATTTATGGTCGTCATAATCGTCCTAGCAGATCAACAATTGATCGTCTAGTGGAAAAATTTGGCAATCACACAGTACAAAATGTTCCCGTGCCAGTGAGACAAAGAAGTGCCCGTAGTGTCGAAAGCCCAAATGTGTCTCTCACACGTCCTTCTCAAGCGTTGGGCAGCTCTTTGACGTCGTTGTGGTGAATTTTGCGAAAAGATCTTGGCCTACATCCTTACAATATTAAATTGACGCAAGAACTGAAGCCGCTTGACCACCAGAAGCGTCGTATGTTCGTGAATTGGGCTGAGCATGAGCAAAAACATGAAATTGATTCGGATTTTCATCGAAAAATCATCTTCAGCGATGAGGTTCATTTCTGGCTGAATGGCTTCGTCAATAAACAAAATATGCGGTATTGGTCAGGAAGCAATTCACACGTACTCCTGGAGTCATCATTGCATCCCAAAAAAATTAAGCTTTGGTGTGGTTTATGGGCTGGCGGCGTCATTGGGCCGTGATGGTCAAAACCGGCACGTTACTATGAATGGGGATCGCTACCGTTCAATGATAACCGAATATTTTTTGCCCAAATTGGATGGTATGGACTTGGAGGACATGTGGTTCAAACAGGACGGGCGGCGCGGCGCCACAAGCCACACAGCGAATGTCACAATCAATTTATTGGAAACCAAGTTTGGAGAACGTGTTATCTCACAAAATGGTCCAGTCGCTTGGCCGCCTCGGTCGTGCGATTTGATGCCGTTAGACTATTTCCTCTGGGGCTACTTCAAGTCTAACAAAACTGTTTTTGTTAAATTTAAAAAAAAAAAACTTTTGTAGCGCTTTTATTGAAAACCCCGATATTAACAAAGACATTAAAGTAGGTAATATGTCATAGAACTCAAACAAAATATATTATCCAATTAAAATATTTTTAAATATAAATTCTATATGTTTCCAATTTAAACGTTCTGAAGAGAATGTAATCAATGTTAAAAGTTTTAAAACCCAACTTGACCATGCTAGGATAAAGAAATGATGGGATAAAGAATTTCATGATCCTAGCTTCATTGCCATCTTCTATGTTTAGGTTACGCTTAACGGAGTGATGCAACGGTAAACCTAAAAACATCTCATTCGGATTTCTGTGGATCTATTGTGCTTCCCAGGAAATGGTAATGATTTGGTAAGATGTAGGAAAGTTCACGAGGATTTGGATTGAAGGAGAAAAACAATTGCTCTGGGCTCAGGAGCACCTAAATTGGACTCAAGGCATGTGAAACAATGTCATCTTTTCGGACGAATCAAAATTCAAGCTCTATGTTGGAGATGGCAGGATATTTGCGCCAAGAGAACTGAAAGAAAGACTAAGCTCTAATTGCATTTTGCGGTGCCCCCAAAACTGAAGGTGTGATGGTGTTGGGATGTTTCTCTGGAGATGAAAAAGGTGGAATGAGCTTTCTAGAATCCAAACTCATTGCAAAAGTTTGACTTCGAGTCCTGGAAAACGTATTAGAGATTTAGAGCCCACGGTGCTAGAGCTTTTTACCATGACTTTAAACAATTCTAAAACTTTTATGACTAAAAATAATATTTGGATTTTTTTTTTATTTCTAAGGTTAAAAAGTACTTCAAAGAAAATAATATCAATGTACTTAGTTGGCCTCCCTACAGTCCAGATCTCAATCTAATTGAAAATATTTGATCTATAATGGAACTTGAGGTTACGAAGAAGCGCCCAGAGTCAGTTGATCATTTAAAAAACTACCTACTCGGACCTGGAACACGATACCTGCATCCGCATGGAAAAACCTATCCCATTCAATGTCTCGCCGATGTGCAGCCGTAATAAAAGCAAGAGAAGGTCCACAAAGTACTAATTAGATACAACATGTTTCTGAGAAGCAATAAAAACAAACAAAAAACTGCACCAATAAAGTATTTTTCTTTAATACTTAAAAATGAGGCAGGTACCTAAAGAACTAACTTTTCGTTATAATCACTTTTTGCTCCCGTGACCATTTTAGAAAAATCTCAAAATTCTTTTTGTATCATACAACAATTTGAACCGCATTAGAAAACAAAACCTCATTAAAAAATATGTTGTTATTTCAACACAATTCACAAAATTCGAAAAAAAACCAAAAAAAAGTTTGACCAACATTTTTCGAACGGCACTGTATAAACAAAAGATAAGTTGAATCAACCAATACAAATATTAATTTGTATGTACAAACATTTAAATTAATAATTCATTTAAATTAAAATCAAAACAAACATTTAAACATATCTACTATTAACAGCGTTATAGAATCTCATGATTATAATAAAAAAGAATTTTATTTTATAGAATAGTAAACATACAAACACAAAAGTTATGTTCACTTAACGATGATGAAGCAATTAATTTAATTCACTATTTAATAGATTAATGTGTAGTGTATTATTAAGCTATTTGTTGGAATAAATTCAACAACTATTTTTTTAATGTGGTCCTTCGTTATCCTCAGCATTGACTGCGGTTCTAATATGATATTTTCACTTTTGTCTTCGGTTCGAGGTTTCTAATATGATATTTTAACTTTTGTCTTCGGTTCGAGGTTTATTCACTTATGAATTTCGTTTCACCTGCTCATAGAACTTTCGAAATTAATTTCTGGTTTTGAACCTCTCAACATTTTCGACCTAACGCTTCTCATGCTCTCTCTTTTTCCTTCTGAGAAGTCGGTGTTCCTCTCTCCTTTTCTGCTCATAGAGCTCGTGTTCTTGTTGGTGGCTGTTTGAAACCCAACACGTCAGAGGCGGCTTCTCTGATTGCATCTTGGCAATGTTGCCACTAATTCTCGATACATTGTGTTGACGGCAGAGAACTTTGAAAGAGGTTACTTGTGATTCAGTCGGAGAAGGATTTGGCGATCTCTTGCGATTTGAGCCAATCGACGTTGTATCTTTTCCCATCATCTTTATGTTTTGCCTTGGGTCCGGAAACCCAAATGTTACCTTGGCAACAACGAGGTAGTCGATGTTAGCTTCTCGGAAAGTCCGGGCATTCATGATGCTAGCAGCATGTATAGTGTCGATCGCAATATGCTCAATCTGGCTGACAGTAAATTGATCTGGAGAACTCCAAGTTTCTTTGTGGATGTTGAGGTGTGGAAATCGCATACTGGCTACCATGACGTTTCGCTCCCCCAAAAAATCAATGAACCTGAATCCCTTATCGGAAGTGTTGTTGTGCAGGCTGTTTTTCCCAATTATTACACCAATGATGTCTTCACTTCCCAACATTGCATTCAAATCACCCAGGACAATTTTAATATCTTACGTAAGGCACTGCTCATATACTTTGTCCAAGTAAATGAAGAACTTATCTTTGGTGTTGTCATCTTTCTCCTCTGTGAGAGCATGTGGGCATATTAGGTCAATGTTGCGATTTTAGCCTTGATGAGAATGGTCATATAGCGTTCGTTGTTACACCTATAGCTTAAGACTTCTTGCATAAATCTGGCTCCAATGACAAAACCGCATCCAAATAGGAGCAGTTTTGTTTTTCGTTAGCACCATAATAAACATCGCAGTTTTTCATCCTCTTTTTTTCCGGCACAGCCCGTAGCAATTCATGAATGGCGGTGATATCTGCTTTATAGCAGTCTAGGTCATCTGCTAACTGTTCGGCTGCACGTGGTCTATTAAGAGACCTTACATTCCACGTGCATATCCGAAATTCGCAGTCCTTAAATCGTTTGCGTTTGTTGTCAACAATAAATCTTTCAGTATCCAAGGCTTGCTGTTGATTCGTAATTAGTTTTTTTCTTTACGCACGACCTTCAACCTGAAAGACCAGGTCCTTAATTTGAACTCCAAAGGCGAGAGCCGTCATAATCGCTCCTTACAGGCCTGAGTTCAGAATATTTCGTAGAAGCCCTAAAAGGTTTTCAATAATTAGTTCAAACTGGAACTGAAGATGCCACCGTTGATTTCAACTCGGGAAATTGCTCCACTGCCATCTGGATAAAAGGATAGGTGCCTAATTGGAAACACCTCTCCCCCCTCTCTCGAGTGATACCCCCAACAACTTTTCGCTGGGGTTGGAACCGAATCTCCAGTTGAGGTAATAGGCACCCGATGTTCTCCGCAGGGAGGTAAGAGTAGAAGTTTGTGGATAGAGGTGGTTTCTGGAGAGAAACCTGGAGACGCTTGTGACCTCTTGGGTTCACACTACATACATATACCTACCATTTAAACAACGAAAGTAAGTTGTGACAAAAGTAAATAAACGATAGTTCAATCTCTCAACCTCTGTTGGATTGATATCTGATATTGAATCACTTTTACCGTTGAATTTACAAAATAACGAGTATTTTCTTAGAAGTGTGGTTTTCAATCTGGCAGTCCTTTTTTCGGAGTTGATCTTTTTGACAGCTGTCACTTGATATGTGTTTAATTTAGTTTGCCATTTCATAATGATTAGAATTACTCCTAAACAACGTTTGCAAATCATGCATGAAACAATCAGTTTATTGAACTAAACTTTAAGCTTGTGAAGTGGACTCCAAGATCGTGTTCGGCGCCTTAGAAGAGAATATCTGGCGTGCTATTGCTGACATACAGCTTCAATTGCTGCAAAAAGTGGTCGAAAATGTTGCCTCTTGGCTGGAACTTATTAAAGCCAGCCACGGGACCACTTGCCCTAAATCATTCTTAAAACATACAGACAAACATATATTTTTATAATAAAGGTAAATTCTTTGCAATAACATTAAATTATATGCGTTTTATTTCTTCTTTGCAAGGAACACGTCTTAAAAAACACTCTTTTTTATTATAGCACTTAATCACTAAACTGAGCATTTTTGTTTTTTCTTAAAAACCTTTCAAGTGTCTCAATTCCTGTCACAGCTGTCAACCCTTTGCTTGCAATATTTTGCTTGCAGTTGCTGTGCTAAAATTGATGTTTGTATTTTTGTTTCATTTCATCAGGAAGGGTAGCAATTTTATTTACTTTCCCTTTTGTTATGTTCTATAAAGATTCAAATGACAATTTAAATTTGATTTTAACTTTTTGAAAAGCAACAGTTTTACGTGCGTTGCTTCGGATCCTTTCAATGAATCGAGTTGTACAAATAAAAAGTGATATGTACGAATATAGGAGGAAACTTGACAGCAGAAGGAAGACATACACCTTACCTTTACTTTGTATAGACGTTAGACGTATCTAAGCAAAAACAAAAATTGGCAAAGCGAACATACATAAGTTTAAAGAAAAACTAGAACTTCCATTCGCCAAGTGTTCTCTCCGATAACAATATTTGCAAATCCATTTGGAAATCTCAGAAGTGCAAATTGGTAGAGGAAAAGAGTCCTTTATATCCTTTCATCGTCTTGAATGCCACAGACTCCATATCCAACGTGGGCTGCTAGGTATACGTCTGTTTGTAGTCTTTATGTGTACAATATGGAAAAGGAATAAGAAGATCCCCATATTGTAAAGGTATGACCTCTTAGGATATTTCGCCATTCAGTACTTTTTGTTGTCCCAAGCGTTAGGTTTTTACTTCGAAAGCGGGTATCCTTTTGCTGTGTTATGCAATTACATACAAATTTAGAAAATCTATGCACAGACTACCGCCATCCATAGAAAGGACTACTGCAGTTGGAGACCTCCTGTTGTACACATCAAATTCCCCAATGACTTCCTCAGAACACAAAGCCACCTAGCTCACCATATGGGTGAGTTGTTTGTGGCAACTCCCTGCTTCTAGGACTAAGACCAGGTATGACTACAATTTCGGTGGCTAATCCTATTTTGATGGTGTTAGTGTATTCGTATAAGGTATTTTTTTAACACTCAGTGTTCCAGTCAAGTATACGAGACCCTAGAAAACTAAAAAATAACAATGCATCAAACCGGCAGTTAGATATTTGAATAAAACATATCCGGTTGCTTCCGCCTGCTTTTTCTTGCTTACATTTCACGCCCAGATGCTCTCTCACGTATGTATTTGGAATGAAAAATTTCATCATCTTCAGGTGTACTCTGATGGTGTTCTTTGCAAGTTTTGCTATGCTGATGTTGGGGGGTTGGCTTTAGCTTGCTGTATGGTGGCGTAGTCGGTCTCCGTTGTCGAGGTTATTTTTTTTTTCTTGTCAGATGGCGATGCGATGGCGGCAACGGTTATAGCTACGGGTGGCTGTTGCACTTGTGCCCTGCATATGACCTCATATTCGTATGCGGATGTTGTTGCAATAAAATACAAAAATACGACAGCGACAACAGAAAGTGGGAGTTCAAGTCCTTATATATATTTTCTTTTCTTTTTCTTGTATTTTTGCAATTTGAGAAAGATACAAACAAAAACGAAGGAAACATATAAATTTACGGAAAACACTTGAAGGGGGAACGTTTTATTTTGAGTTTTGTTCTTCTTCTTCTTCTTCCTATAGGTAAATAAATGTTCCTTTTTCGAATTTTAAAAGTATAAATAACAACGTCTCTGAATGCAGGTACAATAATGTTAGATATTTGTAGATATAGTTTTTATCATTCAAAAGAACTCAAAATTGAAATCACATACATACATATGTATGTACATAATAACCTAGTAATCGATTTATTTTATTTCACAAGAATGAAAGTATTTTTCCAAAACATGTATTAAGTAACTAGAAGTATGAAAGAAACATATATGTAGCTTCCATTTAGTTGAAAAAAATCAAACTTTAAAATGTGTTTATGAAATATAAACGCGGTCTATTAAACATTTTTAAAGTATGTCTTGAATGTTTAAGGCCCGTTTGCTGATACTAGTCTTAACTATATAAGTTCTACATACATATTACATACATATGTACATATGTTAGTAACCATGTTCTACTTAATGGTTTGCACGGAACTTAAAGTTCTTCATAAATGGCACTTTAAGTGGAACTTATTTTATGGGAAAGAAATAGTAGAGCATAAAGTCCTCAATGAATTGAATAAGGTTATGTCCTTTGATGACATTTCAATAAATTTGAATCAAAAAACTAAATTTTGATTGACATTAAAGTAAAACTAAAAAATATGAATATGGAGTTGATAGATTTTGAGTTTCTCGAATTGATTAAAGTTAAAGCTCCTCGTCAAATTTACGACAGAAATGAACATTTTTGTATGGCTTCGACCAACTAGGCTTTTACAAAAGATTTCGCCTAACCAAAAATATGACAAATCGATAACAAGCTGGAACGTATACGGTTTCCGGAGATGTGTTTTAGCTCCCTCCAACTCTTGCCTAGTGACGCTGATTCCGCCTCGACTGTCCTGCGCCATGTGCTTCTCAGTCGTCCAGCTCTTCTTCCTTCTTGTGTGAGCGGATTCCACTGCATTGCTTGGCCTGCAATGCAGTCTTTACCTTTTCGAAGCGTGGGTCCAATCCATTGCCACTTACGTCTTCGTGTTATAGATTCTATAGGTTCCTGACCTGTCCTTCTATGAAGGACCTCATTTGAAATACGGTTTGGCCAGAAAATCCTTAGGATTTTACGAAGACATCTATTTACGAGGGTTTGGAGCTTTCCTGTTATCGCTGAAGTAACCTTAAAGTGCTGCACCCATAAAGAAGCACAGATTAGACATTTGTGCGAAACAGTCGTAACTTTGTTCAAGCTGATAGAGTTATTCCTCCAAATTTTTGACAGCATACCAAACTCCGCTTTTGCTTTGCCGATGCGGCAGATGACGTCTTGTTCGGTTCCGCCTTCGATGGAAACGATGCTTCCAAGGTATTGAAAGCTCTGCACTTTTTCCACCCCACAACTTCTGCTTCTCTCTCCACACTTGTTATAATTTGGTGGAGATCCATGATCCTATGAGAGAGTAAGCAAACATCGTCCGCGTAATCCAAGTGCTTTAAATAGGATTAATGGATTTTCATCATGGAACTGATAAACGTTCAGTAACAATCTATAACAATTTCACGACTTGTCAAATTCTAAAACATTTGACAGTTCAGTGCTCTAGTCTGTTTCATAATAAATCGGAGAGCTCTGATCAAACTCTGGTCAAAGCCCACTCGAAGTGAAGTCGCTGAATCAACAAGACTTAAAACCAACATAATTATCGGTTGTGACGCCAATGCGCACCATACTACGTGGGGTAGTACCGATATAAATGACAGAGTAGGTAGTATGTAATGTAGGTATTGAACCAACCTTCGTTACTAAAAATCGACAAGAAGTTTTAGATATGACTCTTGTCTCTTTACATCTCTCAAATAAAATATTGAATTGGAGAGTATCAAAGGAGCACTCGTTCTCCGATCATAGATACATCCAATTCACACTTTTTCAAGAGTTCCCAAAACCGATCCAATTCCGAAACTATAGGAAAACAGATTGGCCAAAATATAGGGCAACTCTGAAGAATCTGATTAAACCAGAACTTTATGATCCGCCCTTATGCGCTTTTGAACTCGATCAAAAAGTCGACGAACTTACAGCAGCCCTTAATAAAGCCATGGAAACTGCCTGCCCCCTCACTACAGTGCGGGGAAAGAAGAAACCATATTGGTGGGCTGCTGAACTGGGTATACTCCGGAAAGGCTGTAGAAGGCTTTTTAATCGTGCAAAAAAGACTAGACATCCACAAGACTGGGACTCCTATAAGGAATCCCTCAAAAAATATAAACAGGAATTGAGAATAGCCAAAAGATCCTCTTGGAGATCCTTCTGTAGCTCAATAGAAGAATCCTCGGAGGCATCAAGGATAAGGAAGATTCTCTCGACAAATCCAACCATGCCTAGTTGTCTTAAAAACTTGGATGGTACTTGGACTAACTCTTGCGAAGAAACGCTAAACCTGCTACTTGACACCCACTTCCCTGATAGCTCCAAATACGTTAATACAACAAACCATCCTGGGTCGGGTATTAACTTAACTTTTCCTCAAGGTCTTGTTACAAAAGAGAAGTTGACTTGGGCTCTGAATAGTTTCAAACCTTACAAATCTCCAGGGCCAGATCACATCATACCAGCTGAGTTACAATTTACGACTGACATAACTCTGCCCATCATTGAGATGATTTTTAAAAGTTGTCTAGATATGGTCCATATACCTCAGCAATGGAGAGAAGTAAAGGTAGTTTTCATTCCCAAGGCGGGCAAATGTTCGCATGTCAACCCTAAAGATCTAAGACCTATTAGCCTATCATCATTCATTCTCAAAACTCTGGAACGTTTGATTGATATCCACGTACGTAACAGCATTGATAAGAGACTATCGATGTCTCAGCATGCTTACTGCAAAGGAAAATCGGTAGAAACAGCCTTGCACACCTTTGTAAGAACTATCGAATACTCCCTAGAACAAAAACAATATACTATGGTGGCCTTCCTGGATATTGAAGGCGCTTTCAACAACGTTGACACATCCGCTATCACTTCTGCTATGACGACCCTAAACGTCGAATACTCACTCTGTGAATTGATAAATCTAATGCTAAAAAGCAGGATCATCAACTCTAAGATGGGGGATTTTTGTACGAAAAGGTCTGTCAGTAGAGGCACTCCACAAGGTGGTGTTCTGTCGCCTCTCCTGTGAAACATAGTGGACCAACAACAATGTTGGGCACTCCATCATTCTGAACCTCTTTGGTTCTATACCAAAGTACATAGACTACACTATCCCAAAACCCCAATTTGGTAAAAACTTCCAGGTATCCATTCCATCCAGGGATGAATGGGAAGACAAAAAACTCCTAGATGACAAAAGCATCCATTTTTACACAGATGGATCTAAGACAAATGAGGTAGTTGGTAGTGGTGTGTACTCAGAAAAGCTTAATCTAAGCATCTCATTCCGCCTCCCTAATCATTGTAGCGTCTTCCAAGCGGAAATTTTAGCGATCAAAGAGGTTCTCTCCTGGCTAAGAGAAAACGTGATATCAACTTCTGATATACGCATCTTCTCTGACAGTCAGGCTGCTATCAAGTCTCTTGACGGCGCGGCGTCTCAACCAAATCTCTAACGGCCCTCGATTGTCGATCGTCTCTTATGGAGATGGCGCAGCAATTTAACATTCACCTATGCTGGGTGCCGGCCTTCATTGGACCTAAAGCGCTCTAAAGACTTGTTATCCCAAAGCAGACTTCATATTAGCTCCCTAATAGGTGTCCTTACGGGACACTGTCTTATAGGCAGACACGCAATACGACTTGGTGTAGCCTCAAATGACTTCTGCAGGAGCTGCATGGACGAGGAAGAAGAAGAAACAATCTCTCACCTCCTTTGCACCTGCCCTGCTCTTTCACGAAGACGCAAACTTCATCTGGGAGAATACTCTTTTGATGATCCCAGTGAACTACCTAAAAAGGATATCAAATATCTCCTTCGCTTTATAAAAAGCGAAAGAAATGGTTCGACTAGTGGGAAGTAATTCTCTAGATTCATATGGTATCACAATGGGCCTTTTCTTCTGGCCTAAGTGTGTGGTTTTTGTATCCGCAGCCGCATTAACCTAACCTAACCTAACCTAACCACTCGAAGTGCTCACGCTCTGCTCAGTGCTCTACTCCGAGCTTTAAAGAAAAAACGCCTAATAATAATGTTGGGATTTGTAACAATAGATTTAACAAAAAGTCCTGTATACCTTCAGTACATATGTATTTAATCGTGACACATTTTTACTGCTTTATAACCAAGCGTTTTGAAAGAAATACTGCATCAGTCACTTCGCCTTTCAGTTGCCCTTTTCTGACTTATTTGGATCACAGTACCTTACCTACAATTTAATCCATCATTCCTATGAGACCAATTTGTCATTTCGAAATAAAGTCATTACTGATAAATAAACATAAACATATGAGTATGGGTACTCGTATCATGGCGCAGGGGATAGGTATAAAATTGCACAACTTTATAAATACGACCCACAAGAGAGCATAAAGCTCCATACACAATAAACATACAATTTTTATTTTTGTTTGTATGTATGTATGTAGGTATGTAATACATATACATATGTACGTTCCTACTCGGGTTGGAGGGTAGAAAACTACAACACCGAGAATAAGTTCCGTTTTGTAAAGAAAATGCATAACTACGGTTCTGGATATTTTGTGATATAAAAAGTTGTTGTTGTTCGTGTACACATTTCTATGCCAGACGGTTCCATCTTGTTCTGCTGGTCAACAGTCCACGGTCGACAGTTGACGGTCGACGCGGTATATGTAATGTCCTTACATCCTTTTTCTTCGCGTCTCAGAACTCAACTCACGTTTTGGTTCCACCAATCCCACAAAAATTATATTCACTACTATAATGATGAATGGCCATTTTGGTGGTTGTCCTTTCTCTAGAGCAGGAGAGTTTAGTGTATAAGGAAGGTAAATACCACATGGACATGATTCATGAAGAATGTAACAATCAGCGTCAATGTTTGATATACTGGATTTGATGCAATCGTTAGTAGCGTTTGTATCACGGTGCATTAGGATTGTAACAAATTCAACGGAACATCATGATGTATACTACCGTTTCGAGCTTAAATGTAAGATTGGGTGTGACAAATTGCAGCACAGCGATCTGAAATGAATGTTTATCTTTGTAAGTTCTGGACTCTGGAGCACCGAGCACCGAACACAAGCACCAAGCACTAAAGTACACGAGACATGGATACGAAGGATAGCAGTAAGAATAATAGCGAAAGAGTAAACATTTATCAAGAGGTAAAATCAATTTGGGTTTTAATTTGTAACTGATACGAGTACGGGGACCAATTCTGGATAAATAATGTATTTGATTTTATGTTTTTACCTATGATTGACCATATGTAATGTATCTACTGTATATGTAGTGTATACCAACATGATTACATACTATATCTATGAAGATATCATTTATAAACATATTTAAGTCGTAGTTAGTCGGTTTTTATTTTAATTGCCAAATTAATTGAATGCTTACTTATGGCTAAGGTATGGCTAAGTTAAACCAGATTTATGATAAAGCAGCATATTTTGGAAACTCAAGGCTGCTAGAGATAGGTATACTAAGCGAGAAAAGTCTAGACCCACATATAGTATATGTATGTGTATTGTTATTTGTCCGATATATCGAAATGAAAATTTTGACATTTCTGGACGTTTAGAAGAAAGTTTAGGACTTTTTAGCTGACAGTGTGGCTGACCATGCTTACGCTGCGCTGGAGAGATGGCGTACAACAGGATGCCCAAAGCCTTGGGGTGCACAATTGGAAGGCGTGCGTCGGCTTGCGATTGATATAAATCGAGAGACTTGTTGTATGAGGTCAGGAGCGGAACCCGGTTGTCAATCCGATTATAACCTACGAGGTAGTCTCAGAAATACCGGACCTGACGTATAGATGGCGGTTGTTGTTTGAAAGAATCACTATGGTAGAGAGTACCAACTTTATAAAGCTTAAATTTGAAATTTGACGACGCTACGCTGTTCAGTATTTGAATGGCAGACATCAATAGTGAATGCTCTAAGTGTATTTGTATAAACATGGACAAATTTGGTCATTGTTATGTGATACAATACTTTCATTTGAAAGGCCTCAGTTCAACCAATATCAAAGCGGAGCTAGATTCTACTCTAGGGGAGTCTGCTCCTTCGTTTACAATAGTAAAATATTGGATGGCAGAGTTTAAACGAGGTCGTACCAAAATGAGGTGACTACGCCAGAAATGGTGAAGAAAATCCACAAAATGGTATTGAGTGACCGTCGACTGAAAGTATACATCGCATATTGACTAAAAACTTAGACATGAGAAAGCTGTGCGGAAGATGCTTGTATCGAAAAATGTTGAACAACAATGGCCCAGTATCGCGACCCCCTCGGATTATTTTCAGTTCCCAAATTTGAAAAAAATTGCTCGGTGGTAAAAGACTTTCCAACAATGAAGACGTGGAATTTTTTGTGTGTGTTTTCTTTGTTAGGTCGGATAATTCTGGGACTACCCTCCATGATTTTAAAAATATCATCGCCCAAGTATTGAAGTTTCGTATAAGCCAAATTTTATTTTTTAAACGTATGTTTTCAAGGGTGCTCTTTTCAAATCTGTTATCCGTTTTTTTTATATCTTCGTTGCTGAAATATTTAGAATGGTTTTGACGTAAACACCAAATTTTATCATTTTCTTCAAATTTGCCATGCAATTTACGAGAAGAATTGTTTGAGATTTTTGTTTGACGTAGGTACGTCTTTTTGTCTTGCAACATAAGTTATCGCAATTCAAATGTTCGTTCAGAGTCGGATTTCAAGAAAATTAAAATTATTAATCGAATTCGAGCGCCTTAGAAAACCTAAAAAATACCATTTTTTGGAAATGTATTATACTTTAAACAGTAATTTTAATACGAAGCGATGAAACGGGTAAAGGTCCTTCTTTTGCTATGGAATCTAACAATCTTTTTGAGAAGTATTCCGTTAAAGTATGACACTTCTGGTAAAAAGTTAATAATTGTAATTCGAAATATAATTACACCAGTTTCTTTTCAATAAAAAATGATATGAATCCAGAAAATTAAACTCGAAACGTTAACGGAAACCAGTAACGTGAAAAACTTATTCGAAATTAATCACACGAATCTGGCAATGTGTACCACAGCGCCGAAGATTAAGGGAAAAATGTTTCATCATTTAAAAGCTACTGTAGCTCTCTTCTCTTGTAAACAAGCTATTGGTAATAAATGGGGCCTACAAACATGAACTACACGGAAAGAAGTTTATGGCATTTTTCGATGCCATTATGTATGATGGAACTCGATTTCTTTTGCATAGCCACCACGGGCACGCTTGCAGAAGTCCAGACGCTGAACCCAATTTTCGACGGTTTTCAAGCATAAATCGGCCGATACTGCTGCAATTTCAAGTTCGATATTCGTACGAAGTTCATCAATCGTCGCTGGCTTATTGGCATAGACCATAGACTTGACGTAGTCCCACAGGAAATAGTCTAACGGCGTCCAATCGCACGACCGAGGTGGCCATGCGACTGGACCATTTCATGAGATAACACGTTCTCCAAACTTGGTTTCCAATAAATTGATTGTGACATTCGCTGTGTGGCTTGTGGCACCGCGCCGCCCGTCCTGTTGGAACCACATGTCCTCCAAGTCCATATCATCCAATTGGGGCCAAAAATATTCGGTTATCATTGAACGGTAGCGATCCCCATTCACAGTAACCTGCCGGTCTTGATCATCACAGAAGAAGTACGGCCTAATGACGGCGCCCGGCCCATAAACCACACCAAACCGTAATTTTTTCGGGATGAAATGATGACCCCTGGAGTACGTGTGGATTGCTGCCCGACCAATACCGCATGTTTTGTTTATTGACGAAGCCATTCAGCCAGAAATGAACCTCATCGCTAAAAATCTGAATCATTTTCAAGTTGTTGCTCAGCCCAACTCACGAACATAAGACGCTTCTGGTGGTCAAGCGGCTTCAGTTCTTGCGTCAATTTAAACTTGCAAGAATGACACTACGTGCACTTCTTTCTTCACTGGCACAGGAATATTTTGTACTGGCCTGTGGATTCAAATTTTTCCACTAGACGCTTAATTGTTGGTCTGCTAGGACGATTATGACGACCATAAATTGGAAGTAGCGCTCTTAACGTTAAGGCCACTGATTTCGAATTTCGGTAGTAAATTTTAATACTATAATATAATTTCGACTCGTTGTTGGCTCGTATATCTTTCCATCATGAAATGGCAAGCCTTACTGAAGAGAAGTGTCAAAAAAAAGCGCCAAGAAATATGGCGTCGTTTGCTGTCCCTGTCGCTCTAGCGTTCCTGTTGAAAAACCCTGTACTTTAGTTTGATAAAAGAAGTAGATTTTATTATTCGGAATATTATGTTTAAAAACATCTTGTCCTTTGTTTTTAATTTTATGAAGATATATGTAAATAAAACCGGGTTGTTTTATAAAACTGAAATAACTATATATATAGATCAACAATACCTTCAGTACTGGAGGTTATGTTGACTTCAAATAAAAAATTTCTTTTTTGTTTATATCAAATAAAATAGGAAAAATTTTGGTTAGTCCAAAATATCTCCTTATACCTTTCTAACGTTCCACAGAATTTATATATGAGATAAAAAGAATTAAACTCAAAATCATTTTTCAGTTCGTAAATTGTTTAGCTATCCAAAACTGATAATAATACATTCAGAATATTTTTTTCCTACGAAGTTGAGCATTCTTTTAGAAAACTTCAACTGACTTTTTTACACAAAAAATTATCCTACGCAAAATTCGAAAATTTTAATGCCCTTTAATTTAAACAAAAAAAGAGGCTAGGATGCGACCCGCACTGATAACTTCAAATCCCGTCTGTTGATTTGTCTTGCTTAAAAAGTTTGTAAATTTTCCTGTTTTGTTAAAAAAGTTGTCAGTTGAATTTTTCTTAAAAATATTTTGCATATGATGAAGTAGTTTGATTTCAAAAGATATTTTTGTTAACGAGATTTTTTGTCGAAAACTAGTTTTTACCAATTTTAGTAGCATTTCTTAAAAGTGTTTATTTCTTAAATAAACAAATACAAATTGGATGAATGAAATTAATATGAAGTCAATATCTTCTATTGTTCACGACATATCGAGAACCGAAAATTGAATTTTTAACAATTTTGCGTACTATTTTTTGTAGATATTAATTTTTTATGAAAAAACTGACTGTTAGATTTTTATAAAAAAATTACTGAATGTCGAAAATAATATTTTCTTTGAGTTAAAATTAGTAAATTTTTACCAAGTTTTAGTATTGTTTTTTTTTAAGGTTTTTATTTTTTTATAAAAAAACTGTCAATTCGATTTTTCTCAAATGTTAAAAACGTTCTTCTTCGTTGCATAAAATTATTTTTAAGATAAAATAATTTTTTGTTCGTAAAATATTTTAATTGACAAATGTTTTTTTTTCAGTTTTTTTGATTTATACAAAAAAACAGCTGATTGTTTTTTTTTTTTTTTTCAAAAATATACTTGTTTGGTATTAAGTCACAATATATATATAATATGGAATTTAATTCAAGTTGCTAGCGTTATTGGTTCGTGAGATATTTTTACCAAAATTTTAACTTTTTTTTTAAATTGCTATGGTAGAAAATTCACCTACTCATTTTTTTCAGAGTCCTTTCTGCATCCTTCTGCGTTATTATCTGTATAACAAAATTTATTTGGAGTCGATATTTCTACTGGTTCTTTTCCGAAAGTAGGGACGAACAGACATACGGACATACATCTCTCTTAAAATCTTTTATTTAGACTCTGCGGACCTTGAAAAGTCGGGAAATGTCAAAATTTTCAATTCGACAAATTACAATAACTTCATATGGGAAGTTAAAAAAAGTTAACATTTCAGTTAGGCTTAAAAATCTCACGAACTAACTTCTTGAACTTTTGATAAAAAGAATTAAACTTAAAAATAATTTTTCAGTTAGCATATTGTTCGCTCCAAGACTTATGCACATTACCTTAAGAATAATTCTTGTATTACGAAGAAACATTTTTGACATCTGGAAAACAAAAAATTAGTAAAAACTATAATTAAACTTGAATATCTCAAAAATACAAGCCAGGACTGGGTCGCTATATTTGCTCCATGCATCAAAAGACAATGTACAAAAATTGAACATATAATTTAAGATTTAAATATGTATATAAACCAGATATTTAAATGATATTTTATTTCAAAAAAAAAAAAAATATTTTTTTAAAATTTTTTTTTGAAAATCGTTTTTTTTAACTTCCCATAGGAAGTTATTGTAATGGGTCCGTTTGTCAAATTGAAAATTTTGACATTTCTCGACGATTCAAGGTCCCTAGAGTCGAAATAAAAGATTTTTAGAAAGATGTCTGTTTGTGCGTTGTGTACGTACGTTCGTACGTCCGTACGTTCGCGACGTTTTTTTCGTCGTCCGTAGCTCAAGAACCAGAAGAGATATCGACTTCAAATAAATTTTGTTATGCAGATAATAAGGCAGAAAGATGCAGAAATGGCTCTCAAGAAAATTGCGTGGGTGGTTTTTTTACCATAGCAGTTTAAAAAAAAGGTAAAAATTTTGGTTCAGCCTAAATATCTCATGAACCAATGACGCTAGAGACTTGAATTAAATTTTATATTATATACTGTAACGTGATACAAAAGAAGTATATTTTTGGAAAAAAATCCAATTAGCGGTTTTTTTTATAAATCAAAAAAACTGAAAAAAAAAATTTGTCGCCTCGAAAATTTTACGACTTACATATGATTTCATCTCCAAAACAATTTTGTGCAACAAAGAACAATGTTTTTGACATCTGATAAAATTTTGAGAAAAATCTAATTGACAGTTTTTTTATAAAAAATAAAAACCAAAAAAAACATTACTCAAAGTTGGTAAAAATTGAATTTCGACTCAAATATCTTTTGAAAAACTTGAGATATTGGCTGTAAATTAATTTTATTTTATAAGAAATATTGTTTTCAACATTCTGATAAATGTTGAGAAAAATCGAGTTGACAGTTTTTTTTACAAAAAATGAATACCCAAAAAAAAATTAATAAAAGTTGGTAAAAATTGATTTTCTTATCTAAATATCTTTTCAAAACTTTGAGATATTGGCTTTAAACTACTTTTATCTTTCAAAAAATATTGTTGTCAACATCAAATAAAATTTTGAAAAATATCGAAGTGATAGTTATTTTACAAAAAAATTAAAAACCAAAAAAAAAATTAACAAAAGTTGGTATAAATTGATTTTCGACTCAAAAATCTTTTCAAAGATTTGAGATAATAGCTTCCAACGACTTTAAACTTATAAGAAATATTGTTTTCAACATTGGGAAACATTTTGAGAAAAATCGAATTGACAGTTTTTTTTACAAAAATAAAAAATTATAAAATTTGCTAAACATTGTTTTTCCACGTACATAAATATCTTTTCAAAAATTTAAGACATTGGCTTCAAACCAATTTTATATTTTAAGAAATATTGTTTTCAACATTCTATAAAATTTTGAGAAAAATCCAATTGAAAGTTTGTTTTTTACAAAAAAAAAACAATACTAAAACTTGGTAAAAATTTATTTTCGACTCAAATAGCTTTTCAAAAATTAAAAATATTGGCCTCAAACTTATTTTATCTCACAGAAAATATTGTTTTCGATATTCAATAATTTTTTTATAAAAATCCAACAGTCCGTTTTTTCATAAAAAAAATAAAATCTACAAAAAATAGTACGCAAATTTGGTAAAAATTGATACATATAGACAAACTTTTAAGCAAGACAAATCGAGAAACGGGAGGGGAAGTTATCAGTGTGGGTCGCATCCCAGTCTCTTTTTTTTCATTGATTTTGTATATATAAAATTTTACAGCTCTTGTTTTAAAATCTTTGAAGTATGCAGATATTTAGAACATTAAATACCCATTTTATATTTGGTTTTCCTAATGAAAATTTAGGTCTATTTTGGAGACATCGAATTTTGAAAAAAATTTATATTTTTTTAAAATCCAAAAAAGTGTTAATTTTTGTGATTATCAGATACTAGCCGACCCGTGCTCGCGTTGCTTCGCAAATTGTAACCACGAACATTTTTTGAATATTAGTATTAGCATATGAAAAAATTTCTCAATGGGAGTGAGCATATTTTCTACAATAATATTAATTTTAGTTTATAATCAAAAAACACTTCCTTACCGAAATTAACACTTTAGAAAAAAAACTTAAGTAAAATATTACGTAGTAAAGGCCAAGCCGCATGTGAAAACAAACAAAATACAAAACCATTTCAATTTTTTAGTTGAAAACAGAACGAAATTGTTGTCTATTTTCTTCTTTTTAACTTCCCATAGGAAGTTATTGTAATGGGTCCGATTTGACAAATTGAAAATTTTGACATTTCTCGACGTTTCAAGGTCCCTAGAGTCGAAATAAAAGATTTTTAGAAAGATGTCTGTGCGTGCGTGTGTACGTACGTCCGTACGTCCGTACGTTCGCGACGTTTTTTTCGTCGTCCATAGCTCAAGAACCAGAAGAGATATCGACTTCAAATAAATTTTGTTATACAGATAATAAGGCAGAAAGATGCAGAAAGGGCTCTCAAGAAAATTGCGTGGGTGGTTTTTTTACCATAGCAGTTTAAAAAAAAGGTGAAAATTTTGGTTAACCCTAAATATCTCATGAACCAATGACGCTAGAGACTTGAATTAAATTTTGTATTATATATTGTAACGTGATACAAAACAATTATATTTTTGGAAAAAAATTCAATTAACGGTTTTTTTTATAAATCAAAAAAACTGAAAAAAAAAATTTGTCACTTCGAAAATTTTACGACTAAAATATGATTTCATCTCCAAAACAATTTTGTACAACGAAGAATAATGTTTTTGACATCTGATAAAATTTTGAGAAAAATCGAATTGACAGTTTTTTTACAAAAAATGAAAACCTAAAAAAAAAATAAAAAAAAGTTGGTAAAAATTGAGTTTTGACTCAAATATCTTTTCAAAACTTTGAGATATTGGCTTTAAACTACTTTTATCTTTCAAAAAATATTGTTTTCAACATTCAGTAATATTTTGAAAAAAATAGAATTGACAGTTTTTTTACAAAAAATTAAAAACCGAAAAAAAAATTTAACAAAAGTTGGTAAAAATTGATTTTCGACTTAAATATCTTTTCAAAAATTTGAGATTATGGCTTCTAACTAATTTTAACTTATAAGAAATATTGTTTTCAACATTAGGACAAATTTTGAGGAAAATCGAATTGACAGTTTTTTTACAAAAAATAAAAACCTAAACAAAAAAATTAATAAAAGTTGGTAAAAATTGATTTTCGGCTCAAATAGCTTTTCAAAAATTAAAAATATTGGCTTCAAACTTATTTTATTTCACAAAAAATATTGTTTTTTATATTCAGTAATTTTTTTATAAAAATCCAACAGTCCGTTTTTTCATAAAAAAAAATAAAATCTACAAAAAATAGAACGCAAATTTGGTAAGAATTGATACATTTAGACAAACTTTTAAGCAAGACAAATCGATAGACGGGATGGGAAGTTATCAGTGTGGGTCGCATCCCAGCCTCTTTTCTTTCTTGAATTCATACCTAGAACCGTTTTTTTGCAACCTAAAAATATAGTTTGCGGTAAAAAAAAAACAAATTTGTGTTTTTAATGTTCTCATACATCTATAGGTATGCGTGTGTAAATATCCATAGACACATTATTTTATTCATCTGCTCATGTTCAGTGCAGTGCAACTGACTTAACCTACCTACATTTGTGTGCTCTTTTTATCGACGTCACTGTAAGTACCTTCTGAGTTATTTGTAAAGAAAATTTAAACTTAATTTCAGTTTTATTGTTCAAGGAAGTGATACAAAATTGGTAATTCAAGCTATTATAATAGAACTTTTTTTATTTTTAAATTGGAAGAATTATAATCTATTCACTTCCTCGAACCAGAAAAATAAAAAAGATCTACTTTTTCGTTAGATAAATCGGCATTTCATGTGCACGGTACTGTTTATTTATTTTTATTAAATGTCCTGTCCATAGTAACTTAAAAAAAAGAGCCCACACTGCTCAGCGATGTGACGATAGAATTAGAGAAACAAAAAAAGAGGCTGGGATGCGACCCACACTGATAACTTCCCATCCCGTCTATCGATTTGTCTTGCTTAAAAGTTTGTCTAAATGTATCAATTCTTACCAAATTTGCGTTCTATTTTTTGTAGATTTTATTTTTTTTTATGAAAAAACGGACTGTTGGATTTTTATAAAAAAATTACTGAATATAAAAAACAATATTTTTTGTGAAATAAAATAAGTTTGAAGCCAATATTTTTAATTTTTGAAAAGCTATTTGAGCCGAAAATCAATTTTTACCAACTTTTATTAATTTTTTTGTTTAGGTTTTTATTTTTTGTAAGAAAACTGTCAATTCGATTTTTCTCAAAATTTTTCCTAATGTTGAAAACAATATTTCTTATAAGTTAAAATTAGTTAGAAGCCATAATCTCAAATTTTTGAAAAGATATTTAAGTCGAAAATCAATTTTTACCAACTTTTGTTAATTTTTTTTTTCGGTTTTTAAATTTTTGTGAAAAAAACTGTCAATTCTATTTTTTTCAAAATTTTACTGAATGTCGAAAACAATATTTTTTGAAAGATAAAAGTAGTTTAAAGCCAATATCTCAAACTCTTGAAAAGATATTTGAGTCAAAACTCAATTTTTACCAACTTTTTTTTTTATTTTTTTTAGGTTATTATTTTTTGTAAAAAAAACTGTCAATTCGATTTTTCTCAAAATTTTATCAGATGTCAAAAACATTATTCTTCGTTGCACAAAATTGTTTTGGAGATGAAATCATATTTTAGTCGTAAAATTTTCGAAGTGACAAATTTTTTTTTCAGTTTTTTTGATTTATAAAAAAAAACCGTTAATTGAATTTTTTTCCAAAAATATAATTGTTTTGTATCACGTTACAATATATAACATAAAATTTAATTCAAGTCTCTAGCGTCATTGGTTCATGAGATATTTAGGGTTAACCAAAATTTTCACCTTTTTTTTAAACTGCTATGGTAAAAAAACCACCCACGCAATTTTCTTGAGAACCCTTTCTGCATCTTTCTGCCTTATTATCTGTATAACAAAATTTATTTGAAGTCGATATCTCTTCTGGTTCTTGAGCTATGGACGACGAAAAAAACGTCGCGAACGTACGGACGTACGGACATACGGACGTACGGACGTACGTACACACGCACGCACAGACATCTTTCTAAAAATCTTTTATTTCGACTCTAGGGACCTTGAAACGTCGAGAAATGTCAAAATTTTCAATTTGACAAATCGGACCCATTACAATAACTTCCTATGGGAAGTTAAAAATAATGTGTGTGTGTAGGTTAGTTGATGAACTATACAATACAGAAAAATTCGAATATGTGGGTAGGTAGGTAAGAGAAAAAACGTAAATATTAAATGGAACACATATTAAGAGAGAAAGAGCATGGGAAGAAAAGAAAATTAAAAATGTTGGAATGATAATAAAATGAAACAAAGCAGCGACCTCGCGAATGTGATGGAATCTAATTTCCTGGATAAAATAAATTCAAAAAGTTTATAATTTTATAATTTGTTTTTATTTATTTCTCAGGTTGTATGTTTAACTTAGAAGTGATTTTAGGCTTAAAATTTGCGCAACAATATTGACTTTATGAAGCAATGCTAATCTTTGTAGATTATTGTATAGGTTTTAAGATATAAGTGGTTGTATAAATCAACTAATGAAAAAAAATGGACAAACAATGTAAAATTAATAATATTTAAGTTTGACAAATAATTAATGAAAAAAAAAATTAAAGCCATAAACACTCTCATAACAATATAGAAAATTAGTGATGTGAAAAGTAGTTACTTCTAGGTAATCGTTACTTTAGTTACTTTTTCCAAAGTAATCGTTACTTTTGAATGATTACTTTGTGATTACTTGAAAAAAAATACACGAAGAGCACTCAATTTCACAATTTTTTTTTTGAGATATTGCAAGGTCATAGGGAGATTTTGATAAAACCTGAAACAGGAATCTAAATCAATGGTTTTTTGGGTGTGTGTAAGTATGTTTGTATGTTTGCACGTACGTTTGGGACACATGTTTTCATCGGCCATTTCTCAACAACCTCAATTATAAATCGGATATCTAAAACTATTACAATATCATTCCTTTTTGATTTATTTACTTTAAGTTACTTTTGGATTTAATTACATTTAGTTACTTTTGGATTTAAATTTTTAAGATATTTCTGGATTTGATTATTCTTGTTTTTGTTTGTGGAATACCTCTAAATGATATTGAAACTGATTACGATTACGAAATAATTTTATAAAAATGAAATATTGGAAAAGAAAGTGGTTGAAGTAGAGTTTCTGGATTTTTTGCATACTGTTATATTTTTTGTATTTATATATACAAAGATAAGTTTATTAATAATAACGACGTCTTTCGTCTTTGGTGGTATGACAATTCACAATACATATAATTTAAGTGTGGCCTACAATTTTAGGTCCAAGTGATCAATATTCACAAGTCTATTCACCAAAAACATCATTGCAAAATCTAAACCCGTTAGGTGCCGCTTTAGTCTATCTTCCACATTTTTAAATCAAACTGATCAATACTCGCAAAATATATTGCTGTGATGCCAAAAATAAAATGGATCTAGTCCCAAATTCTAAAATAAATTAATTTCATAAGAAATCCGAAAATTCCATTTAATACATTTCAGCTGAATTGAATAAAGTATTGACAACAAGCTCAAATCTTGAAAAAACTTGAGTTTCTCATATTCCAAAAAAAAAAACATTTTTAGGGTTTTGGAAAGTAATACCAGATCATTGCCCGATATGTCTTTAAAACTTTATATGTATATCAAATTGAATTGAAAAGTAATACAAAACTCAATACAAGTTTTTTCTTCTGATCGTTACAACTGGTTCTTAACTATTTTAATTTCACTTTTTGAATTCCTGGTTTAATTACACAGCGCTCATTAATCATATCTTCTATGGAGTTTTCCATGGGTAAATTAAAATTACCATCAAAAATTGTTTTTTTTTTTTCGTGTAGGTATTGGAACACGATTGGAACTATTTTTTTTTTTTTTTCAATGTATTAGTGCAACTTCGTGTACGTATTAACGAGTGCGGTGGAGCAAGAGCTGTCAAATTTCCAGCTAAACGTTTTTTTATAGCTGCATTAGTATTAGTGCAAAAAGGGGTAAATTTGCCTTAAAATCTAAATCTTAAATCAAAAATAAATCAATTTATATTTCCCTATAGAATTCAAAAACGGTAAATTTCTGTTTGATAATCTAGATCAATAATAAATTGAATTATTTTACGCATAATAATTGCTTGATTAACCGAGCTAGTAGTTTATTTAAACTTCCATTAGCAATATATTTATTATACAACTACTTTACTCACAATTTTTTCTATAAAGTTAGTTTTCCATCTATAATGCCCTGCACTCAGAGTGTATATTTATAACTCTTAATTTAATAACAATATTTAGTACTATACAAATGAATTAGTTTGATCTAAGAACGTAAAAGATAGGTTACAGTGCCACCTATCGGATTTAGATTTGTCCACTTTCTTTGTAGTTAAATAAGACCCTTTGTTGTGAATATTGATCAATTTAAGCTTAAAATATAGAAGTTAGACTACAGCGCCACCAATTCGATTTAGATTTTCCTGTTCTGTTTTTGGTACATAAGTAACCTTCGTTGTGAATATTTATCAGTTTGATCCAAAATTGTAGGCCAGGCCACAAGTAAATTATATTTATTGTGAATTGTCATGTAGCCAAAGACGACATCTTTTTTGTACAAATCTTAATTTTCGTATATAAGAGTACAACAAATATTAACAGTAGGTATCAACAAATTCAGAAACTCTTCCACTCTCTTTTCCAATATTTCATTTCCATACAATTATTTCTAAAATCGTAATCAGTCAGTATCATTAAGATGTATTTCGTATCAAAAACAAAATAAATCCAAAAATATCTTTAAAATACAAATCCAAAAGTAACTAAAAGAAATCAAATCCAAAAGTAACTAAAAGTAATCAAATCCAAAAGTAACTAAAAGTAATCAAATCCAAAAGTAACTAGAAGTAATCAAATCCAAAAGTAACTAGAAGTAATCAAATCCAAAAGTAACTAGAAGTAATCAAATCCAAAAGTAACTAGAAGTAATCAAATCCAAAAGTAACTAGAAGTAATCGATTCGACTGGTAATCGTTACTCGGGTAAGTAATCGATTACTTTGATTACTTGAAGTAATCGTTACTTTGTAACGATTACTTGGGATTTCTCACACCACTAGAAAATAATAAAATATATTTCAAATAAATCGGTTGACTGCTTTCTGAGATCGTGCGTTACAAACTTTAAAACGGTTTCGCTTTTATATAATAGTATAGATAATTAAGTCGTTATATGAGCTAGTGCAGAAAACAAATGTTGAAATCAGTTCTTGAAAAAATTTAAAAACAAAATAACGATTAGGTGAGGCTTACCCTTTTGCAGCAGTAAGAAAAACAAATTAGTTATATAGAGAGTATGACCAAGTAACAGTGATCTAAAGAATTCAGACATTACTTGTCTCCTACGCTTCATTCGAAGCTCCAATTGGTTCAACGAGTTAAGCTGATTAACTGATCCATGTGGTATCACAACGGACCATACTTTGGTCTAAGTGTGTTAGACGTCCCAACCAACAGCCACTTTAACCTAACCTAACCTAACCATGACCAAGTAAAATACTTATTCATATTAAATCATATGGGCTAGAACTATAACGTGCAGGTTTTGTATTATGCACCGTACCTCTGTATGTGAGTTCTTATCTACAAAAAAATGCCTCCGAAAAAAGAGAGCAGGTAGGTTGCAGTGCTACCTATAACTACAAATGGTCAATGGATATGCAAGTTTTCTTTTTTGCACACTGAGTATCGAAACCATAGACAGAGACACACCATATAAAGACCGGAAACCAATCTGTCATTCTGGTTTGCCTACAAGCTGAAACGTCAATTCTCACGCACCCTTATTTCTAATATCAATTCACCACTGCTACCATCAATTCACCACCCGCTAAAGTCAATTCAACACGAAAATAAAGTAGAGTGATGAGAAATTCTTTAGGGGAGGCATCTAGTGGCTATGGCGACATTAGCTATTGCATTTTTTGGGAAGAGTACGATAACTCAGGCGACAAAGTTTAATGATGGATTTGTATAGAACAGTTAAAAACAAGCATTTTTTTTTACTATGGGAGGGGGGTCTATCTCCCCCACCGTTTAGGCGGTATGGGCAATTTAAAAAAATATGTACTCTAAATGAAAAAAATAATTAAAAAATAACGGTAATACTCACAATTAAGTATTATACATTTTTTTAAAGCCAACATTCTGTTCTATTAGCTTGTTTTTAAATCAAGTGAAAGGTTAGGTTAGGTTATAAGCAGGGCCGGCCCAAGCCAAACTTGCGCCCTGTGCAAGATTTGTAGAAAGCGCCCCTTTTTTATATTTTTTTTACACATAAACTGATACACAAGCATAAGCCTTTCCCAGATTACCCAGGAGGTAGACTTTCAATGCGTTTTTTTTTATTGAGGTATCCCCAGGAGGCCTAAACCATTAAACTAAAACGCAGCGAAGAAATGAGCAGAGGGGAAACTTTTAAACTTGGAAACTTACTTTTCTGGCCTTACATTTTGCAAATTCAGAAATGAGATCATCAAAGTCTAAAGAATTTAATAATTTCTTTTCAATGGACATTATAGATAAACCTACCAATCTCTCTTGAGTCATGGTTGTCCTAAGATAATTTTTAATAATTTTAAGTTTAGAAAAACTACGTTCTCCTGAAGCTACCGTGACCGGGATTGTATTAAGGATTTGGAGAGCAGTTACTAAATTCGGAGCAAAATCTTCAAGGTTTGAACTAAAAATAAAATTTAACATATCTAAACTTGAGCTTTGTGGCGTAACAAGCTGGGATATTACGGTTAACTCTTGAAACAATTCTTCTCCATCTAAATATTTAAAACTACTTTATGTTAAAACATTCTGCAAATTAAGGCATGAAGCACGTACATTTTTATTTTTTAAACATTCGCTTATGTTACTCAAAAATGTAAAATTGATACTATACGTATCAAACCTTTCAAGTATTTGAAAAAAAAAATCAACTTTGAATCTTTGTTTCGGCTAATATAGTTTCAGGACATTCATCAGCATAAAGTATTTTTCTCCGTTGAGATCGCAATGATGAAGCTACAAGAAACATATTTGGTATTTCTAGGGAACTAGCAATACGCTCGGTTAATTGAACATACCTACTCATTAAATTTTTCATCGGAACGCATTAAAATCAAACTGTTTTTTGTATTTTCTAAAACTGTTATGCCAGTTGACAGATTAACGGACGGACTTTGCAAATATTTACTAGTTTAATTTATATTTTCTAAAATATCAAACCAAATTAGCAGGCAGCAAATAAATGTAAAATCAAAAATTTTATTTCCTAACGATTCTGCAATGTTTTTTGCCTCTAGATTTCTTAATTCTATAGGGCTTCATATATTTCTTGAACTTGAAAAAAAGTTAAACAAACATTGAATTGTATCGAAAATTTTAACTGCATAAAATGAGAACCGAGCAGCATCATTAACCACTAAATTTAAGGAATGTGGGCAACATGGAACCAAAAATGCTCTTGGTTCCAGGGTTCGAAATTGATTCTGAACACCCGCTTCTTTTCCTTTCATATTCATATTCGAACCATTATCATAACTTTGGCTTATCTTGTCTTCAGAATACGTCACTGCTATTAAAAACTGGTAGCTATTTATTTAATATTAATTAACCAACAAAGCGAAAAAACAATTGAAACAATCTGCATTCTGCACCAGACTAGATATACATTAAAAGTAGCCGTTACAATAGTCATTAACTTTCAAACAAAAAAAAACAAACTGCCTGCGCAAGAACAATTCGACTCCAAATAGAATCATCCCTCTTTAATTTTTAAGCTCTATGCTCCTTTTCCATTCTATTAAAAATTTCATCTCCTGTAATCAGGCACTTAACTCTTACACAGTGTGCAATAAGAAAACCTGCACGCTCTGATCCATATGATTCCGTATAAATAAGTTTTTTTTTTAAATATCTCCCATGTTAGTTTCGATACTCAGTGTGCAAAAAAGAAAACTTGCACATCCATTCACCATTATTTGTAGCAAAGACACCTACCTACCTAATTTCCAAATATATCACCCTGTTCATACAAGAGAAAAAATCTCAACACAAAAAAGTTCCATGCCACCTCATATTTGCAAGATATATTTTATGCACACCGAGTCCCAAAATTAACATAGAAGTATGACGAAGCAAAATACTTATTCATATTGAATCGTATGGGCTAGAACGTGCAGGTTTTGTATCACGCACAGTACCCTGTATGTGAGACTCACATGAGACATTGTGAGTTCTCATCTACAAAGAAAACAACAAAAAAATGTCTCTGAAAAAAGAGAGCAGGTAGGTTTCTGTATTCTGTGCTACCTTCTACCTTTGTATATAGAGTGAATAGTACTCTCATGGAACACGAATTTTTAGTTCATTGACGGCTTATACAGGCGGCGCTCAGAGTACTGAAAATTTGTTGTGCAGATTTCAGAAATTAAAACAAAAATGAGTTGAGGAAAAGAGGGTTTTATTATTTTCTCTCTTGTTAGAAATGAAGAGAGTGAGGCAACAAAATAATACAGTTGCTTATGTTTTTTGTGTGTGTTCTCTTGTCATGGAAATATTCCTATGAATTGAGCTATGTAGGTTTTGTTTTTGTTGCATTAATGCATTTGATTTCAAATTTATAAAATCTAAAATAATTAAATTTTCTTTTCACAATGAATACACTGTTGTCATATTTTGAATATTGTACATACAAGTTGTGTGGATGTGCATATTTAAAACTTGGCAACAGATTTTTGTTGTTTTTTTTTTTATTTTTTGGAAAGAAATAATACGGTAGGTAGGGAAATTCAATTTTAAGTCAGATATGTATGTAGGGAGGTGAGTACAATTTTTGTTACTCGTAAGTTGGATATGTATTTAGGTACAAATTTGAAAACACTAATTAGATAGTGTTTACAAATTTGTACCTATGCACATGTAGGTATAGGTATATGTAGCTACATTTTTATCATAGGTTATTCGTATTTGATATTCTATTGTAAGCATAGTTATAAAGTATTATAGGTAGGTACATATGTAGATATATAGAAAAAACTGTAGGTTGACTTTTTATACAAATTTTAAGAAATGTTATCAACAGTATCTTGTATTAAATAAATTAAATTATAAATTAAGGCAAAAGTTTCAACTGTCCTCGAAATATTCGAGTAAAAAATCATTACTAACCAATTGTTAGTTGTTGTTTTTTAGTTTTGTTGAAAAAAGTGTCAATTGGATTTTTGTTAATTTTATCTGATGTTAGAAGCAATTAGTTTTAATTTTGAAAATCAATCAATTTTTACCAATTTTCGTTAATTTTATTTTTATTTTTTGAAAAATTGAACCATATGTCGAAGAAAACGTTATTCTTTTTAGCATTAAGACATTCTGGATGCATCGATCGATTAAAATTTATCAATATTGGAAGTTAATACCTATAGCTATATATACAAATAATAATAATAATAATAATAAAGGCTGGAATGCGACCCACACTGACAATTTCCCATCTTGTCTGTCGATTTGTCTTGCTTAAAACTTTAACAAATCATTCATAACAATATTTTTGTGTGAGATAAATAATTTTAAGGGTACCTACATATATCTTTCTTTGGTATCCTAGAACTTGAGTCAACAACCATTTCTTACCAGTTTTTTGTTGTTTTTGTAGGTTGTTTTGTGTTTTGTTAAAAAGTTGTCAGTTGATTTTTTTTAAATATTAACTTAAAAATGTGTGTATGTTTGTTTAAACATTTTACATTTTAAGCTAAATATGAGAGTAAAAAGAGTGTGTATTATATGTTACGATATACAAAAATTTCACAATTTTATTAATTAAATAAAGAATTATGAAAGTAAAGCAAACAAAATTATTTAAACAAACAAAATAATATTATTGAAGTTAATTTCACCAAATATAACTAAAAAATAGTACCAGTCTTCATAATATTTAAAGCGTTCACTGTAGCGTATGTGGAATATTTATGTGTACCTAAATTAAAGAAAACCAACTTTAAAAATTGTCATTACTTTACAAAAGTAAGTAAGTACACACAGACATCTCATCATGTATTTAATTTGGACAAATAATCCAAGGTTATACTTACTTTGATTTTTTATATACATACATACATATGTATGTGGCTTCGTTTTGGTACTTCGGAATACTTACATATGTATATACCTATTTAATAATAATAATCTCTGTTGACAAACACATTTCCCAAGAAATTAGAAATAAATAAAACAGCGTTTGGTAAGATATTTTTTTATTAAGTTGTAGCTCTGTATTCCTTTCCACATCACCCAGTGGGGTAGAATACTAGATGCGTTTTTTTTTCGAGGTATCCCCAGTAGGCCTACTCCTCGTTCTATTACTAATCTAAACTACTTAATGTATTAGCCATGCATTTTTTTTTTCTGAGGTATCTCCAAATGGCCTAGTCCTCGTATTGCACATGCATTAATAAATAAAAAGCATTAAAAAAAAGAATTAAATAAAATATATATAAATATATATAGTACCTATATATAAAATAAATAAAAAGCAGTAAAAAAGAGAATTACATATAAAAATATCGGAAAGGATTTAACAAGAGCAGACAGATTAAGAAATTATTAAGCTTATATAAATATATTGCAGCACCTGGGAATGAAAGAGAAATATAAATTAATGTTTTTAATATTTTTTTTATTATATATTACAATTTACAGCTTAAAAACTAAGTTTAAACATATCTTTCTTGTTTCTTTTCCTTAAGCATAAGGTTTTTGTTGATCCTCCTCAGCTCTAAAATGATCAGTCCGATCAGTAAAAATTTTGTAACAGCTTCTTGGTGTTCCTTTGAGCAGCTTGTTGATGGAATCGCGTATTTTTCCTTTACGATTTCTTTCATCCAATTTTCCACCAGTTTCTCAACAATATTCATTTTTGGATAATGTTGAAAGAAAATCTTTTCAACAATACTGACAGTTTCTTCGAAACGGATCGAAGGAACTGTCAATTTTCCATACTCCGAAGTTGTTGCTCTGCTCTCATAGGCTCTCAGTTTTATTAAAAACGTCTCTTGCCTTTCCTTATCCTCTTCGTTGTTATCAATGAGGAACTTCGCACACGCATCGCAGTTCAATCTCTTCTTAAGCTTTTTTGCTGCGAATCCGGCGTAATATGCAGCAGCTCCCCTCTGAAGTTTCTTTCCTACTTCATTATCCTCCATTGTGACGTCCTCGTTTTCCAATGGTTCATCTGGCTGCTCTTCGAACACAAACTCTTTGTATGTGGGATCATTCTCTGAAGCTGTTGCGTCAGCTATTTGCAGCAGCGGTTCAGCTCCAGAATCCTGGTATCCAGAATTCTCCGCTGAAGACAAATGCTGGAATATTATTTGCTTTAGATTCCGTATGAATCTCCAAGCTGATGGATTCCTCTCGTAGGATCCTCTGTTTGAGCGCACCATGGAAAACAAATTTTCTGCCACATCTGTATTTAGATGTGAAAGCAGAAAATAGCTCTGTTCATCACTTTTATAATGCTCCCACATCTTCTCTATTCCCAAGAGGGTTTGCATTAATCCTTTAAAGCAAGGTAGTTGTTTTGTTTTGCCGCTACACCTCCAAGTTGATATCCACTCCCTTGCACTCTTGATTGCATCCAGGGTATCTGTGGACTCCGATATAACTTGCTTGTGGGGGTTCCTAGAGTATAAATGTCCGGTATTGAGATTGTCAAACAAGTCATTCATCCTCTTGATGAAAATGGCTGTTGACTCCGCAACTCTCTTTTCTTGTTCCGTCTTAAAAAAATTAATGTTAATAGCGTACATTATTCCCGAGTCTGGAACTCTAAAAAAGGAAACGAAATTTGGGGAATTTTTCGATACCCCACACCCCGAATAGCCACACAAGACCATAGTGAAAAAATAAAGAACAAAAAAACACGGACAAAATAGGGTACAAAGTAAATAATTAAAGGCAGCAGGTTGAAAGTAAATCAAAAGTAAAAATGTATGCAAAACGTAAATCTTAAAATAAAAGCAAGCAAAACAAAAAAAGCAATAAATATGTTATTAAATTAAAAAAGCAGGAACCAAGAAGTAATAATTTTAATAATAATAATTTTTTAAATGAAAATATAATAAAATTCTTAATGACAGAAATACCAAACTTTAATATAATACCCTATAATTTGAAGGATACCAAACAAAAAATACCTAGAATTTCATAAAATTGCAATTAAAAGTTAATACTCAAAATTAATCTAGAAAAATGAATAATATATATAAAATAAATTGTTTATAGTCACCACAATTACTATAGAATACTATATGTATGTGTATACTTATACGCAATATCACAATCAGCACTTTTTAACTATTTTATAATTCACTCGCGATGGGCAGAGGAATCTAATTTGAAAGTAGGTAGGTATTTAAGTTTTAACGAATAGTTTTGAAAAAAACTATCACCAAACACGAAAATATTGTATTTATGTTTAGGTATTTTAAATCTTTATAATATTGGGTAGCGCAAACGAGCTTAAGCACAAATTGTTCTATTTCTATCACAATTTGCAATCAACGGAAAAAGTAGTGCAAAAAAGCGGCTGCCTTGATTTAAAAAACTTGCAATTTGAAGAATGGTGCAAGGCTACCACTTTTGAAAATTATTTAACAAATAAAATGTTTTATAAGGGAGTTATTGTATTGCAATAATAAGTTATAAAAGAATATAGGAATGTTAATTTTTATTTTCAGTCGAAACAAAATTAATTAAATAGTGCGATTCGCATTACTAATCTTGGGTGTGCAAATTGAAAAGTGCAATTACAAAGATATACCATTGAAATTCTATTATGTTCATATTATTTTTTACTTTTTCAATTCAACTGAAATACATTTCAAAGTTTCAAAAACTATATTTTATTAGTTTTCACATGAACTTTTAATAATTTAGGCTTTGCGTGAAGTAAAATTTCATGCTTTCATGGTTATTTGAAATGCAATTTCATGTGAATCCATTTAATACCTAATATCAAATCATTATTTTTAAATTAAAATTCACATGAAATTCAATTTTACATAATTTCCTTAAAATTCCTAATCTATATCTATTCCTATAGATTTAGCCATAGTGTTATTTGTCTTTTTTTTTAAATATATGTACCCAACAACATATATTGATAGCGTATTTTTTTCTTTTTATTAATAATACTTACTTTCATTTTATCAAATACAGGAAATTACCTATGAAAAAGAAAAAAGAAAAACAAAAACATTGCACCTACTACCTTTTTGTTTTGAAAGACGTATTTTAACGTATTTTTGTACTATTCATTGACAACCGCATAGAGAAATATATCTACCTATATAAGTATATTTCTCTATGGGCAATCGGCTAGCCGGCAACAGTACAAAATAAATTTGAATTGGTATTTGGCTTATTGGTATTTGTCTTTATTAAATAAAGATACAACAAAATTTCTCTTTATTCTCTCAATCTCAATATTGATTACATTCTTCTCTTTTATTTTATAACTCTGTTTTGTATTTTCAAATTGTCTCTTAATTTTTCCAAATAAAATTCTGCACAAACTTTGCAGATCTAATTCCTTGACGTTAGGCCAGACGTCGCTGCGTTCGTTCCTCTTCATGATTGTACTATTCCACTCTATATACAAAGCTTCTACTACAAATCAAAGACACAGCAAACAGCATATATTTTTTTTGTTGTTTTCTTTGTAGATGAGAACTCACAATGTCTCATGTGAGTCTCACATACAGGGTACTGTGCGTGATACAAAACCTGCACGTTCTAGCCCATACGATTCAATATGAATAAGTATTTTGCTTCGTCATACTTCTATGTTAATTTTGGGACTCGGTGTGCATAAAATATATCTTGCACATATGAGGTGGCATGGAACTTTTTTGTGTTGAGATTTTTTCTTCTTTTCTCTTGCATGGAATTTTTTTGTGTTGAGATTTTTTTCTTTTTTTCTCTTGTACGAACAGGGTGAAATATTTGGAAATGAGGTAGGTAGAATTTTTAGTTCTGCGATATCTTGAGTTAAATGTTCATTGAATGCAACAATGAAAGTGATGTTAGTTAGTGCGCAAGAGATAACTTAGGACAGTTGTGATGGATGTTTTTTTGAGATTATTTTAAGAATGTTTGTGGTTAAAGAATGGCAAATATGTAGTAGTACATATTTGTTTGCAAGATCAGATTACATTTTCTTGCTCCTGGCAATGCGCCCCCAGAATTCTGCGCCCTGTGCATTTGCACAGCTTGCACATATGCTTTGTCCGGCCCTGGTTATAAGGGGTGTGCACAGCATGAAGCTGTTGCGTACACGGGGGCCTACTGGTCCATTGTGATCCCCTGTAAAAAAGTAAAAATTAACATCGATGCTCCTCAATTTTGCCGATTAGCGTAGACTGGCTCGTTAACGAACCAGCCTGTGCTATCTATAAATTTCCTCATGTTTGCCATTGAGACCTGTGCTAGATCATCCAGTTCTCCAACAAACCTGTTTCCGAAATGACGGAGTCGGCTGGTTTGGAGGTTCGGACAGTCACAGAGCAGGTGTTTAATGGTTTCTATTTCCTCCTCATCCTGACAGCTCCTACAAATATCGGGTGCAAATGCCCCTATCCTGTTAGCCATTGTGCCAATGGCGCAATGACCTGTTAGTACACCTATCAAAATTTTAATGTTCTTTTTACTCAGCGATAGAATATAAGTTATGACATCTGGTCACCCCAATGTTCATTTCTATTTTTTCTCAATGATTTCACTCAAAGAAACAGCTTTAATTTCAATTCCATAAATGCAAACTTGATAATGAGAAAAAACGGCTTAAGTCTCAATCATGAAATCTAATATGAAGAAACCGTAAATTTGGTAAATGAAAAAAAACGGCATAAACCGTAAACTGAACGAGAGAGAGCTCTTATCAAGTCTTTGATTGAAAAAAAAAAAAACAACAAGCGATGTTTGGTACAGTCGCATAGCTTTAGTCTTTGTCGATTCTTGTAAGCTGACCATTTTATATCGAAGTGTTTTAATTGTGTAATTTTCTAGTAGTAGAAAAATAAACTTATTTAAAGTTAAAAACGTGTAGTTTTATTTGGCGCCCAACTTTTAGTGTCGCGTTGCTAAACATCTGAAAAGATCAATTTAAGCAATAAAGTCGGCCAGTTTTCAACCGAAACCCACTCTGCCAGAACACTAAAGTAAAAAAAATATATACAATTAATAAACCTACAAAAAGACTAGTTTCAAATTAAAGTTCTTTAACGTGAACCGAAACTGCATTGAATAAATTACAAAATTGCATAAATTGCATAAAATCAATAAAAAAGCATAAATTGAGAAACGTGAATCAAAACTGTAGTGAATACATAAAAAAATTGCAAAAGCTGAAAAAAAAAAACTGAAACTGAAAAAAGAAAAGAATTATAAATTATAAAAAGTGAAACAAATATTATTAGAGAATAAATGATTTGAGTTCTTTTTTATGAAGAAGCCATATATTTGTGCTTGTAAATCTATGAATAAAATATAAAAAAAAAACAAAAAATTAAAAATTAAAAATTAAAAAAAGCGTGAACTTTGAGTGATTCATAAATTTGGACAAGTAAAAGAATCGTACAAAATTTACAAGCGAAAGCGTGAAGAGAATTTGATGTGCAGCAAACAATCGTAAGAAGATAAGAAGAGAAGAGTGTAGCAGCATCCATACATTGACTTAAACAACGAATTAAAATAATTATAAATTATTTACTTGTAATTTAAAAAAATTAAAAATTATTTATTTTGTAACTAACCTAATATTTAAAAATTAACCTATAATTTAGTTTAAGAATACATTTTTGGTTTGCTATTTCGTTTGCTACCTTTCTTTAATTTAACTATAGTTATAACTTATAATATAACAAATTGCTAAATAATTTTTTTTGTTTACATCATTGAATATCTGAATTCTGAAATTGTGCCAAAATGAATACTGAACAAATGAATGCCATCATAAGTGCTGCTGTCCAAGCTGCGACAGAGCAAACGAGACAGACTTTTAACAATACAATTGATGAACTGACAGCGAGACTTAGGCAGCTAGAAACACCAAGAGCCGTAGAAATTTATCAACCAGTAGGGATTGAGGCAGGAAAAACTTGTGATGAGTCGTTAGACCTCGTGAAGTCTTTACCTGAATTCAAAGGGGAACAGGTGAGATACATTTCATGGCGTCAAGCTGCTTTTGCAGCTTATAAATTGTTTGAAGGGTTTGAGGGAAGCTCGAAGCACTACCAGGCAGTTGCTATTATAAGGAATAAGGTCGTTGGATCTGCGGATCAAGTCTTGTCTTCTTTTAATACTGTATTAAATTTTAAAGCAATTATGTCCCGATTAGATTTTACATATGCGGACAAGAGACCGGTATATTTGATAGAGCAAGAAATGTCAACCTTACGTCAGGGAAGATTATCAATAATAGAATTTTATGACGAAGTAGAAAAGAAATTGACATTAATTATTAACAAAACTATAATGGTTCACCAAGGAAATACAAGCTTAATTGATTCACTTAGCCAGAAATATCGCCAAGATGCGTTAAGAATTTTTATTTCGGGGTTAAGAAAGCCAATGTGCGACATTTTATTTTCATCACAGCCTACTGATATGCCAGGAGCTCTCGCCCTAGCACAAGAGTTAGAGTCAAATCAGGCGCGATATGTGTTCGCGAGCTCTTTCTCTAACAGAAATGAACGCTCAATTAACCTCCCACCACGACAATACAGCAATGCCAACAACTATAGTTCGTTTAATTCTCCTCATTATAAGCCTTCTTCCTCTAGCCACTTGCAATCGAAACCAACTCAAATGGAAGTAGATCCGACTATTTCCCACTATAAAAATCCAACTGCTTTTCGAAATCCAAGCAATATACCAACACCTTCATTACAAAATCAAGCTTCATGCCAAGGCCGAATGGCTAACAATAATCAAGCACGATCTCAACAACAACCTAACCGAAATTCTAAATGTTTCCAACTAAAGAGACATCGCGATTCTGACAGACAAACACAACCAAAGTTTCAAAGAGTTAATCACATTCACCAAAACAAGTGTCGGCCTACAACTAGTGCAGAAAGCCGAGCTTATGCATACGATTATGATTCAGAGCCACAGTATGATGATGATAATGATCTCTTTGATTACCATTACGGAAACGGATTGTCGGAAAATGAAGATGAACAGACAGCTAATGACAAGGTGTGTTGTAATCAAGAGTCATCCGATGAAATAAATTTTTTAGAGGAAAATCTCTCCTGCCCTATGTAGGTCGCACCCTGGCAGGTAGAGAAGTAAAGCTTTTAGTAGACACAGGTGCATCAAAAAATTACATTCGAAATTTCAGTTCACTGAAAGGTATCGTACCTATAAATAAACCTTTCGCTGTAAAATCCATTCATGGGACGAGCCATGTTACGTCGAAGTGTATTGTGAATATTTTTAATAGGAATGCAACTTTTTTTGTGCTTCCCACGCTAGAAACATTCGATGGCATTATAGGATTTGATTTTCTTAACGAAATAAAAGCAAAACTGAACGTGCCTAAGGGAATTTTGTTTTATAATGGGGGAGAAGAAAAATTATTTTACCTCTACTGTAGAGACGTAAATAGTACACAAGACAGAGATACTCCTATGGATGAAAATGAACTTTCCCAATTATTAACTCGAAATTCCAAAGTTTTTGCGGACGCCAATGAATCTCTACCATTTAATACCAGTATTGTTGCTACTATCCGAACCACCGATAATTACCCTATTTATTCCAAATCCTATCCGTATCCCATGTCAGCATCCGAGTTTGTAAATACAGAAATTTTAAACTTGTTAGAGAACGGTATCATTAGACCTTCGCGATCCCCATACAACAATCCCGTGTGGGTTGTTGACAAAAAAGGGAATGACGAGAGTGGAAAAAGGAAAATGCGGCTAGTACTCGATTTTCGGAAACTGAATTCAAAGACCATTAGCGATAAGTATCCTATTCCCAACACTTCGACTATTCTAGCGAATCTTGGGAAGGCTTCTTTTTTTACCACCATTGACCTGAAATCGGGATTTCATCAGATAAATCTTTGTGAGCGTGATCGAGAAAAAACAGCTTTCTCTATAAATAACGGAAAATATGAATTTTGTCGGCTTCCATTTGGACTCAAAAATGCACCTAGCATTTTCCAAAGAGCAATAGATGATGTTTTGAGAAAAGAGATTGGGAAATGTTGTCACGTGTACATAGACGACGTTATAATTTTTTCAGAGACAAAAGAGCAGCACTTTCGAGACATAGAAACCATTTTACAATTGCTTTACAAGGCCAACATGCGAGTTGCACCAGAAAAGTCGAGATTTTTCAAAAAGGAAGTAGAATTTTTAGGCTTCGTAGTGTCAAGCAAAGGCATTAAAACTTGTCCTGATAAGGTAAAAGATATTGTCGGCTACGAAACTCCTAGAACCCTTCGCAGTTTGCGGTCTTTTCTTGGGCTTTCTGGGTATTACAGAAGGTTTATACGTGACTATGCCCAAATCACAAAGCCTCTTACAAGGTATTTACGGGGTGAGAATGGCAATATTAGTAAAAATCAGTCAAAAAATAAAAAGGTTGAGTTGGACGCGGAAGCACTTGAGGCCTTTGAAAAAGTTAAACAAATATTGGCCTCAGAAGACGTTTTGCTTTTATATCCCGACTTCAACAAAGCTTTTGATTTGACTACTGATGCCTCGTCCTTTGCGATTGGAGCTGTCCTATCCCAGGATGGTAGGCCAATCACCATGATCTCTAGAACTCTCTCCTCTACGGAAGAAAGTTTTGCTACCAACGAGCGAGAACTATTAGCCATTGTTTGGTCGTTGCAAAAATTGCGACACTACTTGTACGGAGTCAATCGGCTTAACATCTACACAGACCACCAGCCGTTAACTTTCGCTATATCGGACAAAAATCCAAACACAAAACTCAAGAGGTGGCGGGCATTTGTAGAAGAATTTTCACCAGTGTTTCATTACAAGCCAGGCAAAGAAAATTTCGTTGCGGACGCGTTGTCCAGGCAGTATTTAAACACACTTCAAGAGCCAGGAAACTCCAATGCATCAACAGTTCATAGTGAAGTCTCTTGTACTGAAACAATACGTTGTGTCAAAAACCCTTTGAACTGTTTTCGCAACCAGCTAATTGTAAGTAAAGGTCCGGAAGCACTTAAAACGACAAAAATTATGTTTAAAACTCAATTGAGTCATTCCATCACTTTTAACAATATTGAAAATCTAATTAATTTGTTGAAAGAAGTAATAAACCCCAATTGTGTCAATGCCATCCATTGTGACTTGCCTATACTCGGTCAAATTCAAGACAAACTTATATCCATGTTTCCGTCTGTAAAATTTGTTCACACCAAGAAAATGGTTAATGACATTTTCAACCCCAATGATCAGGCTGAAATTCTTTCGACTGAACATAATCGAGCGCACAGATCTGCTCGTGAAAACGAGTGCCAGATTTTAACCGACTATTATTTTCCAAACATTCGTAAAAGACTAAAGGAAATTGTATCTAGTTGTGCGATATGTCAGGAGGCAAAGTACCAGCGACACCCACCAAAACCGAAAATAGGGAAAACTCCTCTACCGACCTATTCAGGTGAAATTATTCACATCGATATTTACTCAACAGCGGGATCTCATTTCTTGACATGTGTAGATAAGTTTTCCAAATTTGCTGTGATAAAACGAATCAAATCACGAGCAATAATTGATGTAAAAGAACCTATCCTAGAATTATTAAATTTGTTTAAGGATACAAAAACAATTGTTTGTGACAACGAGAAAGCATTTACTTCTGAAAGTATTACATCACTGTTAAGAGATCACTTTGGAATAACCATGTATAATACACCACCTTTTCACAGTGTTACAAATGGACAGGTAGAAAGGTTCCATAACACTTTATCTGAGATAGCAAGGTGTATAAAGCTAGAAAAGGATATAACTGATACTTCTGAACTCCTTTTACTTGCCACGGTCAAGTACAATAGGACGATTCACTCAGTAACTAGCTATCGACCGATTGATGTAATTCACTCTATTTCTCCTCATTTACAACAAGAAATTAAAGAAAGAATATCTGAAACTCAACGGAAAGATCTCGTTTATCATAACAAAAAAAGATTTACTTTGACTTATCATCCCGGTGACGAAGTTTTCGTTAGAACAAATAAGCGAGTTGGAAATAAGTTTCGCAAACTGTTTATTAAAAAAATAGTTCAAAAGGATCTAGGAACAAAGGTTCTAATCGACGGTAAATTGGTTCACAAGGAAAATTTGAGATAGATTTTTGTTAATAGGTGTTCATCAAACGTTTTGTTCAAAGTTGAAATTTAGCTAATCATGAAAGAGCTCAAAATGTTTAGATCTTTGCTCTAATTAATTTTTTTTATTAGATAAATCTGATAAATTCACAGATGATGGCAATTTTTGTTTAGTGAAAAACATTTTTGATTAAAATATTAAAGCGGAAATTCTATTTGTTTTGTTTTCTCTCAACTTAAAATTTGTTTTCTAACCGCAATTATTAAGAACAAGAAGTATCTATTAATTTTTTTTTAAATCAATATATTAAGATGTATAAACCAAATTTTTGAAAAATATCTTTAAAAACCAATGCCATTATCATTGTAATATTTTTGTTATAAGTGTACAATAATTTATTTGAACATAAAGACGAGGACGTCTTCATTTAAGAAGGGGAAAAGTTATGACATCTGGTCACCCCAATGTTCATTTCTATTTTTTCTCAATGATTTCACTCAAAGAAACAGCTTTAATTTCAATTCCATAAATGCAAACTTGATAATGAGAAAAAACGGCTTAAGTCTCAATCATGAAATCTAATATGAAGAAACCGTAAATTTGGTAAATGAAAAAAAACGGCATAAACCGTAAACTGAACGAGAGAGAGCTCTTATCAAGTCTTTGATTGAAAAAAAAAAAAAACAACAAGCGATGTTTGGTACAGTCGCATAGCTTTAGTCTTTGTCGATTCTTGTAAGCTGACCATTTTATATCGAAGTGTTTTAATTGTGTAATTTTCTAGTAGTAGAAAAATAAACTTATTTAAAGTTAAAAACGTGTAGTTTTATTTTATATCGAGTTTCCTTTGCATTTGTGTTAGGCCATAAACTTCTAGAGATTGCGCAATCGTCCCTGGATTTCCAGGAGTTATTGATTTTCTCTTTTAGTTTAAGGTCTATCTTCCTCTTGAGTACCCCAATCGGGACGAATGGTCCCCTAACTGAATGGTCGCTACTACTTGTGTCTGCTTCTGACCCTTTCCTGGCTAGTTCATCCACTATATCATTCCCTTCTATATTGCTATGTCCAGGAACCCAGCAGACCTTTACCTGGTTATGTGGCAGATTTTTTTAGTTCCTTCCTACGGTTTAAAACTGCTTTTGATCTTATGGTCTTACTGGCTAAGGCTTTGATAGCAGCCTGGCTGTCCACGAAAAAAGTAATCTCCGAAGAGCTTAGCTATTCGTGATGTGCCAATTCAGCTGCTTTTCCAATGGCAAAGATCTCGGCCAGCTGGGAGTTTATATGACACTCTGATGTTGAGTGATTGGCAAAACACTCCCGCACCTGTTCCTGATTCCATTTTTGAACCGTCAGTGTAGAAAGGGATACCCTGTTTACTTACATATAAGTGAATTAGGATCCCAACCCTGTCTGTCTGGTATGAAAATAGAAAATTTCTTATCGAAATCTAGTAAAGGGGGGATGTAATCGGTGGTCTCCATAAGTCCTGGAATCGTGTCATATCTTTGTAAGATTGACCCGTGTCCATAAGTGCTGTGCCTCCAAAAACTCAGTTCTCTTAAACGAATTGCAGTTTTGGCTGCCGTGCACCTTATGAACTCATCCACAGCCGGGAGGTCCAAGATCACTTCCAACCCAGCTTGTGGTGTGGATCTTTGAGCCCCTGTTATTCCTATACAGGCTAGTCTCTGTACCTTATTCAGGTGCTTGAGATAGCTTGATTTTTCCACCGCCTTCCACCATATAATAGAGCCATAGGTAAGAATGGGTCTGACAATCGCTGTGTACATCCATTGGATGACTTGCGGTCGCATACCCCAACGTACACCGAAGGTCTTTTTGCATGTGTAGAATGCACATAGTGCTTTTTTCATTCTCTCCTCAGTATTACGCTTCCATGTAAGCTTGGAGTCAAGGATTACTCCTAGAAATTTAGTTTCCTTAGAAAGTTTTAGAGGAATACCATTTAGTTTGGGAGGGTTGAAGCCCTCCAGTTTCCGTTTCTTCGTGAACAAAACTAGCTCTGTCTTGGTGGGGTTGACCCCCAGACCATTCTTAGTTGCCCAAGAAGATAAATCCTTTAATGCATTTTCCATAATGTTTTCGATGATGGTAAGAAACTTGCCTGATACCAAAACCACTATGTCATCTGCATATGCTACGATTTTAATGCCCTGATATTTGAACTTTGTTAGAATTTTGTTGACTACGAGGATCCAGAGCAGGGGTGAGATGACTCCTCCCTGTGGTGTGCCTCTAGTAACTGTTTTCTTGATAGTGCTAACTCCTAATTGAGAGTTGATAATTCTGCCATTTAACATGGTGAAGATCCAATCGACAATGACAGATTCAACTCCAACTTCAACTAAGGCAGTTTTGATTGATTCCGTTTTAACGTTATTAAACGCACCCTCGATATCAAGAAATGCTGCCAGGGTATATTCTTTATGTTCAAGACTTTTCTCAATATGTGAAACTACTTCATGCAGAGCAGTCTCCACTGATTTACCTTTAAGGTAAGCGTGTTGGTAGTTGCACAAATTGTTTTCGTTGAGAAGTTCTCTAACGTGTAGATCAATTATCCTCTCTAGTGTCTTAAGGAGAAACAAAGAGAGACTTATTGGTCTATAATCCTGAGCGGTCGAGTGAGTCGGTTTCCCTGCTTTTGGGATAAAGACTACCTTGACCTTTTTCCAGCTATTAGGGACGTATCTAAGTTTGATACAACTTATGAAGATTACCTTAAGCCACGGAGTTATTACTTTGAGAGCATTTTGAAGAAGAGCTGGAAAAATCTCGTCTGGTCCCGCTGATTTATAGGGTTTGAACGAGTTTATTGCCCAGATAATCTTCTGCTCAGTAATAACCTGATTAAGTTCTAAATTCGATTCCGTGTGAGTAAAATCCAGCGTGTTCGATTGCAAGCAATCAGAACTTTCTGGTTTTTTACAACCGAGGAAATGAGTTTCCATGAAGAGTTCAAGCGTTTCTAGGCTCGAGTTTGACCATGATCCATCAGGTGTTTTATGTACCCCGGGATCGTGGGATTAAGGGCCAGGGTTCTACGGAGCCCCGCCGCCTCGCTTGTTTTTTCAATGGATTCACAATGTTTAGCCCACGAATCCTTTTTGGCCTTCCTTAACTCTTTGGTGTAAATGTTAAGTGCGGCTCTATAAGACTTTAAGTCCTCTTCTAATTTACTCAGTTTAGCTTTATTAAAAAGTTTTCTAACCTCTGTTCTACGTTTCTTTAGTACACCATTCCACCAGGGTGGGTTAGTGGAGTTATTGGAACGAGATAAAGGGCAGTGTTTTTCAAAAGACATTCTCATTTTGCTAGACAAGTTTTGGACAACAGTGTCAATGGTTGAAGTACTTAGACTTGTATTGTCCTCTGGTGGATCAATACAGTCTTTCAGCCATTTTTCGTACTCTGTCCAATTCGTTGTAGTTGGGTTCCTGTAAGGTTTCTTTTCAGTAAAGTTCCTGTCTATAGAGAAGAGTATCCTAAAGTAATCCGAAAAAGATTCTTTAGGTGAGACTCTCCAGTCTTCAACTAAAATTTTACTATTATTGCTAATAAGAGTCAAATCTATGATTTCTTCCCTGTTTTTGTTTCGAAAGGTAGGGTGATTGCCTCTATTACATAACGATAAATTAGAACAGAGAATATATTCAAAAATTGACTCACCCCTTTTATTGATGTCCTTTGAGCCCCATTGAGTGTGGTGAGCGTTGGCATCACATCCTACCACCAAAGGTGTATCGCTTGCTGTGGCATGGACCACCAGATCGCGGACTGTTTTTGATGGTAAGCTCTCCTCCTCGTACGGCATGTACGTCGACGCTAGAATGAAGTTTCCTTAATTCGATTCGACGCTGATTGCCGTGTTGTCCTTGTTGCTGTATCTAGATAGGAAGAAAGCGTTACTTGATTTTTTCACTAGGATACAACTTCTTATATCACCTTCATCTGACGTGGAATGGAAAAGGTTGTAGTGTTTTGACCCCAACCCACGGATTCGGTTTTTGCCTAACCATGGTTCCTCGATCAAGACCACATCCACTTTCTCGTGAGACATGTAGAGCGTAAGGTCGTACGTTGCTGCTTTAGCGTGGTGCAGGTTTATTTGCACCACTTGCAGCTTTTGACTCCCCTTTGCCTTCATGCCTCTTAACCTTTACGGTTCCGAGACCATACCTCAGCACGTCTTTTCTATCCTTGAGCAGAAGGTCAGATTTCTTGTCTGCCACAAACAAGAGGTCCTTCCCTTCGCCACCATGGCTCTTTCTTGAGTGTTGGAGCTTCCATTCTAAAATGGGAAGCTCTTTGTTCTGCTTCGCCAACAGCTTAATATTGGCTGTGTCCTCATATTCTGCAGGAGGGGGGATCCAGATACTAAACTGCTGGCGGAGTGGTAGAGCTGCGGCGGGTAGAACTTCAAGGGAGGAACCTTCCCATAGTTCGTCAATGTTGGGGATTGTACGGTTCAGGAACTTCCGTGATTTCTGGTCACCGCAGCAGACCACTTTAACTCCTCGCCGCCATCCGGTACCATCAAAGATGTAGTCCTCAGAACTATCGTTCTCTGATGCTGCCATCATAGTAGTAGTAGTAGAAATGGTCGCCACGAGCAGTTTAGCTAGGTGACACAATAAGCGCTGATTTGCGCCGTTTTGATACCATAAAATACTCGCTTGACCTATAAAGATAAAAGGGGGATTATAAAGAAAAAATACGCCTCAAATCCACTTTGTTGCGTTTAGAAAGGAGATCAAATCTTTGATCTCCAGTTCTGAGAGCTCATTGAGGTCGTTGAAAGAGGACTTTCCCAATGTTTTGGCTCTCGTTTTGGCTAAGGCAGGACACTTGCATAAGAAGTGAAGAACAGTTTCTTTTTCTCGCTGGTCCTCACAACTACGACAGAAAGTATTGTGGGGGATGCCCAGCTTAGATGCGTGTTCTCCAACAGGCCAGTGTCCGGTGCATGTAGCAACGACCCTGGCTATGTCTTGCCTGGGTCTGCAAATAAGATTATTAGTACGGGATTTGTTGTAGGTGGGCCATATCCTTCTAGATATGATACAGTTGGTTAGGCTGTTCCACCTGTGGTTTGATTCAGCGAGGAAAATAGAGAAGATCTTGCCCTTCATAGCACCAAGAGAAATGTTGAATCTTTCCGTGAGTGAGCTATGAAGGGCTGGTCCTTGCCTAGCCAGCTCGTCAGCTCGTTCATTGCCTTCAAAGCCTCTATGACCCGGAATCCAGATGAGAGTGACCCTGAGTTCAATGTTCTTGCCCGCTAACTCACTTCGGCATTGTTGAACCAGTTTGGAGGATGAAGTGGGCGAGCCAATCGCTTGAATAGCCGCCTGACTGTCCGAAAAAATAGCTGTATTGCGGTTTTGATTTGGATCTAGTTTTAGTAACTTGCATGATTCCTTGATCGCGAGTAGTTCAGCTTGAAAAACACTAGCAAAGTCAGGAAGTCGCAAAGACCTGGAGACATTTAAAGACTCGGAGAAAATTCCTGCACCGACCCCACACTCCATCTTCGAGCCGTCAGTGAAAATAGTTGTGTCGAAGCCTCTCGTCACTAAGTCATCATCCCATTCATTTCGAGATGGGATGATAATTTTAAAATCCGCACTGAGGTCCACAGTAGGGGTGCAGTAGTCGGTTTCTGTCGAAAAGATGTCCACTGGGATGAGATTAGTAATATTACTATGACCAAAGGGCCTAGAATACCAACTATTCGATTCCCTAAGTCTCAACGCGCTGCAAGATACTAAGTATTTGATATGCAGGTCTATTGGTAAGAGGTAGAGAAAAACGTTTAGGGTGTCAGATGGACATGAGCGCAAAACTCCCGTGGAGCCAACACTAGCTGTTCTCTGAACCTTTTTTAGTTTAGTTATATTGTAGGCTTTGCTAAGCGCGGGCCACCAAACAATCGAACCATAGGACAAGATTGGGCGTACCACGGCTGTATACGTCCACAAGATCATCTTCGATTGCAAACCCCACTTTTTGCCAAAGGTTTTATTGCAGGCATAGAAAGCTATGCTGGCTTTCTTGACCCTTTCTTCGATATTAAGTTTCCAGTTTAACTTTGGGTCAAGTATTACTCCCAAATATCTAGCGCTGGAAGACAAGGGAAGAGTTTCACCGTTGAGGCGGGGGAGGGTGAAGGGTGGTACTTTTGTTTTCGTAGTAAAGAGCATCAGTTCAGTTTTGCTTTTATTGACACCCAAGCCACAGCTTGTAGCCCAGTTGCTTACTTTTAGCAATGCCATCTCCGTAATCTCACTAATCACGGAAGTGAACTTTCCTGATACCAGTATCACCAAATCATCTGCGTAAGCAACGGCCTTCACACCACAACTTTCCAGTTTAATAAGAATTTTGTTCATGACCAGAAGCCAAAGAAGGGGGGACAGAACACCCCCCTGAGATGTTCCCCTGTTTACGCACCTGGTCAAGTAAGTGTTACCTAAGGTAGCTTGAATTTTTCTATCACTGAGCATGGAAACAATCCAATTTCTGATGTAGTCCTCTACACCCTGATCAACCAGTGATTCTTGAATAGATTCTGTTAAGACGTTGTTGAAAGCTCCTTCTATGTCTCCTTTATGTCTAAGAAGGCAGCGAGAGTAAATTCGTTGTAGTGTATGGTTTTTTCAACTGTACGCACTACCTCATGTAGGGCTGTCTCCGTAGACTTGCCCTTAAGATAAGCGTGTTGAGAACTGTCAAGAGGGCATACATCTAAAGTGCCTCTGATATGGTAATCAAGAATGCGCTCCATTGTCTTCAGCACGAAGGAAGTAAGGCTTATTGGTCTAAAATCCTTCGCGGATTCATGTCCTCGCCTGCCGACCTTCGGGATAAAAACTACTCTAACATGTCTCCAAGACTCGGGAACATCTCAACAGGAGGTCTATCTTTTGGTGTTTGGAAGCGGCTACCAGGGTCTCCAACTCTTCCGGAGGTGACTGCCGGTCGTGGCCACAGTAAGCCGATGCCAGAAGTAGGCCAGCATTTCCTTCAGTTCTGACAACCGTCAGATCGGGGGTGCTAAGGTTGGGACACAAAAAAGCTTTTAAGTATTTCTTAGCTAGAATGCAGGTTCTAGGCTTACCTTGGTCAGTATTAGGGATTTTATAAAAAAGGTCGTATTTGTGATCCAGAAGGCCTCGAACTCTGAGGCCATTCACCCAAGGTTCTTGTATAAACGCTACGTCCAAGTCTTCCTGACTCAGGAAGACCTTTAGATTATCTGAGGCACATTTCGAGTGCTTCAGATTAATCTGTATAGAACGCAGCGCGTTTTTAATTGCCTGGAGAAGGGCCCGGCGACTCACCGGGGACTTCGGCAACAATGATGGCATCGTCGGTCTTGACTTTGCCATCATTGTTGTCGCAGTCTGCTCCCTGACTCTGCAGGACCTTAATCTTGGCATTTCTAATGCCGAATTTTAGCTTATATTCAGCCTTCTCAAGGGCCCCCAAGCTTTCCTCGCTGATCTTCAAAAGATAGGACGCGCTGTTCTTCTGCGGCTCTTCAGCCTTGATGACTGTCCAGTCATGCATTGGAACCAACGGGTTTAGCCTCTGAAGACCACGAATCAGCTCCTGTCCACTTGGCTTGATGCTCATGAGGGGCAACCAAATGCGAGCCTTCGGCTGTCTGGGGATGTCCTTAGCTTGGATAAGCTTAAGTCTCAAGCCTTCCCAGTCATTGCCAATCTTAGCAATGCATGATCTAAGGAAATCCCTGGAAAACACATCATCGCATTTGTTTACTCTGTGTCCCCTGAGCACCTCGCCAGAGACAAAACTAGGGTAGGGACCCTCGATTGCCGAGATAGTGTAAGAAAACACCATCTCCGAGAGCTTGGCCTCGATAGAACCCCACACAGCCAGCAGACCTTTGCTGCTTGTGGAGAGCTCATCCACAACTGATACTTGGAGGTCGTCTCTGACAACCTCACTCAAAGTACGCTGTTGCGCCACTCTGGAAGATGATGCCTTCTCATCTTTTTTTGGGTTTGGTTCGTTTGGTTTTGTTTTTTTAGAAGGTTTGTCGGTTTCTTCACGAGACCGGTTTCTTTCGTCGGCCTTCTTTTTTGTAGCCAAGAGACTGTTGTATTCATCAACAATCTTTTGGTACATGATCTTGTCCTCGCGATCCTTCTCCAGCACAATTCCAGCCTTCTCATTTTCAGCAATCTTGCTAAGAATGAAAGATGCCTTCTTGAACTGGTTTTTGATGCGGACACCAGACGACTTTTTATTCTTTCCTTTAGCAGCATTGCTATGGCTGGCATTGCTGGTAGAGGAATTTTGATTTTTTTGTTGAGATCGAGGCACAGGAGTACTATGGCTGGTACTCGCTGCACTTCCAGTTTTTGCAGGTTGCCCCGCAATGGTCTCCTGACTGGAGGCCAAAAGTTCATCCTCATATAGTCGGCGGATGGTCCTACGTTCGTCATGTCTATTTCGTCCTGTAAAAAATTTTGTGAAGCAATGTTGGTCCCACGAGTAGTACGGAAAGGGAAAGGTCAGCCCCGGCAGAGCCGATATACCGGGGTAAGGCAAGATGTAAGACGGACCCTGCCAAGGCATCCGAATGAGCTCGTTTGCGAATGGTTTACCCCCAAGCCTTCCATTTCTTCGGCACGGATTATGAAAATCGCTCACACCACCACTGAAAATTAGGGACCCCGTATCTATGGTCAAATTGCATTGTTGAGGGTTTAAACTATTGAAGAGTTTAGAAACGCCTCCACAATTCAACCTGACCTTAGCTGATCCCCTTCTTGACATCGCACAAGAAAACTGTGGTGATCATTACAACCCGGCACCCACTAGGAGGGTTTGATACGAGGATTTTTGCCAGGCATGCTGCCATCATAGCTTTAAGGATCTCATTTTCCACAAGAAGCCAGTATTTTGCCGAGATTTTCCCATCTGGGTCGTCACGGCTTATTATGGCAATTTGTAGGTCAATCGGGGTGGTTTCTTAGCGGCGTCTTGCTTGACTGTCTCCTCCGATCTTTGTCTTCTACCTGAGTGTCGAACTTGTCGAGTTGTAGAAGCTGAGTAAGGTCAATGATTCTCGGGAATTATTTCCCCAGAAGAGTCCTGAAACCAAAGGTCGCTCGCCCCCTCGCCTTCCTAATCCTTTACCCCCACCTCCGTCAGCTCTGTGCTATTATGCTGGCTGACGTCTCCTTATCCCCTGACTGTATGGTATATAACTGTCTGTCAATGCCTAGTTTCCTTCCTGGGACGCTTATGGCTTAATTGCTGTTCGTCTCTCCTTTTCCAAAACATATCCTTCCCTTAAACTTCCCAATTGGGCTGGATCTAAGGTGTTATACGACCCGTGCCGATGATCGGCCAGGCTGAGGGCCCAATTAAAAAACTAGCTCAGTCGCTAACGGAGTATCCGGATACCTGGCGACCTCCGGATTAAATAGCCTTATCTGTATACACGGATCTCTGTACAGATGGACCACCCCTTATCCGCTACTCCTGGGATTCAAAATGAACTTTTTTAAAACAAAACAAACAAAACAAAAACAAAATCAAAAGACCGAACCGGCCAGCAGTACGACGGCAAAGTTGTCTGCTGTTCATCCCTCTTCCACTGGTGCCGACAAGGCTGTGGACACTCACAGCCCTGTTGTCGCCAGTGGAATATCGGACAAACAGGTAACATCACCTTCTTCCTGTAGTGAGGCAGTTGTGAAGAACGGCTCCTCTACTACCACAGAGAGTAAACCTCTCGTCTCTTCTACACCGCCTGTCGGAGGTAGTAGGGCTGTGGTGCCAGGTCCTTCTACCTCCAAAGCAAATAATCCTAAAGAAGGTCCTGGGGGAGATGGGCGTAAGCTCAGACCCTCCAAGGCCTACTACAGGGACATGCGTAATGCTAAGAGGATTCTCCAGACGTTTGGTGAACAACTAGGCGCTGGAGGAAACTCTCAGCATGACGCCAAGATAAAATGGGCCAAGAATTTCCTGGCCAAAAATAATTTGAAGACCAGCCAAGACTCAACGTCGAAGCGACAAAGGTCTATGGAAGGTAGTGTTTCACTACCTAAACGCCCCAAAGTGCTAAACACCAGCACTCCTCTTGACCCTCGCAAGGAAAAAATGTCCTTCAGTGACGTTCTAAAGGACAAAAAGATAGTCGCGATTATCGACAGAAGTGATGTGGATGGCACGCCGAGAACTGGACATTGGCCAAAGGACAGCTGGCCTTCAGTTTTGTCGAGATAATGTCTGACAATCCGGGACCACCGCCCATCACAAAAGATGGCGGTTGGCATCAGGGACACATCAAGTTGATGGTCTGTGATGATCAGAGCTCGTGCGACCTACTGACGCTGGCGGTCAGCCGACTTGGAGAGGTCTGGCCTGGTGCTAAGCTCGAGGTTGTAGCAAAGGAGGACATTCCTTGCAGACCAAGAGCTCGCATCACGGTTCCGGCCATATTCAAGGAAGCTGACCACGTTCTGAAGGTAATCCGGCTCTCCAATCCAACCCTTCCTACTCACAACTGGAAGGTTGCGAAATTGGAGGATCCAAAGGGACCCTACAAGGGTGCTATTGTAATCATCAATGCAGAGTCCCTTTCTCCTCTGGCGCAATCAAAAGGTGTGATTAGGTTTGGGTTCGATGAAATTACGCTGAGGGTCTATAAAAAAGATGGGGTCGAGGCACAAGACCCTTCCCCCTCCCCCACCCACACAAGCGGAAACTGCTGCTGAGGAACCTGGTGCATCGGTCACACTTCCTTCATTGGAGGACGATGCATCTCAGGTATCCCCAGTAACAGAGAAAGCTCCTAACACCGACCAAGGTTTTTCCGCAATGGAGGCCGAGGTCTACGACAGCGGAGATGAGGACATTCTTTTAGAATCGTCCTCTGATATGGATGACTCCGACATTACTGTGTTGGAGGCTGATCGGGAGTGCAGTAGCAAAAATGCTGCGGTTACTCCAGATTAACCTCCAACACTCCATAAAGGCTTCGGCCTCCCTTCTTCTTCGCCTATCCAGCAGCGATGAAGATATTGTCCTGATTCAAGAACCCTGGATTGTTAAATCCATTGTTCGAGGAATCAGGACTCCCAGATACTGCGTGCTGTATGCATCAGGTGAGGATGAACCCAGATCTTGCATATTAGTAAAACGCAGCCTAAATGTATATTTACTCCCTAATTTCAGCGATCGAGATATCACCGCCGCAAGTCTGGAAACAGCCAGAAGAACGTTCTGGCTGGCGTCGGCGTATCTTGGCCACGACCATCTTGGCCCTCTCCCGGGTGACACTCTGGAGAGATTGATAACTGAAGCACAAAGGCTCAACATCGGCCTCATCATCGGTAGTGACGCTAACGCCCACCATACAGTATGGGGTAGCACGGATATAAACGACAGAGGTGAGTCTCTTTTCGACTATATTCTAAACACTAACCTACTCGTAAGTAACGTTGGTAATGAGCCAACCTTTATTACTAAAAATCGACAAGAAGTTTTAGATATAACTCTTGTCTCCGACTTCATTAATAATAATATTTTGAACTGGAAGGTATCTAAAGATCACTCCTTTTCTGATTATAGATACATCCAGTTTGACTTTATAAATGAATCACCTTGCCAACCGATCTTTCGAAATCTGAAAAGAACAAATTGGCCAAAATACAAGAGAACGTTAAATAGTTTAGTAAAACCTGAACTTTTTAATACTCCCTCCATCTTGACGACAAAGTCAATAATCTAACATTAGCCCTAAACAAAGCTCTAGATACTGCATGCTCTCTAATACAAGTAAGAGGTAAAAATAAGCCACACTGGTGGAACTCAGGGCTGGATCCACTTCGAAAAGAATGCAGAAAACTCTTTAACAGAGCGAAAGCTTCTAGAGACATGTCAGACTGGGATTCATATAAAGAATCACTGAAGATTTATAAAAAAGAACTGAGGAAAACCAAACGATCGTCTTGGAGAAACTTCTGTAGCAACGTGGAAGATTGCTCCGAAGCATCCAGGCTGCGCAAAATCCTCTCCAAAAATCCAATCATGCCAAGCTGCTTGAAAAACGCCTCTGGCCTCTGGACCAATTCAAGCGAAGAATCGCTCAACTTGCTACTAGACGTTCACTTTCCTGGTAGCTCTAATATTATTAATAACATTGCACCTAATAATGGTGACAATATATTACACCCCCCACAAGGTCTAGTCACTAGGGAAAAACTCAAATGGGCTATTAACAGCTTTAAGCCATATAAATCTGCTGGTCCGGATGGTGTAATTCCAGCCGAACTGCAAGAAAATGCAAGTTTTCTAATACCCATCCTAGAAAACATCTTCAAGGGATGCCTTAAATTGGCATACATCCCGATGTCTTGGAGACAAGTTAAAGTTGTTTTTATTCCAAAAGCCGGAAAATCCAGCCACGTTAGCCCTAAAGACCTAAGACCTATCAGCTTATCATAATTCCTTCTCAAAACTTTTGAACGTTTGATCGATATCCACTTAAGGGCAAGTATTGATAAGTCCCTCCTTTCAAAGGCTCAACACGCCTACAACAAAGGGAAATTAGTTGAAACGGCTCTACACAGTATAGTACGTACAATCGAATATTCCCTCCATCATAAAGAGTACACCTTAGTTGCCTTCTTAGATATAGAAGGTGCATTTAACAATGTCGACACATCTGCAATTGCACGTGTATTGACATCTCTGAAGGTAGATAAGTCGATCAGCGAATTGATTAATCAAATGCTGATAAGCAGGATTATCAATTCAAAACTGGGCGATTTTACTACACAAAGGGGTGTCAGTAGAGGTACGCCACAAGGTGGTGTCCTATCCCCTCTCCTCTGGAACTTAGTAATAAATGAATTACTAATTACTCTAGAAAGAGAGGGATACAGAGTGTTTGCCTATGCGGACGATGTTGCTATTGCGGTAACGGGTAAACACCCCAATATACTAAAAGACCTCTTACAAAACGCTTTAAATAAGCTCACCAGATGGGCTTATCGGTGTGGACTAGGCGTTAACCCACAAAAAACCGACCTTGTCCTCTTCACAAGGAAATACAAAGTCCCACACATTGACCCTCCCCTCATAAACGGTGTACCACTTAAATTCTCTGAACAAGCAAAATACTTGGGTCTCATTTTAGATAAGAAATTAAGTTGGAAACCTAATATTCAAGAGAGAATAAACAAGGCCACAGTAGCCCTGTTCTCCTGTAAAAAGGCCATTGGTAATAAATGGGGCCTACAGCCCCGCATTACACACTGGCTATACATCTCGGTCATAAGACCGATCCTTACTTATGGAGTAGCGGTATGGTGGACGGCGCTAGATACAGCGACAAATCGCGATAAACTCAGCAAAGTCCAACAAACAGCCTGCCTGTGTATGGGAGGAGCACTTCGCTCCACCCCCTCCGCCTCACTAGATGTTCTGTTCCATCTAATACCGCTGGACATTTTCAGCAAGCAAACAGCCGCTAACACTGCCATACGGCTTCAAGCCTCCTCTCTGTGGATCAATAATGGAATTGGCCACACCACTATTTTGAACTCGTTCAGAACTATAAACAGTAATATTGACTACACCATACCCCATCCTCAGTTTAATAACTATAGCTTCAAAGTGACTATACCTCCCAGGTCTTCTTGGGAGAATACATCATTTTTGAACGATGGTTCTATAAACTTCTATACAGACGGATCAAAAACGGAGGATGGGGTTGGTGGAGGCGTATACTCAGATAGACTAAACTTAAGTCTCTCCTTTCGTCTACCCGATCATTGTAGCGTGTTCCAAGCTGAAATCCTGGCTATAAAAGAAATCCTATCCTGGCTTAGAGAAAACGTTATATCAACTAATGATATACGCATCTTCTCGGATAGCCAAGCCGCGTTAAAGTCCCTAGACTCTGTCTCCACAAACTCATTAACAGCCCTAAATTGTCGATCATCTCTTACGGAGATGGCTACACAGTTCAACATTTACCTTCTCTGGGTGCCGGGCCATAGAGACATTCCAGGAAATTGCAAAGCTGACGAACTTGCAAAAAGCGGAACAACTTTACCTCTGCTGGCTCATAATGCTAACATAGGTATCCCTCTAGCTACATGTAAACTTATGCTAAAGCAAGATACCATAGAGAAAACAAACCTCAGGTGGAATAACACCACCACCTGTGTCGCAACAAAACTAATTTGGCCTATTCTTAGCGCCAGGCGCTCAAAACAATTAATCTCTCTGAGTAGATTGCACATTAGCTACGTTATAGGTGTCCTGACTGGGCACTGCTTAATACGAAGGCATGCTATTCGACTTGGAGCCCCTGCAAATGATTTTTGTAGGAGTTGCATGGACGAAGAAGAAGAAGAGACAATCTCTCATCTTCTGTGCACATGCCCTGCCTTATCACACAGACGTAGAATCCACCTTGGAGACTACTACTTTAACGATACCAGCGATCTAAAAAATTCAGACATTACTTGTCTCCTACGCTTCATTCGAAGCTCCAATTGGTTCAACGAGTTAAGCTGATTAACTGATCCATGTGGTATCACAATGGACCATACTTTGGTCTAAGTGTGTTGGATGTCCCAACCAACAGCCACTTTAACCTAACCTAACCTTGTCTCTTGGACGTTCCTGGTTTCGTTCCAGAAGAGGTGCTTGCCGGTGTTTTTCCTTGCGTTGGCTAGCTGTTTCTTGCTGGAAGTCGCCTGAACTTTTCCTTTGTCGTTCCGAGCAGTCGAGTTATTGCCAGCCTGTTCACGGTTTGCCTTTTTAGGGACAGACCTAGATTTGGCAGCATCTACTCCTTTGCTGTAGTTGTAGTTGCTGCGTAGCCTCGAAGCTTTGAGGGATGCAGCAGACTTCAGCATAGTCTCTTCTTGACTCGGTTCCATCAGTAGCTCGTCCTCGGTTTGACTACCTATGGAAGGAGGTCTGTCCGAGGTCTCCGTAACTTTAATAGTTAAACCATCTATGGCGGGAAGGGAATCCACTGAGATAATGACCGGTTGTCTTTTTAACTCTCGTTTTTCTTTCTCGAAGTTTACTTTTGTCACTGGCGACTTAGCTTCTTGCGAAGCCAAGCCCTCACCGGCAGCCGTGACTTCTGCCGACTCTTGAACGTATATCCCCGTTCAATTTTTTTCATTTTGTAAACTTTTGTCCATTTTTTTTTTATTTTGATTAACATCTCTGCTTTTGGTGGTTTTCTTAGTTGTCTTACTCCGCAGCTGGATTGCTGAAGAGTTAGACGTAAGCCCCCTCGCCACAACAAGGCCAAAACCGTGAGGGGGTGAAAACTATGCGTAGTTTTTGAAAAATTTTATTTTAAACTCAAAATTTGAGTAAAAAAAAATTAAAAAAAGGTTTAAAGTGTAATTTTTCAATACTTCAAGATTATCAACTATTGTTTTTTTCATTTTATAACTAGCAAAGCCGGCGAACTCCGTTTCGCCACCAGATGGCTTCGTTTTTTGTAACATTTCGTTTGGGGATTAAAAGATGAAGAAAAATTATTTTTTTGTTTTATATTTGAAAAGGAAAAATTTTATTTCATTTCACAGCAGTAATGAATTCATTTCGATTACAAAAGCAAAGTGTAATTTAGTTGAACTTCTCTAAGTAAAAAATGAAAATGAATCCAAAGTAAATACTGAATCGAAGCGTTATACCGTTATACTTGTCCGCAAATTATTCGTTTCATTGAAGTGCTCTTTGGTAAACCACATTTTTTGTTTTTTGGTCTGACGTTAACACAAACAAAGCGGATGGTTTCCCAACTAGTGAAAACGCAACGTATAGCTGCCCATGTGAAAAACAATGATTTTCTAAATTTATCCCGCAAACACTAAGCGATTGGCCTTGCGACTTGTTAATTGTCATTCCGAACGCAAGGCGAAACGGAAATTGCAATCGTTTGAAGTCAAACGGAAGATCAGTCGGAATCATTGGTATTCGAGGAATACATATGTACATTTTCACCTGCGTTAACGGAAAGTTAATAATAATTGCCTCAATCAAATTCGGCATAAGTCTTTTCACCGCAAGTCGAGTACCGTTGCAAAGTCGCGGTGGATTCAAATTACGCAATATCATAATAACTGAACCAACTTTGAGTTGCAAGTTATGTGGTGGAAATCCTGGTAACTCCAGAGAGTTCAAAAACTCCGTGGGATAATTTACTGCATCATCGGGATTTGTTATGGAATCAACGGATTTGTATGTCACCAAATCGCCAGCGATTTTTGATTGAATGGTGAAATTCAGTGCGTGTACATTATTCTTTGCGGCGAGAATTGCTCGTTGACTTAACCAGGCATAATTCAACTAATGTTTGGAAAAACATTTTCAATAAGAGCTAATTGAGAGTCTACAAATCGGCAAAAGTCGTTGGTAAGAGTAATTAATCCAGTTGTCGCATTAACTGGCACTTTTCCATTTCCAACAGCTTACAATTGTTTGGAAAATTGTGCAGCGTTTTGATCATTTTGAAGTTGAACTCTCATATCACTGGTTAGCGATAATGTTTGTACCTTATTCCACAAAAGTGATGCCTTCAGGCAAGCATTCAATTCATCTGCAGGCGTTCCACGGGGAATTACTGGCAACGTCTGCCTGAAATCGCCTGCCAACAATATCATCAAGCCCCCAAAGATGTTGTTACTTCGTCGAAAATCCTTCAGTGTGAAGGTAAGTGCTTCAAGTGATTTCTGATGTGCCATTGTGCACTCATCCCAAACAATGAGCTTGCATTGCATCAACAATTTTCCCATTGCACTCCATCGGGAAATATTGCATGTTGGAGTATCAATTGTGTTTAAATTGAGTGGCAACTTAAGCGCAGAACGTGCAGTACGACCGCCATCTAGAAGAGTTGCCACAATTCCAGAAAAATCAATGAACTGACAAATGTTTTCCCGTTCCTCCATTTGCGTTTAGGAAGAATAGACCACCAGTATTATTGTCCACGGCTTGCATTAATGTTTCGTATACTTGTTTTTGCTGTTCATTCAGCAACGGCACATTATTTCCAACGAATTCCTTCCATGTATCAACATTGTATTGCAGCTCTCGATTTAATTCTTGGTTTAATGCATCGTGCATAGATCGATTTGGCGCAATCATTCCTACTTCAATCAGTAGCTTGTTTGCAATAGTCAAGCATTGATCCTCAATCAGAATCATTCCTTCATTGTAGATTTCATACGTTATTTGAAGTCGATATCTCTGACATTTCTAGAGATATGGTTGACAAAAGTAAGCTTTGGTATAGAATATAGGGCCCTTGAAACGTCAAAAAATTAAAAAAATTTCAATTCCTCAAATCGGAACATTTACAAAAGCTTTCTATTGGAAGCTAAACGGAGTTCACCGCTTTTCTGTTGAAATTTTTCCTGAATTTTGTCTGCTATAAACCTCACGGAACCCGAGACCTTTCAAACGATTGCAAAACCGTGGAAATCGGTTCGTGCGTTCTGGAGTTATAGCGTCAGGAAGGAAAATCCGACTTATTTTTATATAGTAGATTTATTGCTCTTATTTGTTTTTGATCAAAAACTGAAAACTAGATGATTTTATGTCTTTTAGTTTTTGAGAAAATTGAAAATAACCACAACTACTATTTTAATTTAAATATTTTTTTTTTGCTTGAGTGGTCTTTTTTTGATAGTAATAATAGTAGGTGTGAGTCTGGGTGTATGCAACAGTGGGGTGTGTGCGAATTTGGGTGTATGCCACACCGTGGTGTGTATGCAACCCCCCTGCTTGGGCACACTATAGGATTTGGGGTGGGTGCGAGGTGGAGTGGGTGCAAGGTTGGGACGGTGAAAGGTGCGGTGGGTGCAAGGTGGGGTGCATGCAAAGTTTCTTTTGCATTTAAATAAGCTGGATTTAAGAAAAATTAATTTACCCTAGGTATATCTTAATCCATATTCGATTATAACTATCAAAATAAGACTACGTAAATACTCAAGCAAGGAAAAATTATTTAATTAAAACATTTTTTTTTTTTTGGTAATTTTCTCAAGAACTAGAAGATATAAAATCATCTAGTTTTCAGTTTTTGATCAAAAACAAATAAGAGCAATGAATTCTAAAAAAAATAGTAGTAGATAACCTTAGGGTTTTGAAAAATTACACTTTTAACCTTATTTTTAACTTTTTTTTTTGTCCAAATTTTGAGTTTAAAACCATTTTTTTTAAAAACCACGCATAGTTTTGACTTGATTTAAAAACAAGCTAATAGAACAGAATGGCTTTAAAAAAATGTATAATGCTTAATTGTGAGTATTACCGTTATTTTTTAATGATTTTTTTCCATTTAACGTACATATTTTTTTCAATTGCCCATATCGCCTAAACGAGGGGAGTGTGTTTGGCGTCTCCAACGGATTCAGTCTCCATGAATTTTTCAATTAATCTCTTCACAGTTGACGAAGTTAAAACATTATTCCGACCATATTTTGTATGAAATTTTCGAACTGCAGCCGCCAAGCTTTCACTATTTTTGAAATATTCTTTAATAATGAAGACACGTTGTTCTATCGTGTAACGCTCCATTTTTAATAACCCTATACTGTTAGCTGTCAAATTGCTTTTTTTTCAGGGTTGCCAACACTTCACTGCACAAATGGCGGCAAATTCAAATCTTGCGTTATTTTTGGGACACCCTATAGATATAGTAAAAAATGCTTGTTTTTAACTGTTCTATACAAATCCATCATTAAACTTTGTCGCCTGAGTTATCGTACTCTCCCCTTGAATTACATGAAATTTTAATAAGTAACTGTCGAAGCCAAAGTTATGATAATGGTTCGAATATGAAAGGAAAAGAAGCGGGTGTTCAGAATCGAATTCGAGCCCTGGAACCAAGAGCATTTTTCGTTCCATGTTGCTCGCATTCCTTAAATTTAGTGGTTATTGATGCTGCTCGGTGCTCATTATATGCAGTTAAATTTTTCGATGCAATTCAATGTTTGTATAACTTTTTTTTCAAGTTCCACAACGAGGTGGGATATTTATAAGAAAAAAATTCCAAGTCTTACTTTGAAACCTCTTTCTGAGACTAGATGGGAGAGAAGGTTAGATGCATTGAGGCATTTAAAAACAAATTTAGAAGAAACATATGAAGCCCTTATAAAAATAGGAAATCTAGAGGCAAAAAACATTGCAGAATCGTTAGGAAATAAAATTTTTGATTTTACATTTATTTGCTGCCTGCTAATTTGGTTTGATATTTTAGAAAATATAAATAAAACTAGTAAATATTTGCAAAGTCCGTTCGTTAATTGTCAACCGGAATAAAAGTTTTAGAAAATACAAAAAAACTTTGATTTTAATGCGTTCCGATAAAAAATTTAATGGGTAGGTATGTTCAATTAACCGAGCGTATTGCTAGTTCCCTAAAAATACCAAATATGTTTCCTGAAGCTTCATCATTGCGATCTCAACGGAGAAAAAGACTTTATGCTGATGAATGTCCTGAAACTATATTAGACCCGAAACAAAGATTTAAAGTAGATTTTTTTTCAAAATAATTGATCAAGCCATTCAATCAATTACAGAAAGGTTTGAACAGCTTGATACATATAACATCAATTTTTCATTTTTAAGTAACATAAGCCAATGTTTAAAAAATAAAAATGTACGTGCTTCATGCCTTTATTTGCAGAATGTTATAACATAAGGTAGTTTTAAAGATTTAGATGGAGAAGAATTGTTTCAAGAGTTAACCGTAATATCCCAGCTTGTTACACCACAAAGCTCAAGTTTAGAAGTGTTAAATTTTATTTTTAGTTTAAACCTTGGAGATTTTGCTCCGAATTTAGTAATTGCTGTCTAAATCCTTAATACAATCCCGGTCACGGTAACTTCAGGAGAACGTAGTTTTTCTAAACTTTAAATTATTAAAAATTATCTTAGGACAACCATGACTCAAGAGAGATTGCTAGGCTTATCTATAATGTCCATTGAAAAGGAATTATTAAATTCTTTTGACTTTGATAATCTCGTTTCCGAATTTGCAAAATGTAAGGCCAGAAAAGTAAGTTTTCATGTTTAAACATTTAATTTCTTCGCTGCGTTTTCGTTTATGGTTTTGGCTTACTGGGGATACCTCAATAAAAAAAAACGCATTGAAAGTCTACCTCCTGGGTAATGTGGGAAAGGCTTATGCTTGTGTATCAGTTTATGTGTGAAAATATAAAAAAGGGGCGCTTTCTACAAATCTTGCACAGGGCGCAAGTTTGACTGGGGCCGGCCCTGGGCATTTATGACAATGCTAGCATGGCCTGGAGTCCCATACTAAAAAAGTATCGGTGATATTCCTACATTGTATTGCTACAACTCCTATAAGTATGGGATTATGTACTATACTGTATGGTACCACAATCTTTGCTTGTAACACAAGGGCGCATAGTACGTTTGACGAGACAGCATTGCCTTCAGCCCCATACTGTATCGGAGATGTCGCAATGCTACTAGTTTTTCCCGCAATAATTTATGGCGTGATAATCGATACCGTTATTGGATTACTGCCAATAGTGTAAGTATAAGGGACATTCAGTATGGGCCTGACTCCCATACTGGCATTGGCGTATTGGCTATAACTATTGTCGACGTTACTATTCTCAGTATGGCCAAATTAACTATGCTTACAACTTTTTATTCAATGGAAATCTTCTAAGCCTTACAGTATTGCGTTCACACCCATACTGACATTGTAATATTCACAATGTATTTCTTTCCGTGTACGCACTAGTTACATAATAATAACGGGTTATCCATTTTTCTATTTTAAAAGTATAGAACTGGAATTCGACATCTGTCAAACTAAGTTGTTAAACCATTTGTTTTTTTTGTTCAGTTGAAAGTCTGACATTAACGAAAATGGATGGCTTAACTATCACACAGCACATAAAAAAAGTTAAAACCTACTACAAAAATTCTGATTCTGCCACAGTCACATATCGTGATTTAAGAGGAAATTAGGGTTTACATAATTGTCTAACTAACCAAGCAATTGGCAAAATTGTGAAGAAATTGGAAGAGACTGGTTACAGATGTTGTAAGGCCTGAAAATATCGCTGCTGTAAGTGAAAGTGTCGATTCCTCGTCGTTCTCAGGAATTAGGACTGTCTTACGGCACATTTTGGTGTATTTTGCATTTACATCTACACCTACATGCATAAAGTCTAACTCACACATCAACTGAAGCCAGCTGACCATTCACAACGTCGCGTCGTAGAAACGTCAAATAGGTGCTTGAACAACAGGCGGTGGACGGCGGCGATTTTTCGAACACAATTTATTTTTAGCGACGAAGCACATTTCTCACTCGATGGGTATGTTAACAAACACAATTGTCGTTTTTGAGGTTCTGAGAATCCTTAACTAATTGAAAAGAAGCCATTCGAGCGAATGTGGCTTTATTGCAAAAGACATTTCCTGGCCGCGTAATTTCAAAAAGTTGTCGAAAATTACCTCAAAAGAATCCATTCTTGCAACAACCCGCGTGGTGGTCATTTAAATGATGTAGTATTTCACACATAATTTCAACGTTCAAACTTTACTACCGCAAAATGGATAACTTTGTACATACTTACTTAAAGTGGCTCTACAGTCCTGTGTGAACTAAGTCCTCACCCAACAAACTTCTTCATTTAGTTCAGTCAATAGCTAGATGTCTCTAGTTGCGAACTACCAGTTGGTTTCCATGCGATCTGCGTGACCCAGACTCTCAGTTGTTGGATTGTTATCCTTCTTCTACACCGTATTGCTGGTCGGGTATGATAAGGGTCTTACACAGCGACACTTTGGTCGCTCGCGACAGGGCTTTACTGCTCAATTGCTTTCTTAGCCAAAGAAACAGCGGTTATCAAGAGTAATTCTTCGTTTGATTTCAATGCGGATAGACAAACTCACAAAAGCCCCATTGACATCACGCTGAGTTCTTTCGATTATGTCAATGTCATCAGCATATGCTAGTAATTCGACAGACTTTTGAAAGATAATGCCTCTAGTATTGACGTGGGAGCTCTGCACTATTCTTTCAAGTACGATGTAAAAGAAATCTTATGACAGCGCATCACCGTGTCTGAAGCTTTTTTTGACATCGAAAGGTTCTGTTATGTTGTTTCCAACCTTTATGGAGCAGCGCCAATTCTCCATTTTTATCCTGCACCAACGGACGAGTTTGGCAGGGATGCCAAAACTAGACATTGTTCTATACAGGTTGTTCCTGTAGATGCTGCCATATGCGACCTTAAAATTGGTGAAGAGATGGTGCGTGTCGATTCAATGTTCTTTGGTTTTTTCAATTCCTATTTATACTGCTAAACAGTCTTCATAGAACTTATTTTATCTAATGTTTTATATTCCAAAGATTTTGTACTCAAATTTGATTAATTTGCTAATGAAATGATGAAAATATTTCATAGTTATAATTTGTTTCCTTTTATTTATATCTGGTAATAAGAAAAATATCATATTACCTAATTATCCTCTCAAAGTAATTTAAACATTTTTAGTAGCATTGAGCGTCTATAGAGAGAGAAACATATACAAAAATTCACATTAATTTAAGTCAATATTGACAAATTTTATGAAACATAGATACTTTTTAAAAAAGTTTTTATTTTCTCTACTCTTTGTTTCAAATGCCAAAATAGCAAAATGGAATCAGAATAAAACAAGTGGCTGAAATGCGACCCACATTGATTGACTTCCATTATTAATGTTCTTGAAAACTTGGGTCGCTTTTATGGTTATTTAAAATTTTCATTCGACAAAAAAGTGTACATTTAAAATTTATACCTTCTTATTTGACATATGAATAATTTTCACTTAATTTGAATATGTCGATTGTCGATGCCTGTCACATGCTCAATCACACTTCACATTGATAAAAAAGAACAATAGATAGTTATATCTTTCTGAGCTATAGGAAGAACGCAAGTTGGCTAGGATATTCGTAAACTCTTTGCTGATGCTCAAAATTAATTTGGTTTCACTTAAGTAAGTAATGTTTTCGGAAAATCACGATTTGCCATTAAAACTTATATGACGGGCCCCTAAAGTGTGATATCTTCTTATCAGTGATGATACTAAGAAAGATTGATGACTTGAGTTTCAGAAGTTTTTTTCTTTTGCTTACTTGCTTGTTCATTGCCTTCGTTCGTAATGTCGTCGTCGTTGCGTTCGTCGTCGGTGGGTCGGTGGGTCGGTCGGTCGTATCCATTTTTATCCTCCTTATGACAGCAATAAAAAAGGGATATTTGAAGCAATGTTTGTTTAATTTGGCTTGCAGAATAACAGGAGTTTGAGTAACAAAAAAAAAAGAAAGACTTTAAGGCAAGGCTTTGAATTTCGATAGAATAATAAAGAATACAATAATAATAGATACAAGCAACACAAAAATAGGGTCTTGCTGATGATAAATGGAGAGAAAAGGTTGTTCACTTAATTATGCTGACATAGAATGATTTCTTAAGCTTTAATTCACCAGAAGACCGTTAGTTGGGATGGGATGTCTTATGTATATGGATCATTGCCATTCCAAAAGGATTTACTAACTTTGTCATGATGTATGAACTAGAGTTTACATCTTGGCATTAGATTTAATGTGACATTGCGTTTATGGATTCTATCAAGTGTATATATGTACTCTTATGTACATATGTACAGTACATATGTATGTATGCACTATACAGCTCTTTGTATATCACAGAAGTTCCAATGAAATATTTTATCTTTTGAAGTATTTTTTTTTCTGTAAGTGATAATTTTTTGTAAGACTTATGTTTCTACTAACTAAACTAGTATAGATGCGTATAGAACTTAAATTTAGCGAAAAGAAGTTATTTTTCCAAAATCCTTTCGTCGTAGTCTGTTTTGATAATATGAAATTTAATCGTTCAATAATCAAAAAGATGTTTGTTGATAGGTGTGTGTTAATAAATGGATAGGTTTCCGGAGCCATAAAAACGTTGTAATGAATGGGTAGAGAGTATTTAATATGCCTGTGATTTGAGACATACAGATATGGACATTAAAATGGAAACAGCAAACAGTTTTAAAAATTCAATTTTTTACTGACTAAAAAATTATTTTATAACTTAAAATATTTTAAATTCATAAATGTAAATAAATACACAGATTAAAAAAAAAATTAAATAAAAAGCTATTCTGGATTTAAACATTATTTTAATATCTGGTAGCCTGGCCCTTAGCTTTAATTACAGAATTACAGTGTAACATCTGTTGGACATTGAGTCAAATAATCGGCGGCATCTGCCAATTGAAATATTGTAGCACTCCTGTTGAACCGTCCTCCGCAGTTCCGATTTATTTTTTTTTTTTTAATGTTTCCCAACCGCGCATTTTAAATCACCCCCAAATGGTCTATGGGATTTAAGTCAAGCAATTGGGATGGCCACTATAATACGCCGATTTTTTGGTTTTTAAAATACTTTTGAGCAGATTTGGATGTGTGCTTAGAGATGTTTTACTGCGGTAGAACACATTTGAGAGGCATGTTTAGTCCGCATAAGGCAGCATCGTATCCTTCATGATATTCACCTTCATATTTTGATCCACTTTACCCTCAATCAAATGTATTGGTCCAACGCCATACCAAGAAAATTAACCCCAAAGTATGGAAATGTCGCCACAATTCTTGACCGTTTTCTGGATGTATTTGGGATTTAGTTTTTTCAAAGGAAGCCTATTAACGGTTTGTCTGCCATTACTTCCGAACAAATTTATCTTTGTTTCGTCCAACCACAAAACATTCTTCGACTTTTTGATTCCTTTTGACCCACTCCAATCGAAATGTTCGTGGGCGAATTTAAACCGCGTTGTTATATTTTTTTCTTTAGAAAGGGCACCATTCTTGCGATCCTTCTGATCAAGTTAGCTTCAACAAGTCTTCTACGAACAATTCTGGAAATTATTGGGAGCTGTAGTTTGTTTTGTATTTCCCTTGAAGACTTGTAAGGATCTTTTTTTGAGGATCATGACTGTCAATTATCAACAATCACATTAGCCGACTCCACCCCTGCTCATTATTCTGTCTATTTTCCTCAAAGATTTTTCCTCACTTCGTAAAACAAAATGACAGCTTTCTCTTTTACGGAACAATGCTTACCGCGACCCATGTTTTCCTTAGAATTAATTGTAATATTATTAAAATAATTTAAATTTACTTCCTTAAGTGAACTTATTGTTTTATAAAAGTAAAAAAAAATATATTAAAAACTAATATTTTTGATACTAGTTAAATATTAAGGTCTGTGTTCCAATGTGTTTCTATTTTAATGTCCATCTGTCAAGTTATTAGAAAATATAATTTATTAAACACAAGCTGTTGTTTTTATAAAATTAAATATTTGATACAGTTAATTTGGTGTTTTAATATGGATTTGTACATAATACTAAATGTTTTTTATTAGGTTAAAGAATGAACAGATTCTGAGCATTAGCTGGCTTTTTCTAGGTTCACCCCCGCTACTTTTAGTTTTTGAGCTTGCGCCTAATTAATAATAATTATTATTGTCATAGCGAAATTAACATAAATAAGGAATTGAAGAATTTTGAATTGAAATGGTATATCTCTAAGAATTATTGGGATTCTAGGAATAATTATTAGCACTAATAATGACGACAACATCAAGGATATGTTCCTTGAGCTCTTGGAGAAAGCATATGAGTGTAGTAGCATTAAAATTGCCTTGAGTGATTATAATGCCCAGGTAGAAGGCAAGATATCTTTTGTAGAATAATCGAGATAAACAGTCTGCACGACAACACTTCCGATCACAGATTCATGCACGTCGATTTGGCGAAACGAAGCCAGTACGCTTTTTCAACACCTCAACACCCACAAAGGAACTTGGAGTTCACCAGATCAATCTACCGTCGAACAGATTGACCATATTGCGATCGACGCTAGACACGCTTCCATTTTCTTGCATGTCCGAACTTTCTGAGGAGCTAACATTAAATCAGACCACTTCCTTGTTGCAGCCAAGGTAGCACTTCGGGTTTCCATACCCAAGGCAAAACAGGGAGAAGATAGAACGTCGAACGGCTACAATCGCAAGAGATCGCCAGATCCTTCTCTGACCGAGTCCTCTTTCGAAGTTCTCTGCCACCAAAATAATGCATCGAGAACCAGTGGCAAAATTGCCAAGTTGAAATCAGAGAAGCCCGCCTCTGACGTGCTTGGTTTCAAGCACCCACAAACAAGACACCCCGGAATAAATAATGACTTCAGTTAAATGGAGCCAAACAACACGCAAAGCGGCGCTGCATAGAAGGACGAGAGCAGCCCACGGGGAGAGGAACACCGACTCCTTAAAAGGAAAAAGAGAAAGCTTAGGAATCGTACGGTCGCAGATTTTGAGAGGTTCAAAAGCAGAAATGAAGTTTGAAAGTTTTATGAGCAGGTGAAACGAAATTCACAACTCCATTAACCTCGAACCGAAAACTGCAAAGTCGAAAATTGGAACATAAACATTTAAGATATGGTGGGAAGAATGGCCCGATGAATGGAACCTTAGTATTGTTTGTCCGATGCTAATACTGAAAAAATGAGACCTTCTAAACTGCACCAACTATAGGGAACTAGAGAACTATATAGAATCAGTTTACTTATTGGAACGTGTAAGGCTCATCGTCAACAAACTTATAGGTCCTTATTAGTGTGGCCTTAGATTAGGATTGTAAATAATTTCCTTGGTTGGTCAAGTCTTTGAGAATAAGGTACAGAGTCTTCCTGCAAAAGAAATCAGTCAGATGTACATAGAGTTTATTTTCATCAGCATATTTAAGGATAAACGAATATATATATATATATATTTCCTTGGTTGGTCAAGTCTTTGAGAATAAGGTACAGAGTCTTCCTGCAAAAGAAATCAGTCAGATGTAGAGTTTATTTTCATCAGCATATTTAAGGATAGACGAATTTTTTATGATCGAATTCAAGTCATTTATAATTAATATTAGGCCTAAATGGCTGCCATGGGGAATTTCAGACTTCACAATAAATAGGCGCGAGTATTCATTAGAAAAATTGTCGTTTAAAACTTTACGATACAGTTTTTAAACAATTGTTTTATTACACAACTTGTCAAACGCTTTACTAAAATCAGTAAATACTCAATCCACTTGTCCACTATATGTAGGGCACCCCTCGACTTTTCCATAATGTGGTATTATAAAACTTTTCAAGGAATAAGATAATTCTTATAAAGAAATCGGAAATTAAATGAATTATGTATATTACACTTTGGAAAAAAAAGCTCATTTTAACATAACATATGTATATGCTGTTTCGTTCAAATTATTCTCGAGATTTGAAAAATTAATGTGTAGGTAAAGATATCAAAAATAATTCCAGCTACTAACACAACACAAACAGACATTTAATTTGTAAAGTTCTGTAAATAACAAAACACTGCTAAATTAACATCTCCATAAGGACACATGTATTAAAACCTCCCTTAATTATGCTACAGCAGCAATGATGTCTTTATAGTCTCCTAGATGGCTGCGACAAAGGCAACGTGGACGGCCACGGCCATCACCATACCACTTTCCAAGAACAAGAAAAACGATTAACCCTAATGACATCGTCATCACCTCCCTAAAAAAAAAGTGTTAATTTATTGCGCTGTCCTGAAGTGTAGTACACAACAAGAGTTTGCAGGACATACAAAATGTTTAAAAAAAATAACAACAAGTTTTGGGTTAATTTTTGGCAACCGGGAAACATCTGCTTACGACAATAGAGATACATTATACGTTTTGCGCTGTGCTTAAAATTGCTTTTGCAACTTCCTGTTTTATATAGGCCCGATGACAATATAGACAGACGCCATTTATTGCCAGACCGATTTTTTCCTTTTGTATGTGATAAAAAGTTTCTGTATTTGTAATGCAAGACTATGGATAAGGTATGGTGTTAATGACATTTATGCACCATTTTAAAAGAAGTCTTTATGAAAGTTTGGTTCAAGAACTCTGTGCAAGAAAATATTAACATAAAATTCGTTGCTTTAGTTAAGAAATTTCGCAATATCCTTTTTTTATTTATTTTTCCCTAAATATTGTAAGTCGAGGTCTTGTGATGTTTGTTACTTGCCTGCTAAAAAAATACTATTATATTGTAAAAGAGACCGCCCTTGCCCAGTTCATTGTGCAGAAAAAGTGACAATTTGGTGCGGTTTGGGACATACTTTTTAGTAAATGAGCAGTTGCCGTAAAAGATGTTAGGTATAGCGAGAGGATAACGGATTTTTGTGTGGGCTACATTGAGGATATGGAGGCGGATGATATACGGTTTAAACAAGACGATGCCACTTGTCACACAGCTCTATCGCACATAAAGTTCAATGGCCGTGATTTCTTTGGGTGTTGTTCATTAACGATATTGGCAAATATCTTCCTGGTGGGGTTCGGATAGCTGGCACTACAATCAATGTTCTACTGTATGCAGACGATCTAGCAGCTTTACAATATAATTCAAAATCGCGAAGACTTTGTTCGAGAAAAACTAGTAGCAGAGGCTGAGCAGTCTGAGAGCAGAATAATTTACTCACAGCTAAATCATAAAAATTTAAACACATAACCTTGAAAACACATTCAGCTATAAAGAAATATCGTTAATATTCAAATCCAGATGTGAGCTCCAAGCCTTAAATGGTAGTCCATACAACGGAAATTTCCAGCAATTCTGTACCCTCTGCAAAATGAAAGCAAAAGAAGACTGCTTCCATTTTATAAGCATTTGCCCAGTGTTAAGACACCTAAGGCTAAGATTTTTCAGAAAAACAGCTTGACAATGCAAGAAACAATAGAATTATTAAATGGTGTAAATTGGAAACTATTGTCCTGTTCTTTTAAATTCAATTTATAAGTATAGAAATGTATTAATGACTGAATTTATTTACATCAATTCATTTAAATTTTATTATAGAAACTAGCTGACCCGACACACGTTGTTTTTTCATATAAATAATTTCTAGAGAATATTTTGCTAGAAATAAAAAACTTATTGTAAGTGTGTAAGGATGTGGTATATAAATGAGGGAGATATAGAGCACTGTAAAATGTGAAAAAATATTTAAATAACAAATCACCAAACAATTTTTTTTTAATTTATGAAAATTAATTCTTTTAAATTATAAACATATCGCTAATTATGACAATACTACAAAAAAAAAACAATATCAATCCCTTAACGCTTAGAGTGTACAATATTTTTTGTGATCCCATCTTTCCCCAATACAAACAAACTGGATGGTTTGCCCTCTCGAGAGCACGCCACGTATAATTGTCCAAGTGAAAAACATGAAGTGCTCAAATCAAAGCCGCAGACGGACATCGTTTGGCCTTGAAACTTATTGATATTCATTGCAAATGCCAATCTAATTGGAAATTGAAGGCGTTTGAATTAAATTGGCACATCTTTGGATATAATATGAATTCGCGGTAATAATATATTTTCACCTCGGAATTTGCCATTTAGAATTATGGCTTCGATAAAATTTTTCATTATTTTGTAATTACTAATCGTGTGCCGTTGCCAGGGCCGGCCCAAGCCAAACTTGCGCCCTGTGCCAGATTTGTAGAAAGCGCCCCTTTTTTATATTTTTTTTACACATAAACTGATACACAAGCATAAGCCTTTCCCAGATTACCCAGGAGGTAGACTTTCAATGCGTTTTTTTATTGAGGTATCCCCAGGAGGCCTAAACCATTAAACTAAAACGCAGCGAAGAAATGAGCAGAGGGGAAACTTTTAAACTTGGAAACTTACTTTTCTGGCCTTACATTTTGCAAATTCAGAAAAGAGATCACCAAAGTCTAAAGAATTTAATAATTTCTTTTCAATGTACATTATAGATAAACCTACCAATCTCTTAAGTCATGGTTGTCCTAAGATAATTTCTAATAATTTTAAGTTTAGAAAAACTACGTTCTCCTGAAGCTACCGTGACCGGGATTGTATTAAGGATTTGGAGAGCAGTTACTAAATTCGGAGCAAAATCTTCAAGGTTTGAACTAAAAATAAAATTTAACACATCTAAACTTGAGCTTTGTGGCGTAACAAGCTGGGATATTACGGTTAACTCTTGAAACAATTCTTCTCCATCTAAATATTTAAAACTACTTTATGTTAAAACATTCTGCAAATTAAGGCAAATTAGCAGGCAGCAAATAAATGTAAAATCAAACATTTTATTTCCTAACGATTCTGCAATGTTTTTTGCCTCTAGATTTCTTAATTCTATAAGGGTTTCATATATTTCTTCTTAATTTGTTTTTAAAGGCCTCAATGCATCTTACCCACTCTCTCATCTAGTCTCAGAATTGGGTTTCAAAGTATGACGTGGAATTTTTTTCTTATAAATATCCCACCTCGTTGTGGAACCGGAAAAAAAGTTATACAAACATTGAATTGTATCGAAAAATTTAACTGCATAAAATGAGCACCGAGCAGCATCATTAACTACTAAATTTAAGGAATACGGGCAACATGGAACGAAAAATGCTCTTGGTTCCAGGGTTCGAATTCGATTCTGAACACCCGCTTCTTTTCCTTCCATATTCGAACCATTATCATAACTTTGGCTTTGAAAGTTACTTATTAAAATGTTATGTAATTCAAGCTTGTCTAAAATCAACTGAGTCAGTCACATTACGGTCTTGTCACAAAATACGTCACTTCTATTAAAAACTGATAGCTATTTATTTAATATTAATTAACCAACAAAGCGAAAAAACAATCGAAACAATCTGCATTCTGCACCAGACTAGATATACATTAAAAGTAGCCGTTACAAGAGTCATTAACTTTCAAAAAAAAAACTGCCTGTGTAAGAACAATTCGACTCCACATAGAATCATCCCTCTTTAACTTTTAAGCTCTATGCTCCTTTTCCATTCTATTAAAAATTTCATCTCCTGTAATCAGGCACTTAACTCTTACACAGTGTGCAAGTGCAATAAGAAAACCTGCACGCTCTGACCCATATGATTCCGTATGAATAAGTTTTTTTAAATATCTCCCATGTTAGTTTCGATACTCAGTGTGCAAAAAAGAAAACTTGCACATCAATTGACCATACCTACCTACCTACATACCTAGTTTCCAAATATTTCACCATTCACCCTGTTCATACAAGAGAAAAAATCTCAACACAAAAAAGTTCCATGCAAGAGAAAAAACGAAAAAATCTCAACACAAAAAAGTTCCATGCCACCTCATATGTGCAAGTGCAAGATATATTTCATGCACACCGAGTCCCAAAATTAACATAGAGAGTATGACGAAGCAAAATACTTATTCATATTGAATCGTATGGGCTAGTACGTGCAGGTTTTGTATCACGCACGTTCCTGAATGTGAGTTCTCATCTACAAAGCAAACAACAAAAAAAATGCCTCAGAAAAAAGAGAGCAGATAGGTTGCTGTGCTACCTTCTATCTACTACAAATCAAAGACACTCCATATATACATATGTATATATATATATGGAGTGTTTTTTTGTTGTTTTATTTTGTAGATGAGAACTCACATTCAGGTACGGTGCGTGATACAAAACCTGCACGTACTAGCCCATACGATTCGATATGAATAAGTATTTTGCTTCGTCATACTCTCTATGTTAATTTTGGGACTCGGTGTGCATGAAATATATCTTGCACATATGAGGTGGCATGGAACTTTTTTGTGTTGAGATTTTTTCGTTTTTTCTCTTGCATGGAACTTTTTTGTGTTGAGATTTTTTCTTTTTTTCTCTTGTATGAACAGGGTGAATGGTGAAATATTTGGAAATGAGGTAGGTAGGATTTTTAGTTCTGCGATATCTTGAGTTAAATTTTCATTGAATGCAACAATGAAATTGATGTTAGTTAGTGCGCAAGAGATAACTTAGGACAGTTGTGATGTGATGGATGTTTTTTTGAGATTATTTTAAGAATGTTTGTTGTTCAAAAAATGGCAAATAGTAGTACATATTTGTTTGCGCAAGATCAGATTACATTTTCTTGCTCCTGGCAATGCGCCCCCAGAATTCTGCGCCCTGTGCATTTGCACATCTTGCACATATGCTTTGTCCGGCCCTGGCCGTTGCACAACCGTGGTGGGTTCAAATTACGAAGCAAAATTACCGGAGATCCAACCTTAAGTTGCAAATTATGCGGTGGCATGCCTGGTAAATATAATGAGTTCAAAAACTCAGTTGGATAATTTACAGCTTCGGTAGCATCACAAACTGTATCAATAGATTTGTATGACACCAAGTCTCCTGATAACAAATGTTGTATCTTCAGATTTAATTCGTTGACATCGACACTTTTTGCTGCTAAAATTGCTCTTTCTGCCGGCCATTCATGATTAGTATATTGTCTGTGTACATCGGGCAATATCTGGTCAATGAGGGCATCTTGTGAATCAATAACCGTGTGGAAATCGACCGGTAATTTTATGCATCCAGTTTCATCTGTAGTAACTTTTCCGTCAGTTGTTTTAAGAATGTTTCAGCGGATGGATCTTGAAGCCTTTGAACACGCATATTTACTTTCAGTTGCACTTTTTCAACATTACGCCACAATGGCGATGATTTTAAGCAGGCATTGATCTCATCAGCATACGTTAAACGCGGAATAACGCGAAGTGTTTGTCTGAAATCACCTAAAAGGAGTAACAGAGTGCCGCCAAATAGTCTGTCGTGGTTTTTTATATCTTACAATGTCCTGTTCAACGCCTCAAGCGAATGTTTGTGTATTGTGTGCCATAGTGCATTCATCCCAGATGATAATTTTACTCTGTTTCAGCACTGTAGCCATGGATGATTGTTTTTTTTTTATATTGCACACCGCGTCTGGGTTATTTTGAATATTTAAGATGCAACAGCCAAAGCGATACCATTATTTGATCGTATTTTTACAAGAATTAGCGAAATAATGAATGTTTTGCCAGTTCCAACTGATGCATCCAAAAAAAGAATCTATCTTGTCCTGCCGAAACTGCGAGCATGATGTGGTCATAAATGGTTCTTTGTTCTTTATTCATTAGTGGGACATTGCGAGCGACAATCGCTGCCATTTCTACAGTATTGTATTGAAGTTCACGATTGAATTCAGTGTCTATTAAATCAGATGCATTTCGATTTGGTGAATGCATACCGAAATGACTGAGTGGTAAGTTGGCAATGATAATGCAAATATCCTCAATAGCAATCAATGCTTCATTGTACATAGCTTCAATGAATACTATCGTAAGATCGTTGCACCGTGTACGATGTTGATGCAATTAAACCATAGCACTTAGGAATATAAAAAATAGATAAAAACCTATTCTAAGATCTACCGAATGTATATGCAAAATTTCATTGAAATTGGTTAAGCCGTTTCGGAGTTTCGCACTGTGACAGGAGAATTTTATATATTAGATTAAAATCGCTTTATATACTTTGCAGACTCAGCTGACGGCTATGCCAAAGCTTTATAAAATTCGTTATGTTTATTCAAACTGTATTGAAATATTTATAAATAAATGAATTACTTACTTAAATTACTTACTTACAATTCAAGAGCTAGTCTTTGAACCTGTGTAACTTGACTATCGTTGTAAAGTATCAATATACAAACAAATAGGATTATTCTTTGAAAAATATTTGTTTTATTTAAATTAAACATCGTGCGTTGTCTTAGACTTCCCTTTTCAAATATCACATCCTTAAGATTGAACATAAAATATTCAAAGACATTTTATTACAAAATCAACCCCTAGCCACAAATTTTTGAAATTCGAATTTTTAGTATATGGCAAATTAAGGCAAAAGGTGTCGGAAAGACTTTAAAGTGTGCATTGTATTTAAAATATTTACTTATCATGCTCAAATTATTTTCTTTTTTTACAAAACATCATGTAACCCCCATTTTCAACACTACTAAGAGTAGTGTTAATTTCATATTGCAACTTTCAAAAAACGTATGCCTCCAACGCGTACAAATGCAGACAAGGAATCTTTCGAGTTGTAGGCCACATTAAGCCGTGTGTTGTTGGTAAATGAATACGCTACATCTCCAAACATAAATAGAGTAGTCAGTCATTAGTCAGTAAAAATATTTTAATGAAGATAGAGTTTTAGATTGCGAATTTTGGGAGGCTATGCTTAAATAAGAAGGATGTGTTTGTTGATGTTTATTCTGTTTTGTGATTCTTCTGCACTATAAACCGCGATTAACTAAATAAAGTCCAACGGAGGGTTTCAGAAAAGCATCTTAACACCTTAAAAGAACTCTTACAAAATGCCTTAGACAAACTAATACTTTGGGGTGATCGGTGTGGACTGTGTGTCAACCCACACAAAACCGATGTAGTCCTATTTTCGAGAAAATACAAAATTGTTATATTGTTCGGCTATACAAAAAGTATTGTCCTTGCTTAAAGAAATCGTGATATCAACATCTGATATCCGTATTTTCTCCGATAGTCAGGCTGCTGTGAAATTTCTATACTCTACAAATTCTATAACAGTCCATAATTGTTGATCAACTCTTATGGAAATGGCACAACAGTTTAATATTCATCTTTGCTGGGTGCCGGGTTATAGAGACATTCCAGGTAACTGTAAGGCAGATGAACTCGCCAGGAACGGTACAGTACAACCCATTCTACCACGTTTGGCAAATGCTGGCATACCAATCGCTACTTGTAAACTATTTCTAATACAGCATCACCACGTGTCAGGTCACAAAAAGCATCTGGCCTACACTAGATTTGAAGCGATCAAGGTGCTTGCTATCGCTAAACAGATCGCTTATAAGCTCGATAATAGGTGTCATAACCGGGAACTGTCAAATAGGACAGCATGCCAAGCCGCTAGGCGTATTCTCAAATGACTTTTGCAGAAGCTGTATGGACGAGGAAGAGGAGGAAACAGTTCCTCACCTTCTCTGCCCTGCGCTAGCTCAAAAACGCAAGAATTACCTAGGAGAATTCTTCTATAACTATCTAAACTATCTAAATCATATGAGCATTAAACTGGCGTACGTGGTGTCTTATTTCATCACGGACAGCCATTTAAATATCGTTAATATTTAACCATTTCATTCGTCAGTCCGTTGTGTGTTATTAACTTTCCATAGGAAGTTATTGTAATGGGTCCGATTTGTCAAATTGAAAATTTTGAAATTTCTCGACGTTTCAAGGTCTCTAGAGTCGAAATAAAAGATTTTCAGAAAGATGTCTGTGCGTGCGTGTGTACGTACGTTTGTACGTCCGTACGTCCGTACGTCCGTACGTCCGTACGTCCGTACGTCGTCCATAGCTCAAGAACCAGAAGAGATATCGACTTCAAATAAATTTTGTTATACAGATAATAAGGCAGAAAGATGCAGAAAGGGCTCTCAAGAAAATTGCGTGGGTGGTTTTTTTACCATAGCAGTTTAAAAAAAGGTTAACATTTTGGTTAACCCTAAATATCGCATCAACTAATGACGCTAGAGACTTGAATTAAATTTTATATTATATATTGAAACGTAATACAAAACAAGTTTATTTTTAGAAAAAAATCCAATTAACGGTTTTTTTTTATAAATCAAAAAAACTGAAAAAAAAATGTGTCACCTCGAAAATTTTACGACTAAAATATGATTTCATCTCCAAAACAATTTTGTGCAACGAAGAATAATGTTTTTGACATCTGATAAAATTTTGAGAGAAATCTAATTGACAGTTTTTTTTTTTATAAAAAATAAAAACCTAAAAAAACAACCTCTCAAAGTTGGTAAAAATTGAATTTCGACTCAAATATCTTTTCAAAAACTTGAGATAAAGGCTTCAAACTACTTTTATCTTTCAAAAAATATGTATGTCAACATTCAGTAAAATTTTGAAAAAAATCGAATTGACAGTTTTCTTACAAAAAAGAAAAACCAAAAAAAATTAACAAAAGTTGGTAAAAATTGATTTTCGACTCAAATATCTTTTCAAAACTTTGAGATATTGGCTTTAAACTACTTTTATCTTTCATAAAATATTGTTGTCAAAATTCAGTAAAATTTTGAAAAAAATCGAATCGACTGTTTTTTTTACAAAAAATTAAAAACCAAAAAAAAAAATAACAATAGTTAAAAAAATAGTTTCAAAAATTTGAGAACATGGTTTTTAACTAAGTTTAACTTAGAAGAAATATTGTTTTCAACATTAGGACAAATTTTGAGAAAAATCGAATTCACAGTTTTTTTTACAAAAAATAAAAACTAAAAAAAAAAAACAACTAAAACTTGGTAAAAATTTACTTTCGACTCAAATAGCATTTCAAACATTAAAAATATTGGCTTCAAACTTATTTTATTTCACAGAAAATATTGTTTTCGATATTCAGTAATTTTTTTATAAAAATCCAACAGTCCGTTTTTTCATAAAAAAATAAAATCTACAAAAAATAGTACGCAAATTTGGTTTTATTTATTCATGATATTCGAAATTACAAAAAAAAACATTAGTCCTGATTATAATCTCAAATTTCGTCTTTTTCGTCAATCCTGTATCACGTATATTGTTGTTGTTCTTCATTTCATGATCATTAATACTTTTAAGATGAATATTGTTAGATTTTGCTTATATTGTTTGATGATTACTTAGAAATATTTAGTAAAACTATGTGAAAGTAGTAAAAGATAAGTGAATAACGTTACGTTAAATGTCAAAAGTCTGTTTTGAAAACTGATATAGTATTTTCTCCCAGTATTACATATTAATAATTATTTTTAACTGTTACTAAGTGATTTAAAGTGATCATTATTAAATCCTAAGAGATTTTTACTAATTTGTATTAAATTTTGTTGAATTATTACACTTGCTATAAATTAACTTCATTATATTCAATCAAAAACATCGAAGAACTTAAATATTTGTTTGTCAATATTTTTATTATTGTGAATTACTTCTGAAATAATTCTACTGCTGTGCTGTTGTTTTTCATCGAACAATAAATTGTTTATACTATTCTCTTATATATAACTGAATTGTTTCAATTGAATCTTGGGTAGTTAACAGGTTATGGGCCCAGGTATGGAAGAAGAGAAGTATAAAATCCAATTGTTTGATGGGACAAATTTCAACAATTGGAAATTCCGATTGATGGCTGTGCTCGAGGAACATGAGCTCGAAGAATTTGTTTACACAGATTTGGAGAAGAAGTTTAATTAAAAGAAGAGAAAAGAAATGCAAATCCCTTATTATCCATCGTATAGCAGATAGTCATTTAGAGTATATAAAGGACAAATTAACGGCTAAGGAAATTTTGGTAAGCCTTGAACAAACTTTCGAGAGGAAGAGCATTGCTTCGCAACTTTTTTTGCGGAACAGCTTACTGAGCCTCAAGTGTTCAGAAGGAGGAGACATGAATCAACATCTCCTTAAATTTGACAAATTGATTCGAGATTTGCGTTCAACAGGAGCAAATTTAGAAAATGCTGACGTTGTTTGTCACCTACTACGTACATTGCTCCCTTCATTCAACACACTGGTGACCGCTTTGGAAACGATGGAAATAGAAAAGTTGACAATTGATTTTGTCAAAAGTCGGATCTTAGATGAAACTAAGAAAAAATCAGATCCAGAAATTCAAGAATCAGTAGCAATGTATACGAAGAGCAAAATAAAATGCTTCAATTGCGGAAAGCTTGGGCACAAGCGTTTTGAGTGCAAAAATCGAAAACAACAAAATGAAAAGAAATATGTTGGAAAAGCCAAAATAAGTACAACTGATGCTGAAAAGTTTACTTTTGTTGCACATTCAGAGATGAGTCTAAAAGCTGAAGCTCAAAGCTATTTACATTTTTACTTGGATTCCGGAGCAACCGATCACATGATCAATGACGAACAATATTTGATGAAGTGTAAGACATTAGAAAATCCAATTCAAATATCAGTTGCAAAGAATGGAGTGCATCTAATGGCAACTAAAATTGGATCTATATCAGGAAATTTATACGCTAATAAGAAGAAAAGTACTGGTGTCATCGAAGATGTTTTATTCGTAAAAGAATTATCTTGTAACTTGCTTTCGATTAGAAAACTGGAATCGAAAGGTATCAAGACAATTTTTGAAAACGGAAAAGCGCAAATTTGGAAAGGAAAACATCTTTTGACTGAGGCTGTTAGCAATGGTAAGCTATATGAAGTATGCATTGAAGTTCACAAACTTGGGTTTGCTGGTATAAGTGCTGCGAAAAGTCTTGGTTTATGGCATCAACGAATGGGACACTCGAATATTGCTGACATTTTAAAATTGAAGAAAGCTGGAACGGTAGACGGCTTGGATATCCTGGAAAACAATGAAAAGGACTACTTTTGTGAGTCTTGTGTAGCCGGAAAACAACACCGAAGACAATATAAAAGTATTTCCGTGGGCAGATCATCAAGACCGTTAGAGCTAATTCATAGTGACGTTGTTGGACCCATAACACCAAAAACTTATGATGGCAAGAGGTACGTTGTCATATTTATTGATGATTTTACTCATTTTGCAGTGGCTTACTTGATGAAAGGCAAACATGAAGTGCTTAGTAAATTCATTGAGTATACTTCTTGGCTGACTGCTCACTTCGAGAGGAAAGTCTCTCGTTTGCGTTGTGACAACGGAGGTGAATACTCTTCTAACAACTTCAAGAAGTTCTGCATTCAAAATGGAATTCGACTTGAGTATACAGTCCCATACACACCCGAACAAAATGGTGTATCCGAAAGATTTAATCGCGTTATAATGGAGAAAGCCAGAACTATGATTCTTCATTCGAAAGCTGATAAATCTTTATGGGGAGAAGCTGTATTGATGTCGGTATTCTTGTCAAATAGAAGTTTCACACGAGCTTTTCAGAAGAGAAAAGAAAAGAATATTACTCCTTCAGAGCTGTGGTATGGTAGACGACCAAACTTGAGGAACTTACGTGTGTTTGGTTGTGCAGCTTATGTTCATATTCCTGGTCAGCTTCGGACTAAACTTGACCCAAAATCTTTTAAATGCATTATGGTTGGGTATTCTTCCAATGGTTATCGTTTATGGAATCCTATCTCAAAGAAAATTGTCATAGCAAGTGACGTAATTTTTAATGAACAGCTCCTTATCAGTCCGAAATACGAAAAAGAAGAAAAACAGTACGTTTGGGAACAATCTACCATGTGCAATGGAGATGAAGAGAAATCCGAAGTCGAAGTTATGTCCGAAGCAGGAGGGGAAATGGCAGAATATGAAGATATGAACAAAGAACCATCAGAAGCGATTATTCATGAAGAATCCGATTACGAAGATGCAAGTTCAAATGATGACTATCAAATAAGTAAGCGAATCAGCAAACTACCTGGAAGATTCAAAGAATTTGATATGACAACTCACATTGCCTATGCTTTAAATGCTGAAAGTTTTGTTGAAAATGTGCCAACCTCAATTGAAGAAGCAAAGAAGAGCAGCGACTGGAACAAATGGAAAAGTGCCATTGAGGAGGAGTTAACATCTTTGAAAGAAGCTCGTACATGGACGTTAACAAATCTTCCTGTTTCAAAAAAGGCCATTGGCAACAAATGGGTATTCAAAATAAAAAAGGATCAATTTGGAAATATCAGCAAGTATAAAGCTCGTTTGGTTGCCAAAGGTTTTGCCCAACGGATTGGTTTTGACTATACCGAAACATATGCACCTGTAGCAAAACTAACGACTGTACGAGTACTTTTAGCTGTAGCGAACAAAACTGGCATGTACATTCATCAGATGGACGTGAAGTCGGCATTCTTGAATGGGAACATAAATGAAGAAGTCTATATGCGACAGCCGAAAGGTTTTGAAACAGGCAATCTCGTTTGCAAATTAAATAAATCGTTGTATGGTTTGAAACAAGCTTCAAGAATGTGGAACGAGCGATTTCATAAACTTATCATTTCAATTGGTTTCAGAAGAACAAATTCAGATTATTGTCTTTATACAAGAATAAAGAAAGAAAATCAATTGTTCATATTGATTTATGTCGATGATCTATTAATCGTTGGAAAAGACTTGCAAGAAATAGACGACGTAAAGAAAGTTCTATCCAAGGAATTTCAAATGAAAGACATGAATGAAGTTCAACATTTCCTTGGCATACACATCACACGAAATGCAAACGGAATGATGTTGAGTCAAAAGGAGTATTTGAAGAACTTGTTGACAAGATTTGAAATGCAAGATGTCAAGGAAATTTCTACTCCAATGGAATACAATTTGCAAATGCTCAAAGGTGACAAAATAGACACTAAATACCCCTACAGAGAACTCATTGGCTGTCTGATGCATGTGATGATGTCTTGTCGTCCAGACTTGAGTGCATCGGTGAATTACTTCAGTCGCTATCAAAGCTGTTACACAGAAACTCACTGGAAACATTTGAAACGCGTTTTAAGGTATATCAAGAAAACCATAGACTTTGAGCTGGTGTATTCGAAGACAGATGACGGATTGCCTTTGCAAGGTTACGCAGATGCGGATTGGGGAAATGACATAAATGACCGAAAATCTATCTCAGGGTATGTGTTCAAAGTTTTTAATAGTACAGTTTCTTGGTGTTCCAGAAAACAACAGTCAGTTAGCTTGTCTTCAAAGGAAGCTGAATATGTAGCTTTATGTAATGCTGCATGCGAAGGAATCTGGCTAAAGGAACTACTTTGTGATCTTGGTATACAAGTAAACACCGTTCACATATTCGAAGATAATCAAGCATGCATCAAAATAGCAGAAGAACCAAGAGAGCACAAACGAATGAAGCATATTGACATAAAATATAATTTTATAAGAGATGCTATTCAACTCGGGAAAATTAAAATATCACTCATACCTTCGAAGAATCAGATAGCAGATATGATGACAAAGGCTTTACCTAAAGCTCAATTTACTGAATTACGAAAACAGTTAAGAATTTATCATCAAGCTGAGGAGGAGTGTTTAATTATTACACTTGCTATAAATTAACTTCATTATATTCAATCAAAAACATCGAAGAACTTAAATATTTGTTTGTCAATATTTTTATTATTGTGAATTACTTCTGAAATAATTCTACTGCTGTGCTGTTGTTTTTCATCGAACAATAAATTGTTTATACTATTCTCTTATATATAACTGAATTGTTTCAATTGAATCTTGGGTAGTTAACAAATTTCATTATAATACTTTCAAACTGTGTATAACATGTATCATTACTATGTTAACTCGTCAGTCTCCTGTCAGTCAAATTCTGAAAATTTTAAATATATTACAATGTACTCAAAAAAGTGACTGGCCCGATTGTGAACAATATATTAATTAGATTAGCTATCATATACACCCGAATTTGAAGAAGTTTGATTCAATAACTATCGTAAACAAAATATCCTCAAAAGTTACCCAACTTTTGTATAATCAACTATTTGTATTATAGTTTTGTGTTTCGGATATTAAGCTGTATACTGCATATTCTCTCATTATAGAATTGGATGTTAATTATTTTGTCTTTTAATTCTTTTTTGATCATTCTAATCCATAGAGTCCTATAGTTTCTTCTTTGCACCAGAAGATGTCGTTGTCGTTATTAATTATTCTTTGTTAAAGTAATTTCGTCTAGTCCTATTATGTCCCAATTTTTGTTTTTCAATGGTTGTCTTAATTCTTCCTGTTTTTCGTCTAAAGAAAGTGTCCTGACATTAAAAGAACAAATTTAAGTTTCGTTGATTTGTAATTTAGGTTAGTACCCGTGGCGTGATGGTTAGTGTATAGGACTATCATGCCAGAGGTATTGAGTTCATTCCTTGCCTGTGCCATCGAAAGTTTTTTGCACGGGTAGGTACTGCCTCTTGCGAGGAATTGACAAATTCTCCAAGAGTAATTCTTGTCATGAAAAGTGCTTTCTCAAGTTAGCCGTTCGGATTCGGATTAAAATTGTAGGTCCCCTCCAACCCTGACAACAGTACTCGCACACAGGAATTGTTGAGAATTGTAAGTCACTAGGCCCTAGTTCTCAATGGACTGTTGTTCCACCCAATTAATTTATTTATTTTTGATTTGTAATTGTTATGTTCTCTGTTTGCTAATATTACACAGTTTAAACTTTAAATTCTTAAGAATTAATAAATGTCGAAAATTCCATTTGCACACATTAAAACAAGATTTCAATCATCAAACCAAATCAAAATTGGTTTGATTTGCTTCAACAAAAAAAAAAAAAAAAAAGAGGCTGGGATGCGACCCACACTCATAACTTCCCATCCCGTCTATCGATTTGTCTTGCTTAAAAGTTTGTCTAAATGTATAAATTCTTGCCAAATTTGCGTTCTATTTTTTGTAGATTTTATTTTTTTTATGAAAAAACGGACTGTTGGATTTTTATAAACAAATTACTGAATATAAAAAACAATATTTTCTGTGAAATAAAATAAGTTTGAAGCCAATATTTTTAATTTTTGAAAAGCTATTTGAGCCGAAAATCAATTTTTACCAACTTTTATTAATTTTTTTGTTTAGGTTTTTATTTTTTGTAAAAAAACTGTCAATTCTATTTTTTTCAAAATTTTACTGAATGTTGAAAACAACATTTTTTGAAAGATAAAAGTAGTTTAAAGCCAATATCTCAAAGTCTTGAAAAGATATTTGAGTCAAAACTCAATTTTTACCAACTTTTTTTTATTTTTTTTTAGGTTATTATTTTTTGTAAAAAAACTGTCAATTAGATTTTTCTCAAAATTTTATCAGATGTCAAAAACATTATTCTTCATTGCACAAAATTGTTTTGGAAATGAAATCATATTTTAGTCGTAAACTTTTCGAAGTGACAAATTTTTTTTTTTCAGTTTTTTTGATTTATAAAAAAAACCGTTAATTGAATTTTTTTCCAAAAATATTATTATTTATTATAATATTATTATTATATATATATATTATAATATTATTATTAATATAAATAATTGTTTTGTATCACGTTACAATATATAATATAAAATTTAATTCAAGTCTCTAGCGTCAATGGTTCATGAGATATTTAGGGTTAACCAAAATTTTCACCTTTTTTTTAAACTGCTATGGTAAAAAAACCACCCACGCAATTTTCTTGAGAGCCCTTTCTGCATCTTTCTGCCTTATTATCTGTATAACAAAATTTATTTGAAGTCGATATCTCTTCTGGTTCTTGAGCTATGGACGACGAAAAAAACGTCGCGAACGTACGGACGTACGGACGTACGGACGTACGTACACACGCACGCACAGACATCTTTCTAAAAATCTTTTATTTCGACTCTAGGGACCTTGAATCGTCGAGAAATGTCAAAATTTTCAATTTGACAAATCGGACCCATTACAATAACTTCCTATGGGAAGTTAAAAAAAAAACAAATAGAAAATCTCTGGACCTTAGGAACTACGTTTCTATTTATATTTCAATTCGATAGAAAAACGAAACTTCTGAGCGCATTCCTGCACAATTGACATTTGAGCTAATATGTGATTTGATGACAGCATCAGTGGTATCAAATATTACAATTAATTTAAGAACTTTGCGGCCCCATTTTAAATTTTGTTAATATCTATGATGTCCTTATTACAAAAAAAGTTTAACGTGTTACTTAAAATTTTCTATATTTTACTTGGTTTTTATATATAAAAATCAGTATTAAATGTACATAAGAACTATACCATTTGTATTAAAGAACTGAAAATTATCTTAAATTACGAGCGGAATTTCGTCCCACTTAAACCCTGATAAAAACAACTATCTCCCACATATACTCTTTGCTTAAGGGTAAGTGTGTATTGCTTAGCCTTCTGGCAAACTGTTGTGGTTCAGAGGTCTTCAGATCCAAAATGTTTACAAAACGTTGTGGTGTTACGAAAAAGGGCTGGCTATCCTGTACTCAAAAAAAGTTTGAAGCATTGAGAATTGCCTTGAAATTTAACAAATTAATATCAACTTTCACATGTATCTACCTTGACTATATCTTATTCTCATATTCCTTCACACCTTATAGTGTTAAAATGAGTTTTATTAGGGAATGCGGTATCATGTCGGAATATGAAGGTGTGGTAAGATTGGAACCCTCTGGAAAACTTCAACTTATAGAATAAAAGGTGTACATATACGTATCTACATTGTACATCATTTATTTCTTAGTTAAAAGTTTTGCCACTTTTCTACCATCCTCTCGTCTTTCAAAATAGCAACATGCAATACACCAAACTATAAGCAAGGTACGACCGTACGAAACAACGACGCAAAAGTATCTATAACCTACTAAAAAACTAAAAGAAAGAAAAAAAGAAGAAACAAAAACAAATGAGGTTAAATTTAAGCATTACGGGCTAAAGGTCGGACGCAGCAAAAATATACTCCCACAAACATGCACACATACACAGACCCACATATACATATGTATAAATATAGATACTCATACTCATAGCCACTATAGTACATAGACATTGGAGCTTATTAACTTAAACTCAACTCGTAAAACTATAGGTGTACCATGTACAATGCACACCATCCATCATAATATACCCTCCTTGTGGTATAATGAACACGTTCTTGGTATATTTTCTTTTGGTCCTGCGGTGTGTCCTAACGCAAAAACCTAATAAAAAAATATAGATTAGCTTGACAAACCACAGAAAATTCAAAGAGTATGTTTACCCTATTTTTTTCAAATGGGGAAGCACTAATATTCATAAATGTAAAACAGCCATGGGTTTTAACAAAATTTTCAAACTCCTACAAAAATGAACAAATAAAATGGTACACTATACATGTTTCTTAGACATGTTGTACAGGAATGAACAGGAATTAATAGGATTAACGTAGGCACCTGTCAATCAAGACACGGTGAGCCTTTTCACACTGTGGGAGTAGGGAAAAGAATTGGCCAGCGGCCCAGAATAGCAAGCTACTATGGCAGTATTCTGCGCATCTGTTAAATCATAATCTTGTGCTATGATTTGTTTCATCTTAAAGATCATTTCATTTAGGAATCAACTTGACTATTACTGACCTTTTTTCTTTACTACCCTAAAAAGAAGAATCCGAGAGTCCTTTTGATAAAAAGAGCACAGGAGCTCATAGTGTTCGTCAATTAGGGTTATGTATTACTATTCATAAAGACTACTACCCTAAAAAGAAGAATCCGAGAGTCGTTTTGATAAAAAGACCACAGGAGCTCATAGTGTTCGTCAATTAGGGTTATGGATTACTATTTATAAAGCCTTCAAAATGCGTTAGTCAAAGTGTGATTGGTATAAGGTACGATCCGAGATGCAGCAACCGATCTATATTCCCTACGATCCATCAGAACCCGCTGTTTTCAGTACATGGCCTTGCTTCACGTTCTTACAAGCAACGACTAAAGGGTTTTGAAATCTGAAAAACTGTTGTTGTTGCTAATTTAATAATCTGTTATTCAATAGAAACTTGACAACTTTGAATTTAAATTTGTGAACGCACCCTTTCACTAATCATCAAACTGTCATTGTCAATTTATTCAGTAAACTCAATTTGTTCATCATGGTAAAGTACACTTCGTCGTATTATCTTCTCCTCCACTCTCCATCTTTGCAGACGGAACCAAAAATGACCTGAAGAATTTTTCTCTCGAAGCATCCTAAGACGCTCTCACCTTTCTTTGAAAGGGTCTAGGCCTCAGCACCATAAATAATAACCGGGATGATGAGCGTCTTATCGATGGTGATTTTAGATGCTCGAGAGAGGACTTTACTACTCAATTCTTAGTCCAAAGAAGCAGCAGCGATTTGCAGCGCTGGTGTCGTCAATATCATCGGCGTATCTTTGTAATTGGATGGACCTTTAGAAGATTGTGCCTCTAGTGTTGACAGTTGAGTTTTGCAAAATTCTTTTCAGAACGATGTTGAAGAAGTCCAATGACAGGGCATCGCCTTGTCTAAAACCTTTTTTGACATCAAATGCATCGGTGAGAGCTTTTCCGACCTTGATAGAGCAGCATACATTCTCCATTGTCATTCTGCACAAACGGATTAGTTTGACAGGGTTGCCAAAACTAGACAGTGCACTGTAGAGCTCTTCACTATAGATGCTGTCACAAGCGGCTTTAAAATTGATAAAAAGATGGTCCTTATCGATTTGAAGTACCTGGATTTTTTCCAAGATCTACCGTAATGTGAATTTTGGTCAATGGTGGACTTTGCTCGTCCGAAGCCACACTGATAAGTAACTATCGGGTTGTTGAAAAACGGCTCCAGTTATCCAGAGGGTCTCCCTTATTGTGTATTGGGTAAACTATTCTTAAATTCACTCATCGGGCATGCTTTCTTCGGACCATATTTTGCGATGCGATGCCGTCAACTCCAGCTGCTTTGTTCGACTTCAGTTTCGTCGAGGTATGGTAGGCGGAATTGTTGTTCTGCGTCGTCTAAGTGTGAATGGTGCTATCTCCCTTAAAGCGGAATTAGATTCGTCATGGCTATATTCTCAGCATAGACTACGGTCCTACTACGATGTTTTGCTGATCATCTTTACAGGCTTCGGTTCTTGGCTGGTACCCTTGGGAAGTTTTTTTTTTCAACTTTTGGTAAAGTTTACGAACCTAAATACCTACTGTAATGACTTCCCTCGATCTCCTCGGTCGCGCGCTCCTTATGCTCACTTTTTTCCATCTAAGAAGCCGGTGCTCCTCTCTCAGCTCCGTTTTGTATGCCTGTTTCTAAGCTGCCTGCGCTTGCCAGAACTCGTCGTTAAACCAGGGGTTTCGCTGCGGTGGCCATGTGAAACTTAGCACTGCAGAGGCGACATCTCTGATATCTGCAAGACAATATTGCCACTAGTTTTTAATGCTTAATGCAGGCAGCATAGGACTTCTTAAGATGTTGTTAGAGACTCGATCGGAAAAGGACATGGCTGTCTCTTGCGATTTAGTCATTTCGTTTGCTTGCTTGGTCATCAGTAAATCCTACCGCATCCGAGGCTTGTTGGTGCTTCGCAACAAACTAAATAACCAATCGAATTTCTCAAATCGATGATTTCTGCTTTACGTTTACTTACTTAACACTCAATACGTTTATGTTTTCCTTTTAATTCTAACCTTATAGCGCAACATACCCTAGAGCGTAAAAATTCATACAAAACTAATGCTTTTTCCAAGAAATGCATTAACTATGCGTGCAACATATAATATGTACTTACCTTCATATACTTAGGGCAGGCAGATATGTACAGTCAATGTTTGTATGACGCTGACAAAGAAAAGGTGTTAAAGATAGACTTCAAGCCAGGTGCCTGATGATATAGGTGTATTTAAATTAAAGAGAAAATTGCACAGAAGCTATGTGATGTTTTAAGTAATTTACAACAAAGAGTTGAGGCTTTTTGTTGAAATTGAAACTAAAATTTATAAGAATTTCTATATTCGTATATTTCATTAAAATAGAAAATTTCCTGTTACCCATCATATTTAACGTGCATCACACGACCAACTATGTACATATACGAAGAAGAAAATATTTTTCCCTTCAGGCATTTAAAGAACAATATACTACTGAAAAGCGGTTCAACCAACATTCAGACCAAGTCAGACATTTATATAGAAAAAAGGAAGGAAATGCATAAAGGAAGCGTGTGTTAGTAATTATTTTCCTAGTGTCCACTTGGATTTGAATTCTTATATCATTTTAAACTGACGACCTATAATATATATGTATGTATCTATATGGTAAGTAGATGTACGACAATGGCAGCGACAAGGACTAAACTAAACAGGCAAGAAGTAAGGATAGGAAAGGCTTTGTCAAGGATGGAAATACGAGTATCTTGTTATTTTTTCGCTCTTAGAATATCCCTTTCATTCATCCCAGCTTAGCCTAGTTGAATCAGAAGAAATGGCATTCATGGCCTCCAGAAAGAACATTGCACTTGTGTGATGGAAACAGGCATCACCTGCCAAATGATTTCATTACGTATTCCAGCAACGAAAAGCGAATCGTCATGACTGGTGGCGGTATATAGTGAGCGAATGCGACTGCGAATCGCTGACATCGTAAACGAAGTAATACATACATAAGTATAAGTTGAAATAGAAGCGAAAGAAAAAGGACTGGACAGAGTTATCCCCTATCTTTCTTCAATGGGCCAATGCTACCAACCAACTCAGCAGCAGGACGAGAAAAAGGACTTGAACGGAAACGGTAACGGGGGCAGGGACGGTTACGAAAGAACGACTGATGATGATGACGATGATGATTCAACGTCATGACTCTACATGAGAATTTGCAAAATGAAAAATTGTAGCATTTTAATTTTGTTCCTACTTCTTATAATGCCCGGCTACCACCATCACCATTACCACACCAACACTACCTACTTCCATCAGCCAAAGGCGAAATGTCCCTCCAAATGGGGTTGTGGTGATGAGAGAGGGGTGGGTATGGGTGGCGTGCGAGAAAAAGGACTAAAATAGCTAAAAATAAAAATACTCGTTCTCATTTAGAATCAGCTTGGACTGAGAGTGGAGAATAATACTTTATGCAGAGCTTACAGACAGTAAGAAGGATGGGCAGTTGCTGAATGCTGATGGCGAAGGAGGAAGTAGATCAGGATACAAATGTCATTTTATACGAGATTAAGAAATAGGGATAATTGAGAGATCCTCACTAAAAGATTTTGAGGGCGGACGCATGGAGTTTTTGTTGGTTGCGGACAAAATAAAATAGAGAATGCCATATAATTAATTTAAATTTTTCTTTTAATTTTAATTCCTTCTATCGCCGCTACGCTCCTCGCGCTACTGGTTCGGGATGGTTGGTATGTTTTTTTTTGTTACTGATGACGGCTCGAGGGTTTAAATTTCGTTTAAGAGAAGATTTCTTAACATTTTACGTATAATTGGTCATTTGAAACTCTTGGCAATGTAAAGGATAGGATAACAGGCATCAGGCAGCATCAAGCAGCACCATGAGTAATTGTTGGCATTTTTTTTACTTCGTATTTTCGCTCATCCAAACCTGCAACGCAAAAGGATTGGGATTCATTTTTCATTTGGCTTACAACGACCAAGAAATAATACAACAACAACAAAAAAAACTGGGACAATTTTGCTTTGGCCCATTCAGATAAATGCTTTCTGTGCTTGATGATGTTTCGGAACAGCATCAGCAGCACAATAGGATATGAAGTTTTAAAGGGATAATTTGCTTAAGGCAACGTAAATTACAGTCTAACTTTATTATATACACACACACACTTACGCACTATTATAGCTGCTGAAATTTAAATGGACTTTTTAGGAGTTACTAGATTTTAAAATTGTAATTGTAAGATTGTGGTGTGCGAATGTCCGTTTCTATAAAATAGTAAAAGATAAATTCTACCATATGAATGAAAACCTCTACTTATATTAATCTTATGTGTAAGTAATAAATTTGGCTTTCCATTTTTCGAAACTCGTCGGATCAGTAGTTAATTTGATTTAAACAAAAAAGAGTCTGTGGTGCGACCCACACTGATAACATCCCGTCTGTTGATTTGTCTTACTTTAAAGTTTGTAGGTTTTCGTGTTCTGTCGAAAAAGCTTTGAGTTGAATTATTCTTAAAAACTTAAAAATTACCAACAATATTTTGCATATAATGACATAGTTTGATTTCGAAATCTATTTTTGTTAACGAGATTTTTTGTCGAAAACCAATTTTTAACAATTTTAGTATCATTTTATTTTTTATATAAACAAATATACAAATTGGATAATGAAAATTAATTTAAAGTCAATATCTTTTATTGTTCACGAGACATCGAGAACCTAACACCAATTTTTACCAAATTTGCGTACTATTTTTTGTAGATTTCATTTTTTTATGAAAAAAAAGGATTGTTGGATGTTTATAAAAAATTTACTGAATGTCTAAAACAATATTTTCTGTGAGATAAAATAAGTTTGAAGCCAATGTTTTTAATTTTTGAAAGATATTTGAGTCGAAAGTACATTTTTACTAAGTTTTAGTAGGAATTGTTTTTTTAGGTTTTTATTTTTTGTAAGAAAACTGTCAATTCGATTTTTCTCAAAATTTTATCGAATATTGAAAAAAAAAAAATATTTCTTATAAGAAAAAATTAGTTTGAATCCAATATTTTAAAATCTTGAAAACATATTTGAGTCTGAAATCAATTTTTACCAACTTTTATTAATTTTTGTTTAGATTTGTATTTTTGTAAGAAAAATTTTACTGAATATTGACAACAATATTAATAAAAGATAAAATTAGTTTAAAGTCAATATCTCAAAGTTTTGAAAAGATATTTGAGTCGAAAATCAATTTTCACCTACTTTTATTAATAATTTGTTTCGGTTTTTATTTTTTGTAAAAAAAACTGTCAATTAGATTTTTCTCAAAAATATTCCGAATGTTAAAAACAATATTTCTCATAAAATAAAATTAGTTGGAAGCCATAATCTCAAATTTTTGAAAAGATATTTGAGTCGAAAATCAATTTTTACCAACTTTGAGTAATGTTTTTTTTTTAGGTTTTTATTTTTTATAAAAAAAAACTGTCAATTCGATTTTTCTCAAAATCTTACCAAGTGTCAAAAACATTATTCTTCGTTGCACAAAATTGTTTTGGAGTTAAAATCAATTTTTGTTCGTAAATTTTTCGAGTTGGCAATTTTTTTTTTTTTAATTGGAATTTTTTCCAAAAATATATTTGTATAACGTTACAATACATAATCTAAAATTTAATTCTCTAGCGTTATTGGTTAGTGAGATATTTAGGGTTTACCAAAATGTTCACCTTTTTTTTTATTTGAAGTCGATATCTCTACTGGTTCTTGAGCTATGGACGACGAAAAAAAACATCGCGAACGTACGTACCATACACACGCACGCACAGACAGGCCCGGATTAAAGAAAATGGGGGCCCGGGGCTATTTCAAATTTGAGGCCCCCGAAAAAGATATAAAACCCAAGCAAGCCAACCCCTCATAACCCAGATAGTCCTAAACCAGGGGCGATTCCTCATAGTCAGCGGGTTTAGCGGCGCTAAACCAAGAATTTTACAATTAATCTTATTTTGTAATATGAATATTATTTGGTAATTGAATTACTAACCAACTCAACAGTTGACCATTATGTTAAAAAAATCGGTTGTAGTTACATAACTTGCATCTTGCAATCAAAGTCAAAGTGACTTTTCTTCAAATAATTTTCATTTCATGCAATACAACTCTCATACAATACCAAATCTATCTTGAAACATTGGACTTGGGCATCGCAAAAGTTTGCGCTATCAAATTTCATACATTCTACACATAAAGATAAATACACACATTGAAATAAAAGCCTGTACAAATAAATAGAAGGGTTAGCGCAAAAAAAAGCGATAACCAGACGAAGAATGAAGGTACACATTAAAGACACACAACAGAGAGGAAGACCAGGCGCGACCAAGAGTTTGATGTCTTCTCTCTTTATACTTCGTATGGACTATGGAAGAAAGAACAACAACGAACATGATCGTCGAACACGGCAACTGTTCGGTATACTTTATACCATTATACCATATTCGTTTTTGAAAGCATAAGATTGTGCGATGTTATTTATTTATTATGAAAATGGGTTTTGCTAGCGAACTTGCTTGACTTGCTCTACGAGAATATAGCGAGCAACGCATGTTCGACGGTTAGCGCAGCTTTTAGCGATTATACTGATTTTTGATGCCGATATGTGAGGAAAAGGAAATGGTAAAGACGTTGGAATTAAGGCGGATTATTAAAATGTTTTATAGGAAGTAGGTTTTGTTTGGAACCTTCTTTTAGGCGGAAAGGAAAGTGACTTAAGAAAATGCATTTTAATATCTATTGTTTTGTTAGTTAAATATTAAATGTTTTGTGATCAATATGTTTTTGTATGTACATATGTATGTATATTTTATTGTAATTACTATTAATATAATTCCATACGAATTCAAACATGGTAGAGGCTAGTCGTAAGGAATTATTTTATTTAATTTCCTTAGAACAGCTCAAATTAAAACAAGCATTTCTTTTAATGGAAAAGAAATTTTCAAAAAATAAAAATTTAGTTTATTCAAAAAAACAAATATTTAGTCAAAAAATCAGTTTGAAGTGTGATTTTTCAAAATGTTTATAAAGTCCATATATTTTTTCATTCAGAATTCGTTATTCTTATTAATTAAAAAAAATGAAAACTATAAGACTTTAAATTTAAAACTACCAGAGCGAAAAAAAAACTAAATAAGAGAACATTACGACTTATGCAGCTGCATTGGATCAATTTTAATTCTTTTGCAATCAAAAACAAAATAATAAAAATTGTATGAAGTTTAATTTTCAAATTGTATTCAATAAAAAAATCTATTTGTTTTCTAAGTCATCGAATTGTATAATTCTATGACCAGCTAAGAATAAGGTTTTAGGCTATGAGATAAGTCGTTGTAAATAGAGTATTCTTTGTTTATTTAAAAATAGATACTTTTTTTTCATGATCTTGGTCTAACAATAGAAACTTTTTTTTCGTAGGAATTAAAATGGAATCTCCAATACTTCTCAAGCAAAGACCATAATTGAAAAATTATTAGAGGAACCATTTTCAACAATATCGTTTTCGGAGAAGCTAATAATGGGCGCCCTACTGATTTAAAATAAACACACAAGTATAGAAACAGAGATTATACTCGAACCTTTAGCGAAAATCAATATTCTATAATATTACCAATAGCTATTTGGTAGCGAGAATAACAAGACAAATTATTTTGTTGATCTTGTTTGCTTTTTTCCGGTATCTTTTTCGCATGGAGTTCCTCGGATGTGGACAATATGAACACTCTAACCACATTTCAGAGAAAACACAAGCTAAGTGCCTCTCATTCGCAATATGTAATTAAATTAGCTAAGCTACCTTTGGTTAGACTAGGAAAGACGAAACTTTAAGTGTCCAACATAACGTTCAAAAAAATCGTGCAGTGTTAAATCTTCAACATTTTTTAAAGTTTTTCAATTGCTATCCAAAATGATTTAATCAAAACTGTTGCTGACGTTTTAGGCGATCACATTTCTGATAGAATCCGACAGCCAGAGTTTATAGCTTTGTCTGACATTCATTTAAAGTCCCAATTATCTATTGTTATTACTTTAATAAAAAAAAATCATGAAACATTTGCTGCATTTATCGATGTAAGCTCAGGGCGGACTGCAGAAAATTTGAATAAAATTAATTTTTATTCTTGAAAACTTATCTTCAACTTCTAGGAGAAAGTAGCTAACCCTGAGATCATGATCAGGAATCGCCACTGTCCTAAACCCCAAGCGAGCCAACCCAATAACCCAAAGCGTCCTAAACCCCAAGCGAGCCAACCCAATAACCCGGGGCGCTAGGAGTCCACGTTATTAAGTACATAATTTCTCTTAAAATTAAAGAAAAACAATTTAAGGTAAACAAATACGTTGGGAAGAAACTTTAGAGTAGCACTCAGAAACTACAGGTAGCAGAATCTCTTTTCACTTCAGTTCTTGAGACATTCAAAGCTTTTTTTATTAAACTAATAGATATGAAACATTCATTGTTTTTTTCAATTAGTCATAAGTTTAATGAAAGTTTCACTTTTGCTATTTTTGGGACATTTATATTTATTAAATTCGTGTTTACATCTCAATTCTAGTGCATCCAAAGCAACTTCACTTCAAAAAGTAGATTTCTTTAATTTTTTAAGATCTTTGTATTTAAGAAATAAGATGGAATTGAAGACGAGTTTCAGAAATTTGAAAGGCAACTTAATATCAAATTGGCTATCTCTTATTTAAGGTTTCTTCTTAAGAACCTGAATATTTGACCTTCCTCTCAGAAAAGATCTTATGAAAATAATTAAAAGCATTACTAAAGTTTTTCAAAATTCTAAATTGTGTGAAAACAAAGATTTGAGTTGTTTTTGACCGCAAAGCGCTTTTTGGTGAATATCGTTAAATTACTAACAAATCTTTAGATGAAATATTTACTTATATGTACATCTTTAATGCATAAGCTTTATGTCTCATATGAAACCCCCACCCCCTGTATCGTCCATTGGTCAAAAGTTGATGAATTTGTGCTGCACGAATGGCTGAATTTGATAAGTTTCTAATTCAAGGGAATTCCTACTAAAATTAGAAAATATTCTTCGAGGGGGTGGGGGGTGTCATCATGACACCTACGACCCTCACCTAGATCCGCCATAAATATACATCAATTTATATTCTTCGAATTAAATAAATGTTTTTTTTCTTTTCTTTTTCTAGATTCTTAGGACTCAAACAATAGTTGTTAAGGACCTTCTTACTTAAAGTGGCGCTTCAGTCCTGTGTGAACTAGGGCCTCACTAAAAAAAACTTCGTCATCTAGCTCGGTCCCTAGTTAGATATCTTAAGTTGTGTACTCCAAGTTGGGTGAGGTCACTTTCCGGGTACATAAGTTTTCATGCGCTCTAAGTGACTCAGACATCTTAGTCGATGGACTTTTATTATTTTGGCTAAGTCTACTTTGCTGTACAGCCCGCACAGTTCCTCCACTCACTATGTATGTACACTTGAACCTACATATATCACGTGAAGAACTTTTCCTTCGAACGACCCAATAAATTTTCATCCGCTTTTATCATAGTCTATGTTTCTGCACCGTATAGCAGGATGGGAATGATGATGAGAGTTTTTATAGTAAAACTTTGATCGCTCAAGAGATAGCTCTACTACTCAATTGCTTCTTTAGCCAAAAGGAACAGTGGTTAGCAAGAATAATTCTTCGTTTGATCTTAGCGCTGATATTGTTTTCTGTGTTCATAGCGAAGCCTAGGTAGACAAAATCCTTAGCTACCTCAAAGTTAGGTCTGTCGATGGTGATGTTTTGACCAATATGTCGGTATTATAGGTCCTTTCTTGAAGACAGCATGTAGTTTGTTTTGCCCTCACTAACCGCTAAACCCATATCTGCTGCCTCTGCCTCAATACTCACAAAATCCCCATTGACATTATACGCTGAGTTCTTCCGATTATGTCTATGTCATCACTCATCAGCATATGCCAGTAATTTGGACAGACTTTTGAAAGATAGTTCCTCCATTGTTGACGTGGTAGCTAATTAAGTTAAAGAAATCACAATACAGTGCATCACCTTTTCTAAAGCTTTTTTTGACATCGAAAGGTTGTTTTCAACCTTAATTGACGAGTTTGGCAGGGATGCCAAAACTAGACATGGTTCGATACAGCTCATATCTATAGATGCTGTCATATGCAGCCTTGAAATCGATAAAAAGATGGTGGGTGTCGATTTGATTCTCTAGGGTTTTTTTTCTCGGATCTACCGGAACGTGAATATTTGATCGACTGTGGACTTTTCTGGAAGATCTTGTAAGCGATGTTAAGGAGACTGATCCCTCTATAGTTGCTGCAGTGAAGAGGGCCTCGTTTTTTCAGTATCGGTCAATCAATACTGAGGTTCCATTCATCGGACATGCTTTCTTCCGATCATATTTTACAGACACGTTGGTGCATGCATACTCCTTGAAGATGACTTCATTCCAAAACATTAAAATTGAACGAAAAATTTAAAACTCGCTCCAATTTAATTTTCATAAACAAATTGGCCATAGAATAATGAAATTTCCACTTTATTTTAAAATTTTATATAATTCAAAATAAAATATCAAACTAAATTAGCATAAAATCCTATTATTATTGTATCGCTAATTAGCTGATAATTAAATATATTATAGTAGCCTAGTACTAGATAAATGTATGCATATGATATCTTGTCCGCGATTCATGCATCACCATCACACATGATGACGGCTACTTCAAAAACATAGCTTAGCCTTAACACCTAATTTACTAAAAACAATATAATAACTAGAATATAATTATGTATATATGTACATATGTACGTTTAAGCTTTTTGCCTATAAATGGGAGAATTTTTAATTGAAAAACCTCAACAAGTGTTCGGGATTTTCATTATAATTAATTTACCACTGCATGCATAACGCCAGGTGCTATTGAGTTTATATAAGCCTCGAGTGTATGGCATCAGAATAGGACCTATATATATATAAAGGTATATTTGTCCATGTTGGTTATAGTTTTTTTTTTTTTTTTTTAATTAATCAAACACAGATTCTAGATTATCCAAAGTAAATCAATTTCATGAAGTTATGGTATAATTAAATTCACATTTAATGGTTTTCATTCGAGATATAATAATCATTGGCGGCGGCGTAATTAAAACGCATTACTTTGCATGATGTTTTTGTGTGTGGCTGTTTATGTTTATGCATGTGTTAGTGTATGGATAGTTTGTTTGTTTGTTTTATTCCATTTAATATTGTTTGTGTTATTGTAGCAATTTGTAACAAGAATGATTTTTATTTTAAGCATAATATAAAGCTGGTTATATCGGATTCGTATAATCAATTATAAACCAACTAAATTCACTTAGGTGAGTTGAAGCTGGTTCATGGACCATCCATGGTATTGAAGTGAAATAAAATATATATTTATTGGCCTTTGTCCTGACAAGAGGCAAGTGAGGAGGATAAGAGGGAGAGGGCATATTAAGGGCAAATTCCGAATCCAGAGCTTTTGTGTATGTGCTACCAATTTGTTGCAGTAAATTCACATTATGCAAATTGTGTTAAGTTCAAAAAGCCGCAATTTAACTAAATCAATTATATCGATAACAGAGCTACACAACAAAGCGCGTGGCAATTGACTATTATTGTGGGGATTATTATAGCATGCACTATTGTGTTTCTATGGGGTGACCATTTGTTAAGTATTTAATGTTTCATTCACATTTTTAAACCATTACCAGTGTTTTTTGGGATTCCATGTATAAAAGAGTGAAAATCAACAACAAAATGATCTCCAGTACTTAAAACTAACTTACTTAAAACTAATGACTAGAAAGTGCACAAAAAGTGAAATATTATGTAATAAACTTGCTTTTTGTACAACAAAAACACATATCAACATATCATAGTTAAGGTTTTTAGCTAGACAACAATTTAATTCTGAATCATAAGTTCGCTTACTAAATTGTTTTTGGCAAGTTCAAGCCGATTTATGAATTTTGTGGTGAGTTTTGCGATTCTATCGTCAACCAACTCAACATTCGCTCTTATGTGGCGATCGGCCACGGAAGATTAAGCATCATGTTTATTATTTTATTGAAAATTGTATTTTGACAAACGTGCAGTATTTTTTTATGACTATACACACCATCTTTCCAAATATAACCTTATAAGTAATTATTAACTTCCCATTGGAAGTTATTGTAATCGGTTCGATTTGTCGAATTGAAAATGTTTACATTTCTCGACGTTTCAAAGTCCCTAGAGTCGAAATAAAAGTTTTTTTTAGAGAGATGGCTGTGCGGTGCGTGCGTGTGTACGTACATACGTTTGTACGTCCGTACGTTCACGACGTTCTTTTCGTCGTTCATAGCTCAAGAACCAGTAGAGATATAGACTTCAAATAAATTTTGTTATACAGACAATAATACAAAAAGATGCAGAAAGGACTCTCAATAAAATTGAAAGGGAGGTTTTTTTAGCATAGCAATTTAAAAAAAAAATGTTAAAATTTGTGGTTAACCCTGTGTATCTCACGAACTAATAACGCTAGGGACTTGAATCGAATTTTTTATTAAATATTGTAACGCTATACCAAACAAATATATTTTTGGAAAAAAATCCAATTAATGGTTTTTTTTATAAATCAAAAAAACTGAAAAAAAATATTTGCCACCTCGAACATTTAACGAACAAGGAATGATTTTATCTCCAAAAAAAACTGCTTTTTTTATGAAGAACAAAAAAACTAAAAAAAAAAATTACTCAAAGTTGGTAAAAATTGATTTTCGACTCAAATACCTTTTCAAACATTTGAGATATTAGCTTTAAAATAATTTTATCTTTTAAAAAAAATATTGTTTTCAACATTCGGTAACATTTTGAGGAAAATCGAATTGACAGTTTTAAAATAAAATTAAAAACCTAAAAAAAAATTTAAAAAAGTTCATAAAAATTGATTTTCGACTCAAATATATTTTCAAAAATTTGAGATATTGGCTTTAAATTAATATTTTTTATAATTAATATTACTAAACTAAAAAAAAAAAATTACTCAAAGTTGGTAAAAATTGATTTTCGACTCAAATACCTTTTCAAACATCTGAGATATTAGCTTTAAAATAATTTTATCTTTTAAAAAAAATATTGTTTTCAACATTCGGTAACATTTTGAGGAAAATCGAATTGACAGTTTTAAAAAAAAATTAAAAACCTAAAAAAAATTTAAAAAAGTTCATAAAAATTGATTTTCGACTCAAATATATTTTCAAAAATTTGAGATTATGACTTCCAACTAATTTTACTTATAAGATATATTGTTTTCAATATTCAGAAAAATTTTTAAAAAATTCGAATTGACAGTTTTTTTTACAAAAAATAAAAACCCAAACAAAATTAATAAAAGTTGGTAAAAATTGATTTTCGACTCAAATATATTTTCAAAAATTTGAGATATTGGCTTTAAATTAATATTTTTTATAATTAATATTGTTTTTAACAATCGGTAAAATTTTGAGAAAAATCGAATTGGCAGTTTTTTACTTAAAAAAAACCTAAAAAAACATTACTGAAACTTCGTAAAAAATGATTTTTTACCCAAATTTGAGATTAGGGCTTCAAACTAATTTTGTATTATAATAAATATTGTTTTCACGTAAGATTTAGAGAAAAATTGAATTGACAGTTTTTTACAAAAAATAAAAACCTAAACAAAAAAAAACAAAACTAAAACTTAGTACAAATTTATTTTCGACTCAAATATCTTTTCAAAAATTAAAAATAGTGGCTTCAAACTAATTTTATCTCACAGAAAATATTGTTTTTGACATTCAGTTATTTTATTATAAATATCCAACAGTCCGTTTTTTCTTTAAAAAAAAATAGAATCTACTTAAAATAGAACACAAATTTGGTAAAAATTGATGTTTGGTTCTCGATATCTCGTGAACAATAGAAGACATTGACTTCAAATTGATTTCATTCATCCAATTTGTATTTGTTTATATAAGTAATAAAAACTTTTGAGAAATGCTACTAAAATTGGTAAAAATTGTTTTTCGACTAAAAATCTCGTTAACAAAAATAGATTTTGAAAACAAACTGTTCCATTATATGCAAAATATTATTGGTAATTTTTAAATTTTTAAGAATAATTCTTCTGACAACTTTTTTAACAAAACACGAAAACCTATAAAGCTTTTAAGCAAGACAAATCGACAGACGGGATGGGAAGTTATCAGTGTGGGTCGCATCCCAGCCTTTTTTTAATTAGTCTCAAGGTTGAGAGAAAACGTATGAGAAGATACATATGTATTATTGCTGTGTCATCGGCAAAAATTGCTTCTTCACAGTCGGGTAATTCGGGAAAGTCAGAACTATACAAGTTATATAAAATCAATCCCAGGGCCGGACACCATATTCAAAACGTATCAATTCCGAAGCACTATTGTGGACATAAACCTTGAAGCACCAACTTGAAAGAAAAATTGAGGGAAATCATTTTATAAATAATGCCATCAAGCCAAACTGAAGCGAATACATTTTCAATGTCTAATTATATAATTCCTGTTGACAAGACTTGACTTTTGCTGTTTTTACCGAATTGTATATTTGGATATGAATAATTATTAATTATTATTCTAAGTAAATTGTCTTTAATTATTTTTATTTATTTATTTATTTTATTTATTTTTAGCCTATAACTATCCTATCAGTATAGAGTTTTTACCCGTTTTGAAAAGTGGAATGACTTTACCTGTTTTCCAGGCAGTATTAAAATACTGTAATTTTACACATGAATTCAATGGAAATGTGGGTAAGGTAATTCCAATTTTCGGTCACATTTGTATACAATACATAGGTTTCCAATTCGGGCAACCCCTTGCGATTTCTTTGATTTAATCGTAGAAATAATTTCAGTTACCTCTTCATGAGTTGTTAAAATATTTTGCGGCGTTTTAAAGACCTTGTGGTTAAAATTATGTATGGTAGCATGCACTAGATGGATGGTTTGTTGACGCCAAGATATTGAGATACAGAATGGTTCTCTGAGAAAACAAGAGCAAGTGCATTTGCTTTTTCTAAATTCGTAATGTGGGTTGTTGAATCAGTTTTTAAGAAAGGTATACCTATGTTTGTTTTTTATGAGTCTGACAATATTTCAGAACGGCTTGGCGTTTTTGTCTAGAGAACGTAGCTTATTATTCAAATCCTAATTCCTAATGCTTAACAACTCTTAACAAATAAGTCTATTTAGATACAAAACATTATCACGATAAAAAGTTTGGCGATATCTTTGTCAGTATCTTTTGTGGAAATTTCTGTTTTAAAAAGATTCAATATATAAGCGAAATATTTGTTGTTAATGTTCAGGCTACAAAAAAAAAACAAAACTATGATTTTATTTAGTTTTACAATTAACTATAAAAATGATTAAAACTGCGCATAGAGATCTCAAAGCTCGATTGAATTCTAATCAAAGTTGAAAACAAGAATTAGAAGTAAGATTTGAATTTTCTTGTCTTAACCTTTTTTTGAAGACCTGCCAATATACTTTTTAGGTTTTCTTATGAAAGGTAGTCGTATTGCAATTGATACGTTAGGTTAGGTTAGGTTAAAGTGGCTGTTGGTTGGGAAGTCCAACACACTTAGACCAAAATATGGTCCGTTGTGATACCACATGGATCAGTTAAGCTAATGTGAAATCTACTCAGAGAGATTAATTGTTTTGAGCGCCTGGCGCTAAGATTAGGCCAAATTAATTTAGTCGCTACACAGGTGGTGGTGTTATTCCACCTGAAGTTTGTTTTCTCTGTGGTATCTTGCTTTAGCATGAGTTTAATGTGGCTAAGGGGATAGCTATGCTAGCATTGTGAGCCAGCAGAGGTAAAGTTGTTCCGCTTTTTGCAAGTTCGTCAGCTTTGCAATTTCCTGGAATGTCTCTATGGCCCTTGATACGTAGTCCCTATAAAATTTTGTTAGGACTATAAACAAATTGAAAACATTAATTTACAAACAAATTTTAAACAAAAGTTGAGTCGTCATCTCAATGTACACACAAGTAATTAAATCAGTAAACATTAGTTGAAATCAATTGAAAATAAGTTCTGTCGAGACATCAGAGTTCATCCTGAATTGTATGTTCGACACTGCTCTGCTTACACATCCACCGAGTCTCAAGGAATGATCAAACGTACTAACAGCGTCTAAAAATGAAAAACTCCGAAAATTGATTTCAATACTCAAAAAATGTCAAATCTCTGTCCTCAGCAGAATTTCAGTTCACCCTTTATCGGCAGTCGTTTCTACTGTATTCCAGATGGATTTTCCAAAAAAAAAACACACCTATTGACTGAGAATGGGTTTAGATGCACTGTGATGAGGTTGAGCTGGGATGAATGAGGATGAATCACAATTCGGAAAAATAAGTGATGATGAACAAAATTGGATGACAATTAGTTAAAATGATTGAAAATTTTTAAGTATTCTTGAGAGTGAATAAATATGAGTAAAAATGCGAATGTGATTACTTCTGCTGATTTTTGTTTAAATACTTATGATCACTAACTGTAGTTCAATACACTATGTATCCCTACTTATTATAGTCATGTTAAATGGTCACCCTAATGTTTATCCATTATACTATAGGTAAAAGCAAGTTAAGTAAATTTCATTAAAATTGCCAATCGAATGGATATTTACGCAATTCTCCTTTAATTACACGAATTTAAGTTGAATAATGCATGTTTGTATTTTGTATTCTTTTTTTGTATAGATACTTTTTCGATCCAATTTTGTGTTCTTTTAATCTTAAAAACAAATATACAGAATTCAGCTTGTGCCATTTCACAAAATAAATTATGGCTATACGTTAGCTTTGTACATGTTCTATATTGTTGAAATATGAATTTAATTTTACTTGTACTTACGCCAGTATAATATTTGTAGATATTTGCTAACCCTTCAATTTGTAATTGGTCTTTTATCGAATGCTAACCCTACATACCTTACCTTATATTGTTATTTTGTACACAGATCTTACTGTGAAATTTGTTAAGTTTCATCGCCTCACGTAAAAACTATATTGTTGCAAAACCCAGAATTCCTCTATACTAGTTTATACGAAATAAAGATTGAATACCGAACAACGGAAATGATAATGGGTTACCTTCTACGAAGGAAGTAAAATATAAGTAGAGAGTTATAACATTTGAAAAAAGGTATTTATTCTTAAAAATAAAAGTGTCTAATAAATGAAATAAATATTTTCGTCCAACTTTAATCGGTATCACTTATTAAGCTAAATACGAAGAAACTTTATTATAATTAATGTGTTGAACAAATTTTTGAAGGTTTGGTACTTCCCGAGTATTTACAAAATATGAAAGCAGTTTTAGGGCGAATCTTCCTCACCCTCTAATTACCGACCGATTGCACTTACGTCCCTTCTTTCCAAGGTCATGAAAACGCTGATCAATTATCAGCTCAAAAAATATCTTGAAGATCGAAAGCTTCTTTATGACCGTCAGTACGGCTTTCGAAGCAGTAGGTCCACTGGTGATCTCAAGGTTCATCTCACCGAAAAGTGGAGCAAATCTTTACATCGCTTTGGAGAAAGTAAGATTATTGCACTTGATATTTCAAAGGCATTTGATAGGGTTTGGCATCAGCCCCTCTTATCGAAAATGCGTGCTTTCGGTTTTCATGAATGCCTGCATAAAATAAATGCTGGTGTGCCCCTGGGCTCTGTTCTATCTCCAACACTCTTTCTCATTTTTATTAATGATCTCCTGTCTGCAACTTCTAATCCAATACATTGTTTCGCTGACGATAGTACTCTTAGCTTTTCATATTCGTTTTCAGACTCATACCTCTTCTTCGGATGTGGAACTGCAACTACAAAATATGATAAGCTCATTAAATTACGACCTAAACAGCATTATACAATGGGGATTAAAAAACCGCGTGCAATTTAATGCTTCAAAAACCCAATGCTGTCTTGTATCGTTAAAGCGAGATATACTTCCCTTGCCATTATCCATGGATGGGACTTGCATCAATGAGACTAAACATCTCGATTTTTCGGTATGTGTGTCACCAACCACCCTTTGTGGAACGATCACATACGCGATGTCGCCAAAAATGCCGCAAGGTGTTTGGGTTTCCTTAGGCGATGCCATAAATGTTTCACCCTTTCTGATCTGGCTTTTATCTACAAGACTTATATACATACGTCCAAAGCTTGAGTATGACTCCCATCTCTGGGCTGGTGCTCCTGCAACTTACTTAAGCCTCTTAGATTGTATTGAACGTAGAGCATTTAAATTGATGGATTATAATATCATCACAAGTTCATTTACTTCGCTTGAACATCGTCGTAAGGTTTCTTGCCTGACCCTTTTTTTATTGTTATTTTAACAGTTTATGCTCTAGTGAAATATCCAGCTGCATTCCTGCACCGACATCTCGTTTTAAACCCTCTCTCCTCTTCCTAGTGCTCACACTGTGCCTCTGCATAATAAGGGTAGTATAGTAATATCCCCTTGAGTGTGTGCATAAAAAAGGTAAAACCCTTCAAACATCTTCTTTTAATCTTTTTAGTAAACAACTTGAGGAAGAAGAGGTAATATGGACCAAAATTGTTAGTGCCATCAATTACTTAATAACTACACGTTGAGAAGACTGATACCGAATACTCATATTAAAAACTAACACAGCTTTCGCCTCGATCATTTCGCCGTGAAGTTTAATTCCAATAACCGAGAAAAATGGAAAACAAATTTTAATTGTTTTTGTAAATCTATAACGCTCATATCTGACCGTGTTTTTCTCGTATTGTAGAAAATACATAAATGATATTTAGTTTTGGTATTAACAATTTTTCAGTTAAGAATTTTATTATTTCCTGGGACAAAAATCAAATGATTGATGCAGTCAAAAAGGTTAAAAGAAAAAACATATGTCTGAATAAAGTGGCAAAATTATTGTCAATCCCTCAAACACCTCAACAGAGGTTTGTTAAAAGTGAACAGTCTCCCAGAAGAATGCGTTGACAGCAATTTGGGGAGAAAAACAATATTGCATCAAATGGTGTTAGGTAGAGTAGGGTCAGGGTGTCCAGTGCTACAGATGGCGTCGTGCGAAGCGATCCACTTATACATAGGCAAGCTGAACGTTGGACTTTATTTAGTTTGTCGATGTTTATATCTTTTTCGAAAGCAGTCCACCATACTGCCACACCTTACATTAAAATCAGTCTGATTACCGATGTGTATAACTTATGCGTTATTCGGGGTTGCAAGTCCCATTTTTATTACCAATAGCTTTTTTGCAAGAAAAGCGAGCTACAGTAGCTTCTTTGACTCTTTCTTGTATATCGCGTTACCAATTAAGTTTTTTGTCTAAAATAAGACCCAGGTACTTAGCCTCGTCTGAGAACTTTAATTGTATTCCTTTAATATAGGGAGAGTTAAGAAATGAAATTTGGTATTTCCTTGAAAATAGGAGTAATTCAGTTCAGTGTGGGTTAACACACAGTCCACATCGATCAGACCAAAGTATTAGTCTGTCTAAGGCATTTTGTAAGAGTTCTTTTAGAGTGTTAAGATACTTTCGTGAAACTGCTATAGCAACATCATCCGCATAGGCAAGCTTAAACCCTCCGCATCCAGACCAGTAAGGATTTAATTTACCACCAGGTTCCAAAGGAGAGGGGATAGAAAACTAGATGATATTGGAGATGTGCCCGCGTTGTTGAAAGCGTCTTCGATGTCAAGGAAAGCAACCAGAGTGAACTTTCTATGATGGAGGGAATATTCGATGGTGGGTGGAAGGTGTGTAACGCCGCCGTTTCTACCGATTTGCCTTAAGAGAAGGCATGTTGAGACATAGCCAGAAGTCTTGTATCAATACTTGCCCTTGCGAGTGAATATGGACCAGATATAAACAGCTGTTAAAAATTGCTTCAAGGATTGGTGGAATTATATCTGAGGTTTTTTGTAGTTCTGCTGGTATTATGCCATCTGGTCCTGTAGATTAAAATGGTTCGAAGCTGCTGAGAGCCCATTGTAACTTGTCTCTTGTGATCAGACCTTGTAGATATTTAACATATTGAAACTTGAACGAATTTGATTGTTGCAAGTTGCTGTTAGAGAGCTACCAGGAAAGGGAGTATCCAGTAGTAAGTTCATCGATTCTTCACTGGAAATTGTCCAGGAGTCATCTGCATTTGGTCATCAACTTGGTATCACTAGATTAGTTGAAAGAATTTTCTATAGCCTATTCTATCGTGACACAGGAGGACCGCCAGCAAGGTCGCTTAGATTTCCTTTGTGCCTTCTATATAACTTCTTAGAGATTCTATGTAAGAATCCCTGTTAGAACATAGTCTTGTTACTTTGGTAAGTAAGCATTTCGGAAAAATAACACAGAAATGTTAATTTTTAAATCTGCTAACTTCAAATGTGTACCTCAAATATCGCATGAATGGGTATTCTTGGTCAGATAAAAGTAATTTTCTGACTTAAAACAAATTATTTCAATTGAAGTCTAGTTTACATAAAGTATATGAAAAACAACTGCTTAAATTAAATGCCCAACTTTCAATAATAATACTGTACAGTTTAACATCATCCTTAGTCCGAGCTTTCTAAAAAAAATTAGTTCGTTAACCTTCCTATTTTTGTGTGAATCTCCAAACCTATTTACCTTCTCTCATTTCTTTTAATGAAACCGAGTTCAATCGATTGGTTTTCGACAAAAGTTTACATTTAAATTACCAAAATACTCATTGACGAGAGTATATGCGGTAATATGGTATTCAAGAAATCCTTTTGCTTCTGCCATACACATTAAAAAGCTCAATCAAAATCACATTAAGCAATCACTTTGTGGGCCAAAAAGCCCGCAAAAATTCTACGGTATTGAAATGCATGTTACAAATACCGCTAAAGGCTGCTTAATAGGCATCGTATACACAAAGTCCTCATCGCAGGAACAACCAGTGTCGGGAACAGTGTATGTTTTTACTGTTTCTGGCCCCGTTTTTCGCTTCTTCAAAAAAGAAAATTACAAAAAAAAAAAGAATTTCACGTTACGACTGGACCTATCCAAGTGGAAAGTTTAAAGTTTGCCGTAACTCGAAATGTTCTGTAATTAAATTACAGAGATGAGAATTGCATTCGTGTTTGGGTGCATTGAGACGAAAATGCAATAAACAATTACTACAGCACCCAACCTCTCTCCTCAGTCTAGTTTGCTTGGATATGGCTGCTTATTGGGTCTGAGTTTTCTATACAGAGAATTGCTTATGTAAATCGTATTGGAATTAATCAAAAGGGTATTGCAAAATACCAAATGAAACTTTACATCATTTGGTTTTTAGCAATATCATATATATTCAAAATAATTCTTCTTCAGAAATCAATCGATACCATTTTATTGAACGGCGGAACATTTTTGAACTCATTTGATCATCGGGCAGTTAAAAAAAAATTAAACTATTGAAATTTATATTTATCGCACTTCCAAAGCAATCAAAAAGAACAAATAGTTCTTATATTTAATTTTAATATATTCTTTGTATTTCTTAAGACACTTGGATTTTCGATTTGCTTGTGCACGGATTTAGAGGATAAAATATGTCCTTGCAAATATTCTTCGAAACATGTAGATATGAATAGGTCATTATCCTTAATAATTGTATGCAATTGTTATAACGGTATACTGAAAAAAGGAGACCCTATGAACTGCACCAACTATAGAGGAATCAGTCTCCTTAACATTGCTAAAAAAATCTTCTTTGCTGTAATATTTGTGCGTCTAAGGCCCATCGTCATCTGATAGGTCCTTATCAGTGTTGTTTTAGACAAGGAAACTAAACAGCCGATCAAATATTTCCATTACGACAGATCCTGGAAAAAATCCAAAAACATCAAATCGACACCCGCCTCTTCATCGATTCATAGTGATGTCAAATGGGCTTTTATGAGTATTGAGGCAGAGGCGGCAAAAACGGGTTTAGCGAGGCAAAACAAAGTACATGCTGTCATCAAGGAAGGACCTACAACACCGACATATCGGTCAAAACGTCATCAACGACAGACGTAACTTTGAGGTAGTTAAGGACTTTGTCTATCTAGGCTCCGCTAAGAACACAGAAAAAAACAGCCCTGAGATCAAATGAAGAATTACTATTGCTTACCGCTGTTTTTTGGGCTAAGAAGCAGTGAGGCCCTTTCTCGAGCGACCAAAGTGTCACTATATAAGTCCGTCATCATCCCCGTCCTGCTTTACAGTGCAGAAGCATGGACAATGGCAAAAGAGGATGAAAGCACCTTGGGTCGATTCGAGAGATAAGTTCTTCGCGTATTCTACGGCCCCGTATGCATGAGGGTGAGTGTAGGAGAAGATGAAATGACGATCTGCACAGGATGTACTGCGATGTAGACGTAGCCAGAAAGATAAAAGTCCAAGAACTAAGATGGCTGGGTCACGTAGAGCGCATGGACACTTATATTTCGGCACAGGAAAGTGGACCAGAGGAAGACCGCGGATCACGTGGCGCGCAGAAGTGGAAAGTGACCTTATCCAATTTGGAGTGCGCAACTGGACACATCTAGCTAGGGACCGAGTTAGATGGAGAAATTTGTTCGATGAGGCCATAATTCACACAGGACTGTAGCGCCACCTTAATTAAGTAAGTAAGTATCTTCTGTTTATAGACTTTAAGGCCGCCTAGAATTCGGCATTCCAAATAAATTGACACTACAATGACGAATATAACAAGCCAAACTAAAATTGACCGATTGATATCCACACCAATCAACATCTTCAATGGACTCCGACAAGGGGATGGTTTGGCATGCCTCCTCGGCCATTGTCACCAGTTCCAGCCAGATACTGGTTACATCGACATCACCACGAGAACCGAACAAGCTGTACACGATTCCTTCATCCATTCGGCAAAAATCTGGGGCTGCACATTAGCGAAGGAAAAACAAGGTATGTACATAGTGGCATCGACTCCGAGAAGGACAATTAGTCACACAATCAAGGAAGCGGATGGTGAATTTGAAGCAGTACAATAATTCAAGTACCTTGGTTCAATAGTAGCAGCCGATAACAACATATAAAAAGAATTATGCGGGCTGTTGCTCAAAGCCAACAGAGCCTAACTTCAGTTCCTCAAAGCTTTTTAAATCCACAAACCTTACCATAATTGCTTAGTAAAAGGCACTCCGACCTCTTAAGCTAAAACTAAGACAAATATTTAGCTCAGTAAAAATTCAAGATTTGTTTATTAAACTTTTATATTGTAATGTGTATACACTCTTTACCTCTTTTAATATCGGAATAATAGGAGAACTAGCTTCTTTAAACATCGAGAAACATCTAGTGGCTAAGAGGGGAACTCAATTCATTCAGCGCATACAAGAACCTCGAAAGGGGCAACATCTAGGGATTAAGAGGAGAACTAGCTTCGTTAAGCATCTAGTGATGAAGAGGAGAACTTCGTTAAGCATCGAGAACAACCTCGTAGATTCTCGAACCGATTTGAGGTATATAAATAGGCGCTCGGAAGCGAAGCGATTAATTATTGGTTGTAAACTGCGATAAGTAAAGACTGTGTATAAAAAGTAATAATTGAAAGTAAAGACTGTGTTTGAAACGTAATAATTGAGTGTTCAATAAATAAGTGGAACAATTTAAATAAAGTTAAAATCGTGTTTTATTTACAAGTGCGAATAAGTTTTAATTGTCGGACCAAGCCGAATATTACATTGGTGTCAGAATAAGGGATTAAAACTTATTGAGAATAAAAACAGTGAGCAGTGATATTTTGTGTGAAGTAGTGAAGTTAAAAAAAAAAAAAAATAAAAATAAAAAAAAATTAGTAAAGTTTTGAAAGACTTAACTGTCCCTGAGCTAAAGGCCGAATTAAGCAAACGTGGCTTAAGTGGGACAGGTGTAAAAACCGAACTCGTTAAACGGCTGCAGGAATATCTGGAGCAGCAAAATGAAGACCCACATACGTTTGCTTTCGAATTAGAAGCAAAAGTGGAAGAGGTAAATGCAAATGTTGCCTTATCTAACATGATGTCACTTCTTTTAACCAAATTTGAAGAGAATGAAAAGAATGTCCTGAAAGAACAGCAGAATGTCTTGAAACAACTAGAAACTCAAAGGAATGACCAAAAGCAAGAACAGCAGAATATTCTAGAGCGATTCGACGAACAGAAAAACCTTTTAGAAGGCAGGTTTGCGGACTTCGAAGAGAAAATCAAAACTGTCGACGAGCGCGTCGAAAAACAAAATTCACGTTTCGAGAAAATGGACGAACGAATCGAAACTATTACAAATTAACTAGAAAAAGTGCGAAAGATGAAAGCTCGAGAACCTTCTGGTGAGTGCTCAAGGAAGAGAGAAGTGAATCCTCCAAGCTTTGATGGGCAGATTCCGTGGCCAATCTACAAGAAACAGTTTGAAGCAGCAGCGTTAACAAACGGCTGGGACGATCACGAAAAATACATTGCTCTTACGCTTGCTTTAAGAGGATCTGCTGCTGAACTGCTACAAACCATCCCAGCAGAGAAGAGTGGCGACTTCACAGTTCTGGTAAACGCAATCGAACAGCGGTTTGGGGATAGCCACATGACAGAAGTCTTCCGAGTTCAGCTTAACAATAGGACACAGAAAAGAGGTGAAACTCTGCAGCAGCTTCAGGCAGATATCGAGCGATTGGTTCACCTGGCATATCCAACAGCTGGTAACGAGATAATAAATCAACTTGCTGTTGAAGCCTTTGTGAGAGCTGTGGGCGATATAAATCTCCAAAGGGCTATCCGCACTGCCGGAAAGCGAACATTACCAGAAGCATTGGCTTTCGCTCTGACGATGGAAGCTGCAGAACAAGCTTCCCAAAACGTGCATCGCGTAAGAGAAATGGAAGTCCAAGAATGTTCTTGTCAGAAGGCTACTGGAACTGCAATAAGACTGGGCATCTACAGCGACAGTGCAGATTACCACGAAGAAGAACCACATGCCAACACTGTGGAAATAGAAGTAATTCAACCGTTCAAAGCAACACCAACAACGTTGCTTCCGAAGTTGTTTCCCACCCGGGAAACGAATAAGAACCAACTTCGAGGGGTAGAAGCTGGTTTCTGGTATCGATGGCCCCAGAAACAACATCCAGGTTTCTCAAACGAAACGTGACAACAAGAGCCTGACCGTGGAAGCAAGCATAAATGGCAACAAATGTGTGGCTACCATTGACACCGGTGCCACGGCGTCCATCATACGGCAAGACCTCGTTAAGAAGACATGGCTTCACAACACCAACAGCTATCGTCTAAGGACTGCAACTGGAGAGGCCGCAAAAGTTTATGGTGAGGTACGTCTTAAGATCCGGATGGCAGAGTTGGAATTCTCTCACCTGTTCCTGGTAGCAGATATATGCGATGAGTGCATTGTCGGCGTTGATTTCATGAAAGATCACGGAGTGATATTGGACATCGGGAACCAGGTCCTGAAATATCGAAACATCGAGATTCCGATGATCTATGGGAATAACTCGTATGAGACCTCGCCGTCTGTGAAAACCGTCATCAAAGAGGATTTCACCTTGCCTGCTTCTTCAGAGGTATTCGTGTGGACGAAATTGAAGGGTAAGCCTGGCAGCCATCGATACATCATGGTTGAACCAGCGTCTGTAAAGTCCTCCCAACACGTCACCATTGGGAAGACTCTTGTAAGACCTTTAAAGAACATGGTTCCGGTAAGAATACTGAACATCAAGCCGTTTGAAGTTAAGCTTAGATAACAAGCTTATCAGCGATAACAAGGATCAACGAAGAAGAGTCAAGGCAATCCTTGAAGTCCGAAGAGCTGAACTCCATAAAGACGAACATTCTCAAGTCATCTAATCTTGGCCACCAACAACGAAGAACTGCAGAAGGTCTCCTCGAAGAATTTGCAGACATATTTTCGTCATCGAAAGGGAAATATGGCAGAACGCAACTGGTGCAACATCAAATCAATACCGGGAATGCACGGCCGATTCGTCAACCTGCAAGACGCCTTCCACTAGCCAAACAAGGTGAGGTTGAAGAACTGATAACCACCATGAAGGAAGAAGGTCTCATCGAAAACTCTAAAAGCCCTGGGGCATCTCCAGTGGTCCTGGTAAAGAAGAAAGACGGATCAACCCGCTTTTGCGTGGACTATCGAAGGTTGAATGATGTGACCAAGAAGGATAGCTACCCTCTGCATAGGATCAGTGATACTCTGGACGCAATGGAAGGAGCACAATGGTTCTCAACTTTGGACTTGAAAAGTGGTTACTGCAAGTCGAAATCCATCCTGAAGACAAAGAAAAGACAGCATTCTCCACAGGAAACGGATTGTGGCGGTTCAAAGTGATGCCTTTTGGACTTTGCAATGCTCCAGCGACTTTTGAGCGCCTAATGGAATGCGTCCTGCAAGGACTCACATGGAAATCTTGCCTGGTCTATTTAGATGACGTCATAGTATACGGGAAAACATTTGACAAACACTGTACAAATCTGAGAGCCGTGTTTCAAAGACTTCGAGAAGCCCACCTCAAGCCTAACCCAGAAAAGTGTTCACTCTTCAAGACCGAAGTGAAATATCTGGGACATATCATCTCATCCCAAGGAGTAAAAACGGATCCTGATAAGGTTGACACCGTGAAGAATTGGCCAACACCACAGGACAAACATCAACTCCGAAGCTTTCTGGGTCTAGCCACCTACTACAGGCGCTTTGTGAAGGATTTTGCTGGAATTGCCAAGAGTCTACATCAGCTAACGGAAAAGGGAAAGCAGTTTAAATGGTCAGGTGAGTGCGAGCGCAGCTTTCAAGAGCTCAAGCAACGCTTGTGTAATGCACCAGTGCTGACCTAACTCCAGGAAAACCGTTCATAATTGATGCTGATGCGAGCAATGTCGGGATAGGTGCTGTACTATCGCAGGTGCATAATGGCGAAGAAAAGGTGATTGCCTATTACAGCAAAGTACTCTGCAAGTCGGAAAGAAATTATTGTGTGACCAGAAGAGAACTTCTTGCACTGATTTTGGCAACAAAGCACTTCCATAAGTATCTCTACGGACAGAAGTTTCTTCTCCGAACTGACCATGGAGCACTTAACTGGCTTTTGAATTTCAAGAATCCAGAGGGTCAAGTGGCAAGGTGGATTGAGAGGCTGCAGACGTACGATTACGAAATTCAACATCGGAAGGGGAAGCTTCACTCAAATGCAGATGCACTGTCTCGGAGACCATGTAAGCAAGACTGTAAGCATTGCAGAAGTGGTTACTGTCCAACGAACCAGAGCCGATCCCATTGATGGCTGGAGCAACGACGAGTTGAGGAAGGCTCAACAAGAAGACTCAGATATCGAACCCATCCTCGCTTGGAAGGAACACCAGGAAAAACCAGAATGGGCTGATATCTCCGATAGAAGTCCGACTCTAAAAGCCTATTAGGCACAGTGGGACTCGTTTCATGTCCAAGAGGGTGTCCTTCGACGTAAATGGGAATCAGCAGATGGAAAGTCTTATGTAATGCAGCTAGTCTTACCGAGATCGAAGGTTATGGACGTTCTGCGAGAGATGCATGGTGGAGTTTCGGGAGGCCATCTTGGAGTGAACAAGACACTAGAAAAGGTTCGACAACGATTTGACTGGCTACATGCAAGGGAAGATGTCGAGAAGTGGTGCCGAAAATACGATACCTGTGCTGCCACCAAAGGCCCGAACAAAAAGAACCAAAGCCACATGCAGCAGTATAATGTCGGAGCACCCTTCGAAAGAATTGCAGTAGACGTGGCGGGTCCATTTCCGGAAACAAATAATGGAAATCGTTATATTCTGGTCGTCATGGCTTACTTCAGCAAGTGGCTTGAAGCATACGCCATTCCAATCCAAGAAGCCAAAACAGTCGCAGACCAAATTGTCTTCAACTGGGTGAGCAGATTCGGCGTTCCATTAGAACTGCATTCTGACCAGGGAAGAAATTTTGAATCAAAAATATTTCAGGAAGTTTGTGGGCTTCTTGACATCAAGAAGACAAGAACAACACCACTTCACCCACAATCTGATGGCATGGTCGAACGATTCAACCGAACCCTGAAGGAACATCTTTGCAAAGTTTTGGACGACAACCAGCGAGATTGGGATCGACACATTCCACTGTTTTTGATGGCGTATCGAAGTGCAAGACATAGCTCAACTGGTCATACACCGTCTGAGATTTTGATGGGAAGGAACATCAAACTGCCGAGCGAAATAAAATTTGGATGTCCCACGTCGGAGCCGCAAGCCGAGGATGATTACATTGATGACCTCAGAGAAAGACTCCTCCAGATCCACGACAATACCAGGTTGAAAATAAAGATGTTCAGTGACCGAATGAAGACACGCTACGATATACGAGCGACAACAACCGAGTTCCAAGCAGGAGATCAGGTGTGGCTTTACAATCCCCATCGACAAAAAGGGTTGTCACCGAAACTTACAGTCATTACAAAAATCAACGATGTCGTGTACCGGATACAAAAGGGAGTCAGAGGAAAACCTAAAGTTGTACATCGCGACCGGCTACATCGCTACAGTGGTGATGAGAACGATGGATTTGTTCGGGACGATCAATCCTAAGGAGGGGGCGATGTAATGTGTATACACTCTTTACCTCTTTTAATATCGGATTAATAGGAGAACTAGCTTCTTTAAACATCGAGAAACATCTAGTGGCTAAGAGGGGAACTCAATTCATTCAGCGCATACAAGAACCTCGAAAGGGGCAACATCTAGGGATTAAGAGGAGAACTAGCTTCGTTAAGCATCTAGTGATGAAGAGGAGAACTTCGTTAAGCATCGAGAACAACCTCGTAGATTCTCGAACCGATTCGCTCGGAAGCGAAGCGATTAATTATTGGTTGTAAACTGCGATAAGTAAAGACTGTGTATAAAAAGTAATAATTGAAAGTAAAGACTGTGTTTGAAACGTAATAATTGAGTGTTCAATAAATAAGTGGAACAATTTAAATAAAGTAAAAATCGTGTTTTATTTACAAGTGCGAATAAGTTTTAATTGTCGGACCAAGCCGAATATTACAATATATACAATTGGATAGTCTTAAGATTAAATAGATACATTGTCTTAGAATAAAATAGTTTGTTGGCACATAGGGGGCCTAACTTTATTATTGGCTTAAGTTTAAATTAAAATATTGTTTAATATGTATGGCGTTCTAAAAAAAAAAGTCGGTTGACTTGGTTATCCTCGGGGTGTTCCTTCCCGGTTATCATTTGTTGGATTCGTTGATTGGTTAGAGGGTTGTTGGCTTGTTTAGCCACGTCGGTGGGCTGACTCGGTGTCAGCGTAGAATGCAACGGCATCTTGAATTATGTTATCATCCATAATGTCCATGACGCTAAGGTACCTGGCCTCTGGCAGTCGCTGTTGGGTTGTCATCCTTCTTATTAGTTGGTTCGGGTGGCTATATGAGTTACCTACTAACTTTTTAACCAAGAGTAGTAGGTATTTGTCCAATGTATTTATTCTCGCTTCAGAATAAATTCTGTCGTTTTTAAAGTATTTTTGACGCTCTCTGTCAAAGACAAGCCCAGTGCAGATTCTTAGGATCTTTCTTTCGAAGGCTTTTAGCTGCTTCATGGCCGTTTTGGAGATGGTGTACCAAACGGGAAAGCTGTATCCAATGACTGGTCTCAGCAGTTGTTTGTACATCAGGATTTTGGTCTGTTGACTTAGTCCGTTGCTCTTCTTCATCAATGGATGGACACGATGAAAAGCCCAGCTGGCTTTCCTAAGAACTTTCTGGGCGTGTGGGATAAACTTTAATAGCTCGTGGAAATAAATTCCCAGGTACTGGACGGTCCTCTTGGCTGCAAGTGACGATCCATCTGGGAGTTTCAACTTCAGGTTTCTGCATATTGTCGCTTTTTGCGATCCTCTACGGACGACAGTTGACGGCCTTCTGAAGCAGATGAGTTCCGACTTTGCTGCGTTGATTTTAATACCCCATTTATAGTAAAAGTCAAAGAGACGGTGGATGTGTTCTTCTACTTTCTTCACGGCTATATGTGGTGACATTGAGGAGCAGTAGGTCAAGGAATCATCGGCATATAGAAGGTTCTCGCAGTTGACGGGGTTAGGTTGGTCAGATGTCAGGATGCTGTATAGAAATGGGCGAGCTTCGATCCTTGGGCAACTCCAGCCCTGATGTTCTTCATTGACGATTTGCATTTCTCCAATTGTACATAGAATTTTCTGGAAGAGAGAAAAGAAAAAATAATTCTTATTAGTGCGATTGGAAAACCCAGCATGTGAAGTTTATGGTTAAGGCCTTCAATCCATACGCTATCAAATGCTTTCCAGGACACCCGAAGCATTGGGGTGTGCAACTGTTGGCTCGAAATCGGGATAAATGCGACTTTTGCTATAAGGCCACGACCAGATCCCCCTTGTCGAGCCGATGTTGATGATGATGAATGAAAATAACTCTTTATTGATGGCCTAGTCTTTTGAGTAGGTATCTGATGCCTTTGTCGTTACACAGTCACATAGTGTTTTGTCTTCGTACCTTGTCTTCATTATTATTATTAACTTCTCATAGGAAGTTATTGTAATCGATCCGATTTGTCGAATTAAAACTATTGACATTTCACGACGTTTCAAGGTCCCTAGAGTCTAAATAAAAGATTTTTAGAGAGTAGTCTGTGCGTGGGTGGGTTCGTACATTCGTACTTCCGTACATTGGGAAAGCTTTTTTCTTCGTCCATATCTCAAGAACCAGAGATATCGACTTAAACAAAAATGTAGAGATAATAATGCAGAAAGGGCTCTCAAAAAGTTTTACAAAATTGAACATTTTTGTTAACCCAAAGCGAGTTGAATTAAAGTTTATAGTATACCAAACTAGTATATTTTTGGAAAAAATTCCAACTCACGGTTTTTTATAAATCAAAAAAACTGAAAAAAAAAAATTTGTCACCTAGAACATTTTACGAACAAAAAATGATTTTATCTCCAAAATAATTTTGTCCAATACCGTTTTTGGCATCTGGTAAAATTTTGAGAAAAATCGAATTAGTAGTTTTTTTTTTATAAAAAATAAAAACCTAACAAAAATATTACTAAAAGTTGGTAAAAATTGGTTTTCGACCCAAATATCTTTTCAAAAAATTGAGATATTGGCTTCAAGCTAATTTTGTCTTATAAAAATGTTGTTTTCAACATTCAATAAAATTTTGAGAAAAAACATTGACAGTTTTTAAAAAAAAATAAAAACTTAAAAAAATCATTACTAATACTTGGTAAAAATTTACTCTTAACTCAAATATCTCATCAAAAATTTCGTTAACAAAACTAGATTTTGAAATAAAACTATTTCATTATAAAGGGTGTCCCAAAATTAACGCAAGATTTGAATTTGCCGCCATTTGTGCAGTGAAGTGTTGGCAACCCTGAACAAAAAAGCAATTTGACAGCTAACAGTATAGGGTTATTAAAAATGGAGCGTTACACGAGAGAACAACGTGTCTTCATTATTAAAGAATATTTCAAAAATAGTGAAAGCTTGGCGGCTGCAGTTCGAAAATTTCATACAAAATATGGTCGGAATAGTGTTTTAACTTAGTCAACTGTGAAGAGATTAATTGAAAAATTCATGGAGACTGGATCCGTTGGAGACGCCAAACACACTGGTCGTCCAAAAACAAGCCGTTCAAATGTGAATGTCGAAGCAGTGAGAGTGTTGCTGACAACGCGTGACTGTATGGTGTGGATTTTGGGCTGGAGGCATAATTGGGCCATATTTTTTTGAAAATGATGCTGGTCAAGCAGTGACTGTTACTGGTGCTCGATATCGCGACATGATTACACAGTTCTTTCTGCCAAAATTGCATGATATTGATGTGTCCAATATGTGGTTTCAACAAGACGGTGCCACATGTCATACAGCCCGTGAAACAATTCAATTACTGCATGAGACATTTCCAGGTCGTGTACTCTCTCGTTTCGGTGATCAAAATTGGCCTCCTAGATCGTGTGATTTAACACAATTAAACTTCTTTTTATGGGGTTATTTAAAATCACAAGTCTATGTCAACAAGCCCACAACCACCCGTGCATTAAAGGAGGAGATTCAACGCTGCATCAACGAAATTCAGCCACATTTATGCAGAATGGTCATGGAAAATTTCAACAAAAGAGTGCGCATGTGCATGCAAAGCCGTGGAGGTCATTTGTCCGATGTGTTATTCAATACATAACCCTATCCTATGTACTTTACGAGTCAATAAAAATATAACTATCAAAAGACTAAAAATGGCGTTTTCTATTTAATTCAAATCTTGCGTTAATTTTGGGACACCCTTTATATGCAAAATATTGTTGGTAATTTTAAAATTTTTAACAATAATTCAACTGACAACTTTTTTAACACAACACGAAAACCTTCAAACTTTTAAGCAAGACAAATCGATAGACGGAATGGGATGTTATCAGTGTGGGTCGCATCCCTGCCTATTTTTTATTTAAATTTTGGCAAGGGAGTTTTTTCCATATATTAACATTTCCGATGATATTCCGTCATTTCCGGTGCATATGTATTTCTTCAGATCGTCTGTTACTTTCGAAAATTTCTTTACTGAATATAGTGGTGTGTGTCGGTATTGAATCTATGTAGGTTGTCTATTTTATCTGCTTCTGTGATAAATATGATCGAGGTGTTTTTCAAAAAATTTAGTTGCGTTTTCATTGATGTATTTTCTGGTTGTTATAACGGCTGTGTTTTGGTCCTTCATACTTGTAATCGACTCTTGGTTATTATTATTTCCTTTATTGATTGATTGTGTTTATCTAATTGTAAACATTATAAAGGTTTTCATTGAATTAACCAAAATCTTTTGTTATTTTATATTTTATAGTTCCCTGAGTTCGCTTAGCTCTATTTTTTCTTGGTTAGGGAGTTGTGGTTTTGTTTTTAAGGTTTCTCTTCTGAAAATAAGTAAACAAATTCATACAAAATTCTCTAAAATAGGGAGATATGTGAGAAAAAATAAAAACAAAATAGAATGACTTCCAAAGTTGTTACGATATCGGTTGTTATTTTTGTATCGAACCAGAGATATTCCAATCAGCTTTAAGAGACCTCATTATAAGACCTCCTAAAAATTTAAAAACTAAATTTATTGTGTGTTGTCGAATAAAAATTAAACTTGAACTCACACTTAAAAAGCATTAAAGCAGCCATTTAACCTAACATAAATGCATAGGTATACACAACACAGGATAACTGCTTACCAGCCTCCGACCCATATAACGGTTGCAACTGCACAACAAAATATATGCAAATAGAGCTCAGCACAACTGTTGCGTTAATAATGCGAGCATAGCATAGAGCACAGAACGTGAACGATAGAATATCATTCAATGTCGATAAGTAGAAGCACTTGAAATTCAAAAGAAGCGGGCAAAGCTTGAAAAAATGTTCTCAAGATATAAAATAATATCCGAGAACAGAGGAGAGAACAAATTTTGTTTTATTCGAGTTGTTTTCCATTCAAAAAGATAATGTTCTTAACGGTCTAGCTGTTTATGTGGATGTATGTATATATTTTATTATAAATGTACTAAATATACATTAAGATCTTAAAGCAATATACAATTTAAGTTTTTCCATTTTCGTAGATACATTATGTACTATACAATATACATACATATGTATACAGGTTCTCTTAGAAAATAATTTAAGTTTGATGTTGAATTTTATTGATGTTTTCTTTGTGTACTGAAACATCTTGTAGGTAGGTACTTTTATTTAAAAAGAATTTGCAAGTCGGTAGAAACTGGAGGATAAAGGGGAAAAGTGTCTACTTCTACTTTAAATAAAACCTTTTTTGGACAGGATGCAACCCAACACTTAAACAGGTTGCAATTATGACAATGACTTTATTTGAGTGATCAGCTTTAAAGTAACTTATAAGAGAAAACTATTATGTATTGAAGCCATAAGGATGCTAAATTCTATTCAGTGAGTAGTTTTGCTTCTTCAATGATACAAAAAAAAGTTATTGTTTTATAACTACGAAAGAAGTGCAATAAAGGTTGTTAATTTGGTTTCATTTAGGTGTTTAGGAGAAATAGCTGACCTTGTCACATTAAGAAATCCAAACAAATAGTTATTAATTATTATTGTATTGCATAATTTATAGATGCGAATTATTATGCTTTTAAACAATTTTTACAATAGTTTAGAATAATATCCATCAATTTCAAAAATAAAAAAGAGTCTGGAATTCGACCCACTTTGATAACTTCCCATCCCGTCTGTCGATCTGTCTTGCTGAAAAGGTTTGTAGGTTTTCGTGTTTTGTTAAAAAAGTCGTCAGTTGAATTTTTCTAAAAAGTTTAAAAATTACCAACAAAATTTTGCATATGATGAAATAGTTCGATTTCAAAATCTAGTTTTGTAAACTAGATTTTTAGTCGAAAACGAATTTCTACCAATTTTAGTAGCATTTCTTAAAAGTTTTTATTTCTAATATAAACAAATACAAATTGGATGAATGAAATTGATTTGAAATCAATATCTTCTATTGTTCACGAAACGAACATCAATTTTTACCACATTTGCATATTATTTTTTGTAGATTTTATTTTTTTATAAGAAAATGGACTGCTGGATTTTTATGGAAAAAGTATCGAATGTTGAAAACAATATTTTCTGTGAGATAAAATTAGTTTGAAGCCAATATTTGTAAATTAAAAAAAAATTAAGTCGAAAATCAATTTTTTCCAACTTTTATTAATTTTGTTTACCTTTTTTATTTTTTGTAAAAAAAACTGTCAATATGATATTTTACAAAATTTTACCAGATGTCAAAAACATTATTTTTCGTTGCATAAAATCGTTTTCGAGATAAAATCATTTTTTGTTCGTAAAATATTCAAGGTGACAAATATTTTTTTTTAGTTTTTTTGATTTATAAAAAAAACCGTTAATTGGATTTTTTTCGAAGAATATATTTGTTTGGTATCACGTTACAATATATAATATAAGCTATGTACTACGAAAAAAACTTCCCGAACGTACAGACGTACGAACGTACGTACACTCGCACGTACAGTCATCTCTCTAAAAATCTTTTATTTCAACTCTAGGTACCTTGAAACTTCGAGAAATGTCAACATTTTCAATTCGACAATTCGAACCGATTACAATAACTTCCTATGGGAAGTTAATAAAATATCGGCTAGATTATTTGTGAACAAAAATGAATGGATAATAGCGAAAATTTTAACAAGAAATCTATTACAATTATTCACTCAGAAAACATTGTTCACATAGAAGAAACGTAAACATTTTTGTTTCCAATGTCGCCTTGTCATTTTTGTATGAGAAAATAGTTTTATTATTATTATTTATTTGTATTATTATTTATTTTTTTATATGTTAAAAAGTTAACAAACAATTAGTATAAAATCTAGTATTTTAATTTTGTTGTTTCTTTTGTATTTATTTATGAAAATTTAGAACACTTTCAAATGCTATTAAAAAAGTATAATAAAACTATTTCTATAAATAAAAATAATGTGATTTAGTTTTTTTTTTATTTTAATTTAATTTTTAATTTTACAACTTAAGTTTTTAAATATATTTTAATATCACGACGCGTTTCGGAGATGTTTCTCCATCCATTAAAATATATTTAAAAACTTAAGCTGTAAAATTAAAAATTAAAAATTAAATTAAAATAAAATAAAAACTTAATAACATTATTTTTATTTGTTTACTCTCGTAAATATAAATCACAACTTGGAGACAAATAAACCATATCATGTATTTCTATAAAAACAGTGTTTCCACATTACCATTTTCATTTATCTGGAAATAAAATATTTTTTAATTGCATAACGAAAAGCTTAACATCTTTTTATTTTGTAAAGGGTTTTGATGACATCTGTCAAATCTTTTGTTTATTATTCAGTTGTTTATGTCAAATCATCATGGCAAGTTACACGATTGAACAGCACATTCAAATGATAAAACTTTATTATCAAAATGAGTGTTCGTTGACACAAACTTTGCGCGCATTGCGACCATTTTACGGTAGAACCCGAGGCGGTCAATGTCAATTCCTCGCCGTGCACAAGAACTCGGCCTTTCGTAGACTTCAACTTGGTGAATTTTACGTCGGGACTTGGGCTTACTCCCGTACAAGATCCAACTGACCCAGGAGCTCAAAGTTCATGACCATAGGCAACGCCGTTTGTTTGCTGACTGGCAGACCCCTCTTTACCACTGGGCCCAGGCCCCCCAATCACCAGGGCCCCCAAATTGCTGAAACATCACTTAACCTCTATTGGTCTATTTTCAAGAAAAAAAAATATTTCGATACAATTTTAGATGCATAAAGAATGGTCAGAATTCGTACTTTCCTTGCTGTACAATAACCTTTGCTGAACAATTTAAATCACATTCCTTGCGAAATTATATTCAAATTAAAACAAAAATATGAATAACTAACTGATACTGAATTAATATCACAACATCAAAATGAAGTAAGTTACTGGAAAAATGTGTTGAAGCGGATTGTAGCTGTTGTAAAGTTTTTAGCTTCGAGAGGGCTTCCATTTCGCTGTGACAATGAGATCCATTGAGAATTGAGTTGCTTACCGAGTTTGACCCGTTTCTCGCAGATCATTTAAGCAAATTTCGAAATCCAGGAAGTGGTCAAGCGTGTTATCTTTCAGCAAATATCTGTAATGAATTTATTCATGTCATGGGAAGACAGGTTTTGAAAACTATTGTAAAAGAAGTCAACATTTCAAAATATTATTCAATTAGCGTTGATAGATAGATAGATAGATCTGTCTCATGTTGATCAACTAACATTTATTATTCATTACGTAAAAGATCACGAGCTTGTTGAAAGGTTTTTGGACATTATTCCAATTAACGAACATAGATCTGATTATTTAGCGGAAACCATACTGAAGTTTTTGGAGGATCATGATATTTCGATAACAGATTGCAGAGACCAAATCTACGACAACGCGGCAAATATGTCAGGAAGGTTATCTGGTCTGCAGGCAAGAATAAAAGAAAAATTTAAATTTGCCACTTTTGTACCATGTGCAGGGCCCTGGATGTTGCAATAAATTTGCTGAGTGCAATAGATGAATTTATAATATTGGGCTCAGGGACAATTTTGATAACTTTGATTCATCAGCCAGACAAAAAAACCCGGATTCCAAATATAAGGAACTTTTTGAAAGGAGGATGAGGTGTAGAAGCTCACGCCAGACTTTTTTTGACGGCTCTGGACCCTCAGTAATTTTGAATGGGAAAGAAAGATTTAAAATTGAAACCTTTCTTCTCATTTTCGACACACTAAGCGTTCATTTGAAACAGCGACTAGGTTCGTATACGAAGATTGGCCAACGTTTTGACTTTTTTTCGATTATAAAATCTGAATTCAGAAGACTTAAAAGAGAACTGCAAATCTTTTGCTAAATTTTACACCGAAGATGTGAACGGAGATGAACTACATGCTGAATGCCTGAATTTAAAAGACTAGTTGAAAATTAGTCCACACGAAAATGAAAAAACTGACAACATTCTCGAGCTTTATAATTTTTTAAAAACTAATAAAATTGAAGATGAATTTCCAAATGTTGAAATTGCACTAAGAATTTTCTTAAGTATGATGGTGACCAATTGCAGTGGAGAACGTTCCTTCTCTAAGTTAAGAAGAATCAAAATCGAAATCAGAACTACAATGATTCAAGAAAGATTGACATGTTTGTCGCTGATGTCAATCGAAAGCGACATCCTCAGAGGCATCGATTTTGAAGATGTGATCAATGATTTTACTAATCTCAAATCAAGAAAAAGACCCCTTCAATAAATATTCCTTTCTTTTACTTGAAAAAATATAGTCTGGGTCACTATATTGTTCTTTAAATTACATTCTCAATAACTTATTTAATTGTCTGTTATTTAAATTTTGTTTATTTTTGAATTTTATATGACATATTTATTTTTTGTTTTTATTGTTTATGTTTATGTGTATGTTTTAAATGCTGCAATAACTATTTATTTTTTTAATGAATTAAAAAAAATTATTTATTTAAAAAATTAAAAGAATAAATATCAATTCAAAGTTATGTGATTTTTTCTGTATACCTTTATTACACAACATAACATTTTTATATAATCATACAGGGCCCCCATTTTCGAAAAGTGCCCAGGGCCCCAAAAGGGTAAGCACGGCCCGTTTGGAAGAGAACCCCAATTTTGGCCGAAAAATTATCTTTAGTGACGAGGTGCATTTTTGGATGAATGGCTGTGTTAACAAGCAAAATTGCGTATATGCGGGACGACACCAACCCACGCGAGGTTCACCAGGTGATAATGGTAATGCATCCTCAAAAAGTTACCGTTTGGTGTCGATTTTGGGCCGGCGGCGGCGGCGCGGCGAACGGCGTAATTGGTCCGTACTTTTTTGAAAACGACGTTAGTGAGACTGTGATCGTCAACAGCGAGCTCTACATAACGATGATAACTAATTTCTTATGTCCCAAATTGAACCATACGTGCCACACAGCAAACGCCACAATTAACATTTTGCATGAAAGATTTGAGGGTAAGGTTATCTCTCGCAGGGGTGATGTGAATTGGCCACCAAGTTCATGCGATTAGACACCGCTATAGACTTTTTTCTGTGGGGTTTCTTGCAGTCGCAGGTCTATGCAAATAAACCACAATCGACCGTTGCCCTAAAAGTGAGCATAACACAGGCCATCGCTCAAATTCAGCCGGATCTATGCGGAAGAGGCATTGGTAATTGGGCCACTCGGATCCGTGCCACCGTAAGAACCCGAGGTGGGCATTTCAATGATGTCATATTCCACACTTAATGGCATACAAGCACCTTTTAAATAAAAAAATAAGTTTGTTAATACTTTACACACAGCTTGTTTTATTCCATTTCAACATCTACCCGCCCTTATTGGAAAACCCTTTATTCAATCGATAAAATAATGGAAATATTGTTCTTGACAAAGGATCATTTTCGGTTGTTTTCATATTTTCGAAAATAACATAATTCTTGGTTAAATCAGCATACAAACCCAAAATCACATTAAGTAAGTTATGTAAATATAGAAATACCTCTTTAAAAATGAAATAAACAGGGAACACCTTTTTTCAAACACTGACTATCAAAACTACTACACTAAGTAATGGGGTTTAACATTAAACGAATTGTCAAATGGAAATAAAAGTTTGTGCAATTCCACAATTTTTATTAAACCTTCTCTTTTTGTCAGGTGCTCACAACGCTTTGAGAAACTCTTTTGAGTTATGAGACTGATTCCATTATTATTATTTTTCATATATAAGACAAAAATTACAACAAAATATCTACTTTGTGAATTTTTCAATATTTTCAAGTTTGAGCCCTTTGTAATGACGTAGTGCACAGATACTAAGTCTACCATTTTTATATCTCATAAACCTAACGTGAGCTTTGAAAATTGAAAAGAAAACATCCTTTATAAAGCATTCAATGACAGCTTGAATTATATTTTGACAAACTTAAACCACATTTCGTCAACAACAACCAAAAACGCATGATGAGGGTCCCCCCGATTGTCTGTCTATTCATTGATTATATCCCTATAATTCTTACCAGACTAATTTGAATTGATTTTCTTGACAGCAACGGTTGTTCAGCAACCCTCAAGATTTGATTTAGGACAGACACGACACACACCATGTAAGAAATGTAAATTGCCTCCTGATGTCGTATAGTCGGCCTCATCATCGTCATCATCATCATCAGGTGTTGTTGTCCTTTCCGTTGAAAGTTCCATACAATTAATGAAGCCCATTTTTCTATATTTCAGATTTGACTGATTCGTTTCGGCGTGGAACGAACATGGGTGCGACAAAACTTAACGAATGTTAACAAGGGCGCATGTCACACTCTTGAATTTTCTCCAACTTACTGTAGAACTGGGTTGGGTAAGGATCAAAATATTTTTCGGGAAGCTGTTTGTAAGCCATATTTTTGCAGACGAAAAGGGGTTGAATATAACTCTTATACTATTGGAAAATAAAACCATAAGCTTTCTCTTAAATCCCCACACTCAAAATTAATTTTTTTCTTTTCTCAGGACAGCTTAACATTTTCTCTTTCAACTGAATTACCTTGATTTAAAATGAGTAATATAAGTTGACTTTTTTTTCACAGAAATTTATTATGTCGCAACAATTGCGGTAAAAGATTAAAGATGTTATCATAAGAAACTTTCTCACATTTATTTTGTTGTGTGTAATTGGGAAATGTCCCAAAGCTGAGAATATATGTATAAGAAAATCGATTTCTTAGGTTAGGTGGAAAATTTTAAATTTAAAGCCAAGGTTCTATTTGGTGTGTTCAGATAGAGCTTGGAGTAATTCAATAAACACACTGAGAGTGCGATACAAATAGATAGAACATTTTGAAAACACCTCTAAGTACGATGATATAGTTTCATGACATTTTATTTTCATTGGTACTCATAAAAACTAACCCGTTAAAATCAATAGTTTTTAATAAGCCAAACATAGTAAAGTAGAAAAAAATGATGTCAACAAACTAAACGCAACATTTACAGATGTCAAAACTGAGCTCTCTACCTGGACATCCAAAGTAAACAATTGCAAAGATGGTCTCTGCGCACTTCAAAACGAATTTAACAAACTGAGTAAAATGCAGGAGATTCAGGAAAACCGAAATGTTGCTTGCGACGCCGTTCTTAATGGAATTCCTTTTTCACCCGACCAGAACTTAAAAGGAATTTTTCACAACTTGTGCTTGTCACTCAACACAAAACCACCAACACTGGCCAGCATTTTTCGTACCCGCCCGACGACTTCCGATTCCCCTGACTCATCAATTATAATCAAATTCTGCACTCCTTACGACAGAAACACCATACTACGATCGATTGGCGAACATTGTAAAAAAAAACAACAACAAACCGCTCCGACTACGCGACGTCAACTTTGGGCCAAATGCAGAAAGTCCTATTTTCTTGCGTGAGTGTCTAACGAAAAAAAAAAACATTTTTCATTACAATCAGCACTTAAATTGAAAAAAATAAACAAACTATCATCGGTGTATGTATACAAAGCGGGGACTAGTTTACGTTAAACGTCGACCAGATGATGTTGCTGTTCTTGTTGACAGAAACGATGACTTGCCTAGGGTTGCCATGATTGATGTATAGCAGAAACCTTATTTTAGTAAAAATTATTTCTTCAAACTTTCTTTTTAAAATTTCATTTAAATTTATTTTTCTCTTCTGATTTAAATTTACAATTTTTTCATAACTGAGCAAGTTGAACTATATTTTTCTAGTTTTTCATTTTTATCTATAAATTTTCTTAATTTTTAAATATGTACTTATATATTTTTATTTACTTTTGTATTTCTTTTGCTGTAAATTATTGGTAAAGCTCTTACTATACTGTTTAAACTATACGATATATTTTGAGTTTTTTGGTATGAATTCCTCAGGTGTTGGTGATGGTTTGGTGTTGCGTTCTAAGCTTAGGGTGTTCTGCAATCAGTGCATGGGATTTAGAGTTTGTCATATAAATGCACAAAGTCTTCGTAAAAAAATTGACGAGCTAAGATATGTTTTTGAAGGTTCTGGAGTTGATGCTATCTGTGTCTCTGAAACTTGGTTTCCCATTAATTTGCCAAACAATATGTTTAAGCTAAATGGTTACAGACTTTTTAGGGCTGATAGAGGTGATAGAGGAGGAGGAGTTGCAATCTATGTTCGAGATGGTATTACCTGTAGGATAAATTGTATGTCAAACCCTGGTAGTGAAATTGAATATATTTTTTGGACATGGTGTGTGGAGAAGATAAACTCTTACTTGGGACGGTCTACAGGCCGAACAGATCCGTTGATTTTTCACCCCTCGTATCTCTCATGGAACAAATAGCTTTGATGTCAACTAAAATTGTTTTGTGTGGAGACATCAATATTAATCTTCTACATGAGAGTATATTAATTGACACTATGGGATCTTTAAATATGTCACCGGTAAATGTGCATACGCCAACTCATTTTACAAGTAGTTCCAGTTCGCTCATTGATGTTATTTTCGTTAGTAATATGAGTGATGTTATTTTCTACGATCAACTTATTGCACCTACTTTTTCAAAACATGATATATTTCTAACTTTTAATTTCAATATAATAACCCCTATAAAAGTTTTCCAATATAGAGATTTCAAAAACATTGATATTCCTGCTCTTGAGAGAAATGTTTCAACGGTTGAATGGGATAGAATTTACTATATGTCATCAGCTAATGAACAAGTGGAATTCCTTCAATCTAATATCGATCATCTCTTTAATACTTATGTTCCACTTAAACAAAAATGCCTAACTCATCAATCTCGACCGTGGTTTACTCCAGAAATATCCTCGGTCATGTACCGCCGAAACCAAGCGTACCTTCGGTGGAAAAGATACAGATTAGATGACCTTCACAGATCATACTGTTTGTTAAGAAACAAAGTTGTTTGTAAGATACTCTCAGAAAAGTCAAAATTTTTTAAAAGTCGCCTTAATTTGGCAATGAATGCCCGAAAACTGTGGAACAACCTACGCGAGGTCGGAATTGGCAGGCAAAAAAGTTCAAATGACTGTTATAACATCGATAGTAGTGAGTTGAACAAAAAATTCTTAACCTTGCCCGGTACGTCCTCGCTTAATCATAATGCTGTAATAAATGAAGATCATATCTCTGATACTGTGCCTAGGTTGGAATTTTCTGGGATAAATTGTACTGACGTTGTTGAAAGTCTTATGTTGGTGAAATCGAATGCGGTTGGAGTTGATGGTGTAGACCCCGTATTTATTCGAGCTTTACTTCCCTTGATTTTGCCTTACGTCACACACGTGTTTAACACTGTATTAACAAGTGGCATCTTTCCCAAGCTTTGGAAGTTAGCAAAAATAGTTCCTGTACCCAAGACTTCCAATGGCAAATAGTTTCGTCCAAATTCTCTACTTCCCTTTCTCTCCAAGGTCTTGGAAAGGATTATGCAAAAGCAAATAAGTATACATCTTAGTGGAGCCAATTTACTGACACCTTTTCAGTCTAGTTTTCGTCGTAAGCATAGCTGTACGACAGCACTAATCACTGTGACTGAAGACCTAAGGCAAGCTATTGAAGACGATAAGGTGAGTTTTTTGATTCAACTGGATTTTTCTAAAGCTTTTGACACAATTGACCACTCTATTCTTAGACGTAAACTAAAACACCATTTTAATTTTTCGTCTTCTGCAACAAATCTGGTACTTTCATATCTAAGTGATAGAAAGCAGGCTGTATCCGTCTCCAATACGCTCTCTCCGTTTTTGCCAGTCTTGAAAGGTGTTCCACAAGGTTCGATTTTGGGCCCAATTCTTTTTTCACTTTATATAAATGAACTGCCATCTATTTTGAAGTTCTCCCTCACACACATGTATGCAGATGATGTGCAACTTTATTTGAGTAGTTCGCTTGGTCTTATTGAAAATTGCATCCATAACATAAACCAGGACCTTCAAAGCATTCACATATGGTCCCTGCAAAATGGCCTGTTCTTAAACCCCACCAAAACTAAATGCTTAGTTATTTCTAAACGGTCTCTGCATCTCTCTTATTTCCCTCGATTAATGCTTGATAATACCACTATTGAATTTGTAGAGACAGCTAAGAATCTTGGAGTAGTTTTTAACAGGTCGTTTACATGGAAAAATCACATTAATACTACTGTTGGTAAGGTATATGGAGCTCTTAGAATTCTTCAAAATTCCCAACACATAACGCCTATAAATACTAGAAAGATGCTAGCAAAAACATTGATCATCCCTATACTCACGCATGGTTGTGAAATCTATTCAGTGACCGATTTAGGCTTGCTGCCGCCCTAGGCCCCATTCGATGCACCGCCCTTATTGGTAAATTATATTTCATAAATTTTGATCCAATATTTTGTTTTGATCCAATATTTTTTTTTTCAAAATAACTTTGTTTTATTGAAGTATAATTAATAAATATAGTTGATTAACATGAAAGACAAATAAGTTATAATCCTTAGATAGATAAATAATAAATATTTTTTTTTATATTAATGAATTCAAACATTTTTTCTCCTGACTTCGTGAGCGCAAAAACGTCGATTATATCGTCATAATTATTATCTTGGACTAGTTATGCTTCAATAGATAGTAATGCAAGAGCATTAAGTCTATCTTGGCCCATGCTTGCACGTAGATATGTTTTTACTCTTTTTAGAGTGGAAAAAGATTTTTCTCCTAAACAATTTGTAGCCGGAATACTCAACAAAATTCGGAGAGCAATGTCCACATTCAAATAAACATCTTGAAGACTATTTACCCGTAATTCATCTGGCTGAACTTTTCTTTTTTTTTGCGATGACTATCATAACGATAATAATCCTGAACTACAGACAGTGCTTTAGCTTTTTCTTTATATTCAGAAAACGACCTAAAATTACATTCCAGGCAATGACTAGGATTGCTGTTTCTAAATTTTGTAATTTTCGCTCCAGTTCCGTAGTTTCAGATCGCGTAGACGGTCATCTCTGCTTTCGTAAATAAATTACAGTGCATCAATTATTGCAGACCACTCTTTTCCTAATGCGTAACATCCATCATGTCGAGCAGACCAACGAGTTTGAGAAAGACTCTTAATTCTTAAATGTATACGCTGCACCAAGATTTCCCAACGATGAATAGATATAGTAGAGAAATTGTATAGTTCTTCTAAAGTAGAAAAGAAATCAACAACTTCTGTTACCGATTCAACTGCACATGACCCTACCAAATTTAAAGAATGTGGGCAACAAGGAACATAATCTGTTAAAGGGTTTATTGTTTTGATTCGTGTCTGAAGGTCTGAACACATACCTGACATATTGCTCGCATTGTCATACGATTGACCACTACAGTTCATTATATCAAAACCATTATTTTCTAGAGATTTTAACAATGCATCCTCAATATCTTTAGGCCGATATTTCGTAGAAATTCTAGAAACTTTTCAACAATTTCGTCGTTATCACGTACATATGTACCTTATAACTATAGTAAGTTGATCGACATGTGCTAAACCAGGCGTAGAATCTACAATTATACCAAAATACTTAGCAGATTGCACTTCACTAGAAATTTGTTGTAGTACTTTATTTGGAATCAACAGTATAATTTTAATATTTGCAATTACTCGGTATTTAATTTTTATCCAATACATTATATCCTCATTGAGTTGTTTTATTAGATTTTAATTAACACGCCCGTGAACTACTGCTCGAGCTTAAAAATGACTAACGTTAGTTTTGTGACAATCAGAAATTTCATGAGCTTCGATGCGTGCTTTTGAGTTGTTCCAGTCACGGAATCCTTCGCCAGTAAAAGCATGCATTTCACCACTTCTTGTGCTTGTTGGTCATTGTTAGAAGATTCAGTTGAGCTTGTCATAAAACTAGATACTTTTGGAATTTTTTTAAGTAAATTATCTAACTTCGTAGATTCTTTTTCTTTTATTTTACGGTACAGCACCGCTTAATTTTGTTCGATAATTTTAGATTGTCAAACACAAGTTATGATTTTGGATGTATTCCGAAACTTTAGACCGAAGACATATTTGTGCCTTTCATTAAGGTAGGTTAGGTTAGGTTGCAAGGGGTGTGCACAGCATGAAGCTGTTGCGTACACGGGGGCCTACTGGTCCATTGTGATCCCCTGTAAAAGTAAAAATTTAGCAACGATGTTCCTCAATTCTGTCGATTAGCGTAGACTGGCTCGTTGACGAACCAGCCTGTGCTATCTATAAATTTCCTCATGCTTGCCATTGAGACCTGTGATAGATCATCCAGTTCTCCAACAAACCTGTTTCCGAAATGACGGAGTCGGCTGGTTTGGAGGTTCGGACAGTCGCAGAGCAGGTGTTTAATGGTTTCCATTTCTTCCTCATCCTGACAGCTCCTACAAAAATCGGGTGCAAATGCCCCTATTCTGTTAGCCATTGTGCCAATGGCTCAATGACCTGTTAGTACACTTATCAACATTTTAATGTTCTTTTTACTCAGCGATAGAATATACCGAGTTTCCTTCTCATTTGTGTTAGGCCATAAACTTCTAGAGATTACACAATCGTCCCTGGATTTCCAGGAGATATTGATTTTCTCTTTTAGTTTAAGGTCTATCTTCCTCTTGAGTACCCCAATCGGGACGAGTGGTCCCCTGACTGAATGGTCGCTACTACTGGTGTCTGCTTCTGACCCTTTCCTGGCTAGTTCATCTACTATATCATTCCCTTCTATATTGCTATGTCCGGGAACCCAGCAGAGCTTTACCTGGTTAGTGTGGCAGATTTTGTTTAATTCCTTCCTACAGTTTAAAACTGCTTTTGATCTTATGGTCTTACTGGCTAAGGCTTTGATAGCAGCCTGGCTGTCCACGAAAATAGTAATCTCCGAAGAGCTTAGATTTTCTTGATGTGCCAGTTCAGCCAATGGCAAAGATCTCGGCCTGAAAGACACTACAGTCAGCCGGGAGTGTATATGACGCTCTGATGTTTAGAGATTGGCAAAACACTCCAGCACCTGTTCCTGATTCCATTTTTGAACCGTCAGTGTAGAAAGGGATACCCTGTTTACTTACATATAAGTGAATTAGGATCCCAACCCTGTCTGTCTGGTATGAAAATAGAAAATTTCCTGTCGAAATCTAGTAAAGGGGGGATATAATCGGTGGTCTCCCTCAGTCCTGGAATCGTGTCATAACTTTGTAAGATTAACCCGTGGCCATAAGTGCTCTGCCTCCAAAAACACAGTTCTCTTAAACGAATTGCAGTTTTGGCTGCCGTGCACTTTATGAACTCATCCAGAGCCGGGAGGTCCAAGATCATTTCCAATCCAGCTTGTGGTGTGGATCTTTGAGCCCCTGTTATTCCTATACAGGCTAGTCTCTGTACCTTATTCAGGTTCTTGAGATAGCTTGATTTTTCCACCGCCTTCCACCATACAAAAGAGCCATAGGTAAGAATGGGTCTGACAATCGCTGTGTACATCCATTGGATGACTTGCGGTCGCATATCCCAACGTACACCGAAGGTCTTTTTGCATGTGTAGAATGCACATAATGCTTTTTTCATTCTTTCCTCCGTATTACGCTTCCATGTAAGCTTGGAGTCAAGGATTACTCCTAGAAATTTAGCTTCCTTAGAAAGTTTTAGAGGAATACCATTTAGTTTGGGAGGGTTGAAGCCTTCCAGTTTCCGTTTCTTCGTGAACAAGACTAGCTCTGTCTTGGTGGGGTTGACCCCGAGACCGTTCTTAGTTGCCCAAGAAGATAAATCCTTTAATGCATTTTCCATAATGTTTTCGATGATGGTAAGAAACTTGCCTGATACCAAAACCACTATGTCATCTGCATATGCTACGATTTTAATGCCCTGATATTTGAACTTTGTGAGAATTTTGTTGACTTCGAGGATCCAGAGTAGGGGTGAGATGACTCCTCCCTGTGGTGTGCCTCTAGTAACTGTTTTCTCGATAGTGCTAACTCCTATTTGAGAGTTGATAATTCTGCCATTTAACATGGTGAAAATCCAATCGACAATGACAGATTCAACTCCAACTTCAACTAAGGCAGTCTTGATCGATTCCGTTTTAACGTTATTAAACGCACCCTCGATATCAAGAAATGCTGCCAGTGTATATTCTTTATGTTCAAGACTTTTCTCAATATGTGAAACTACTTCATGCAGAGCAGTCTCCACTGATTTACCTTTAAGGTAAGCGTGTTGGTAGCTGCACAAATTGTTTTCGTTGAGAAGTTCTCTAACATGTAGATCAATTATCCTCTCCAGTGTCTTAAGGAGAAACGAAGAGAGACTTATTGGTCTATAATCCTGAGCGGTCGAGTGAGTCGGTTTCCCTGCTTTTGGGATAAAGACTACCTTGACCTTTTTCCAGCTATTAGGGACGTATCTAAGTTTAATACAACTTATGAAGATTACCCTAAGCCACGGAGTTATTACTTTGAGAGCATTTTGAAGAAGAGCTGGGAAAATCTCGTCTGGTCCCGCTGATTTGTAGGGTTTGAACGAGTTTATTGCCCAGATAATCTTTTGCTCAGTAATAATCTGATTTAGTTCTAAATTTGATTCCGTGTGAGTAAAATCCAGCGTATTCGATTGCAAGCAATCAGAACTTCCTGGGTTTTTACAACCGGGGAAATGAGTTGCCATGAAGAGTTCAAGCGTTTCTAGGCTCGAGTTTGACCATGATCCATCAGGGTGTTTTATGTACCCCAGGATCGTGGGATTAAGGGCCAGGGTTCTACGGAGCCTCGCCGCCTCGCTTGTTTTTTCAATGGATTCACAATGTTTAGCCCACGAATCCTTTTTGGCCTTCCTTAACTCTTTGGTGTAAATGTTAAGTGCGGCTCTATAAGACTTTAAGTCCTCTTCTAATTTACTCAGTTTAGCTTTATTAAAAAGTTTTCTAACCTCTGTTCTACGTTTCTTTAGTACACCATTCCACCAGGGTGGGTTAGTGGAGTTATTGGAACGAGATAAAGGGCAAAGTTTTTCAAAAGACATTCTCATTTTGCTAGACAAGTTTTGGACAACAGTGTCAATGGTTGAAGTACTTAGACTTGTATTGTCCTCTGGTGGATCAATACAGTCTTTCAGCCATTTTTCGTACTCTGTCCAATTCGTTGTAGTTGGGTTCCTGTAAGGTTTCTTTTCAGTAAAGTTCCTGTCTATAGAGAAGAGTATCCTAAAGTGATCCGAAAAAGATTCTTTAGGTGAGACTCTACAGTCTTCAACTGAAATTTTACTATTATTGCTACTAAGTGTCAAATCTATGATTTCCTCCCTGTTTTTGTTTCGAAAGGTAGGGTGATTGCCCCTATTGCATAACGATAAATTAGAACAGAGAATATATTCAAAAATTGACTCACCCCTTTTATTGATGTCCTTTGAGCCCCATTGAGTGTGGTGAGCGTTGGCATCACATCCTACCACCAAAGGTGTATCGCTTGCTGTGGCATGGACCACCAGATCCCGGACTGTTCTTGATGGTGGGCTCTCCTCCTCGTACGGCATGTACGTCGACGCTAGAATGAAGCTTCCTTCATTCGATTCGACGCTGATTGCCGTGTTGTCCTTATTGCTGTACCTAGATAGGAAGAAAGCGTTAATTGATTTTTTCACTAGGATACAACTTCTAATTTCACCTACATCTGACGTGGAGTGGAAAAGGTTGTAGTGTTTTGACCTCAACCCAAGGATTCGGTTTTTGCCTAACCATGGTTCCTGGATCAAGGCCACATCCACGTTCTCGTGAGACATGAAGAGCGTAAGGTCGTACGTTGTTGCTTTAGCGTGGTGCAGGTTTATTTTCACCACTTGCAGCTTTTGACTCCCCTTTGCCTTCATGCCTCTTAACCTTTACGGTTCCGAGACCATACCTCAGCACGTCTTTTCTATCCTTGAGCAGAAGGTCAGATTTCTTGTCTGCCACAAACAAGAGGTCCTTCCCTTCGTCACCATAGCTCTTCCTGGAATGTTGGAGCTTCCATTCTAAAATAGGAAGCTCTTTGTTCTGCCTCGCCAGCAGCTTAATAATGGCTGCGTCCTCATGTTCTGCAGGAGGGGGGATCCAGATGCTTAACTGCTGGCGGAGTGGTAGAGCTGCGGCGGGTAGAACTTCAAGGGAGGAACCTTCCCATAGTTCGCCAATGTTGGCGATTGTTTGGTTCAGGAACTCCAGTGATTTCTGGTCACCGCAGCAGACCACTTTAACTCCTCGCCGCCATCCGGTACCATCAAAGATATAGTCCTCTGAATTATCGTTCTCTGATGCCGCCATCATAGCTTTGAGGATCTCATTTTCCACAAGAAGCCAGTTTTTTGCCGAGATTTTCCCATCTGGGTCGTCACTTGACTGTCTCCTCCGATCTTTGTCTCTTGGACGTTCCTGGTTTCGTTCCAGAAGAGGTGCTTGCCGGTGCTTGGTCTTTCCTAGCGTTGGCTTGCTGTTTCTTACTGGAAGTCGCCTGAACTTTACCTTTGTCGTTCCGAGCGGTCGAGTTATTGCCAGCCTGTTCACGGTTTGCCTTTTTAGGGACAGACCTAGATTTGGCAGCATCTACTCCTTTACTCTCTGACTCTTTGGTATGCACTTCCTCTGCTATTTCCCTGGGTGCAGTGACAGTCTCTGCCAGCTGCCGCTCAAAGTTCCTAACTAGCTTCTTATGCTTTTTTAGGAGAGCTTTGTCTCTCGAACTGAGCGTCGCAGGGTCTTTCAACTCGGTCATTTTCACGAATCTTTTAGAAGATCTGTAGTTGCTGCGTTGCCTCGAAGCTTTGAGGGGTGCAGCAGACTTCAGCATAGTCTCTTCTTGACTCGGTTCCATCAGTAGCTCGTCCTCGGTTTGACTACCTATGGAAGGAGGTCTGTCCGAGGTCTCCGTACCTTTGATGGTTAAACCATCTATGTCGGGAAGGAGATCTACTGAGAGAATGACCGGTTGTCTTTTTAGCTCTCGTTTTTCTTTCTCTAAGTTTACTTTTGTCACTGGCGACTTAGCTTCTTGCGAAGCCAAGCCCTCGCCGGCAGCCGTGACTTCTGCCGACACTTGAACGTATATCCCCGTTCGATTTTCTTCATTTAGTAAACTTTTATCCATATTTTATTAGATTATCATCTCTGCTTTTGGTGGTTTTCTTAGTTGTCTTACTCCGCAGCTGGATTGCTGAAGAGTTAGACGTAAGCCCCCTCGCCACAACAAGGCGAAAACCGTGAGGGGGTTCATTAAGGTATGTTTAAATGCAGAAACGCATTCAAGTGTTAAGCATTTCATAAATTTTGCGCCCCTCAAATTAATCCGCCCTAGGCCTGGGCCTCACGGGCCTAGGCGTAAATCCATCACTGAATCTATTGTAACTGTGATGCTGAGAGTAGACGAAAACTTACAGTTGCGTTCAACAACACAATAAGATTCGTATATTGTCTAAAAAGGTATGACCACATCCCTGGCTTTGCTAACTTTTTATACAATATGCAGTTCAAGCATTTTCTTCACTACCGAACCCTTCTTCTTCTTTTTAACCTTATGCAGACGCGTCAACCACAGTACCTTTTTTATAGATTAAAATTCCCAATTTCTAATAGATCAAATACACTTATAATCTCACGACATTCATGCCTTACATCTGAGACAGTTCTTTGTCAACACCATACGCCTTTGGAACTCCTTGCCAGGAGATATAAGAAGACTTGAAAATGTTAAAATATTTGAAAACAAACTTAAACTCTACTTTTTTTCGTTTTAGTTATTTGTGAGGTTTTACCTTTAATAATTTAATTTAAATCAATGGTGATACCAATTAAATTAAACTGCTCAGTTTTTTCCATTAAAATGTAATTTCTATTTTATAATTTTGCATATACTTGCTTGCTATTGTATTAAATTAAAGTTAGCTTTTGTTATCAAATTTGTACATTATTTAAGCTATCACTTTTTAATAAGATATTGTATCTTAACTTGTATAGCATATCAATGAATTAAATAAATAAATAAAAATAAATGTGTATGAGTGTTAAATACAACATCGACAGTAAAATCGCTGCCTTTAAAAGGTCAAGTGAAATCCTGCTGCGGATAGGGATTTGACTTTTAGTCGAGTATCGGAAGCAATTTTCGCGTTTTTTTTTTTTTCTTAGACTAGATGGTTGTAATCGTAGAGTATTGTCAAACATACAAAACACTATGACGTCACTCAAGATGAACTTTGGTATCAACTTTTGTCTAAAATTATTGTGTATATGCATAAATAAAACCTAAAACGTATCCTGTTAAGTCCTCCGAAAAAGATACAGATACAAAATTCAAATCTTGTTTTCTCATTGGACTTAATTTGCTTTCAGCTTGCTTACTCGTAGACCTTAAAGGACTCAACAAAACTTAAAAATTGTAGAGAGAAAAATGTTAGGTTCTTGAATTTAAGGAAATAGGTGCATTTAAGTATTTACATAATTTCTCTGACTATAAAATAAAAACAAACTAAGGTAAACAAAAAAGTTGGGAAGAAACCTTTGTCTGGCAGTCACAAATCACACGTTTCAGAATCTCTTTTCACTCCAGTTCTCAAGAGATTCAAAGCTTTTATTTTTTTTTAAATTTTATTAACAGATATGAAACGTGCATTGTGTTTTTCAATTAGCCATAAGGTTAACAAAAGTGTTACTTTTGCTGTTTTTGGGACATTTATAGAAATTCGTGTTGCCATATAGTTCCTATATGTCTCAAGTAAAAGTGACTTCAATGCTCACTATTTATGTGCATCAAAAAAATACGATGGAATTGAAGACTAGTTTTAGGAATTTAAAGGCAATTTAATATAAAATTGACGATCTCTAATTCAAGGTTTCTTCTCAAAAACCTGAATATTTGCTCTTTTTCTTATAAACAAATTTTATGAAAATAATTTAAAGCAATACTAAAGGTACAAAAATTTTAGTTGTTTTTGACAGGGACAGCAAACCACTTTTTGGTGAATGTCGTTAAATTACTAACAAATCTTTAATTATACAACTTAACTATATACATAAGCTTTGTGGCTCATATGACCTCCCCCATGGATCGTCCATTGGTCAGAATTTGCGCTAAGTTTTTGGAATAGGGCTGAATTTCCGATTCATATTATGTTCTTGGTCCAGTCCTCAGTTAAAAATGATACAAAAACAAAGGCAACAAAGTTTTAGGAAGTAAAATACAAATTTTGTTTTCATATACAAAAAATAAATAATTCAAAATATAATGGGGGTCATATTCATTAACTCAATACGATTAGTTTTGAATTCCTACAAAAATACAAAAATTATCTCCAAGGGGGGGGGGGAGTCGTAGGGGCCATGGATACGCCATTAATGACTAGTTTAATGAGGCCTACGAACAAACCCCTTTCCTCTTCTTTTCTTATTTTATTCAGATTTAATTTACAATATGGAATTTGTCGAATTGAAACTTTTGACATTTCTGAATGAGTGGGTTGTTATTTTACCATAGCAATTTTTAAAAAAGTAAAAATTTTGGTTAATCTAAAATATCTCATGAACCAAAATTATTATATAATATACCGTAATACGAAACTTATAAAGTTTTGAAAAAAAATTCAATTAACGGTTTGTCACCTCGAATACTTCACGAACCAAAAAATGATTGTATCTCCAAAATAATTGTAATGTAGAATAACGTTTCTGACATCTGGTAAAATTTTAAGAAAAATCGAATTGACAGTTTTTAAAAAAAAAAAAAAATATTACTAAAAAGTATTAAAAAATTATTTTGGACTTTGATATCTTTTTAAAAATTAAAGACATTTTTTCAAACTAATTTCATCTTATAGAAAATATTGATTTCGCCATGGAGTAAATTTTTTATAAAAATCATAATAAGTGGATTTTTTTAATAAAAATTAAAATCTGCACAAAACTGGTAAAAATTGATATTCGATTCTCGATATCTCGTGAATAAAAGAAAGTATTGACTTCAAAATGATTTCATGTTTTTAATTGTGTTTAATTGTTTTAGAAAATCCAATCTGTATCTGTTTCTATAAAAAACAAAAACATTCAAGAAATGCTATTAAAATTTGTAAGTTCTCCTCAAAATATGGTTAGCAAAAATAGATTTTCAAATAAAACTATTTTACCATACACAAAATATTGTTGGTAGTTTTTAGTTAATATTTTAGAAAAATGTAACCGACAATTCTTCTTTAACAAACCATGAAAACCTACAAAAAAAAAAAAAAACAAAATTGTTATAACAAAATATTGCTATGAATATTTAGTTAAAGTTTTAAGCTAGACAAAGCGACAAATGGGATTTAAATTTATCAGTATTAAAATCAGTTCAGGTCTGAATTTCGCTAAACTGTCTACAATTTTAAATTATTGTTATAAATGTGTAATTTCAAATATAAAAACCGGACTAAACTGCAAAAGAGCCATTGTTTCGTTAGCTCTGTTGAAACCACATATCGTCCACACTTCCACATCCATCTTCCAAAATTGATCATCCACTGTTGCCATTTCTTGAAACCATTCTGACCATTGGTCAAGAGGCTTTAGTTCTTGAGTCGTTTGTACCTTGTAAGTGTGTAAATGCAAGAGAGGTGCAATTGTTGGACACGAAGACGAGTTGAGTGGGATGGCTCTTCAGCCACACTATCGCCAACAGCAGCAATATTTTCACGATTTTTCCGATTGCACGCACATTTGGACGATTAAATTGCTCAATTGTGTATCTTTCCATATTTCAAATTGAGTTGGTCTGAAACCGAGAAATGTCAAATGTAATGCAGAAAAAAAATTGACGTTAAGGTGTGACTCACATTTTATATCAACCCTTTAAATTTAAACCAGCATTTATTTCAGACAAAGTTGTAAAAAAATTGATTTAAGCGTCATTTTTAAACCAAAGAATCTCAAAACAAAAGGGATCAGAACAATTATATGCTACGAACTATTGCGTTTTTGATGACTGATACAATTGGATGAAAAATTCAATAGATACTTTTTTCACAGAAATAGTATTACAATTTTGTAAAAATTGTTTTTCGACTCAAATGTATCTTTTTTTAAAAACGAATGCTGCACAACAATCATCATCTTTGATATCATTCTAAATACTTATCTCCTAAAGCCATTTCTATTTTTGTAACTTATTAAAATAAGGTTTTGTCTAAGTATAAATATCAAACTGGGAGACAAAAATGTATTCGAATAAACAAATAGACAAAATATTGCCCTTCTAAAACCTTACAATTGCTCATCTACTTCCTCATTAAAAAATTATATGACTTATAAGCCCGCGGGAAAAGCCGTATTATACCTACCAATTTTTTATTTAAAACATAATTATAGATACAAAGGAAAAAGGTTTAACTCTACTTTTTTTATTAATACCAAACAATTTTAAAAACTTCCTCAGGAATACCCTTTGTAGAAATTAATTTCTATAGAAATAAGTAACGATAGACTTAATAAAATAAAATGGAATTGAGTCAAATGTAACAAATGGATATATTCCGTAAATGGAATTTTTCCTTCGACACGAAAAATTTTAAAAGACCCGATTGCTGGTCCATTTTTCTCGATTTTGTCTAGACTTCATGAGACTTTTTAACTAGAATGTAAACTTAGTAACATTCGTGATCAAAATCTTTTTCTCATCTCTAAACTCAGTAATGAAAATAGTTGGATCATTTTATAAGGAATATATTTCGAATGGTTAAGCTAAATTCTTCTAAACAAGTGGATTAACCTCATCATTTATCTGAGGCATTTCAACAAGAGACTAGTTTTGCTATCAATATTAAGGCTTAGCAAATAATTCAGGTTTCTGGATTTGTTGTTAAATACGAGTATACAAAAGTTGTAGAGGAATAATGTCTTGAGAAATAACTTTACATAGGAAAAAACTTTATCAACAGAAACAAATTATTAATTAATTGATGGTAACGTGACATTTTGAAATTATTTTTCGCCTGTTAATACCAAATAAAAGAAACGAGTAGATGAGATTTTGTATTAAAAAATAATTTAAGATATCGATTTTATTCAAACAATAAATCAACAAACTATCAACTTCAGATATCAAGTTGATTGAATACATTTTTTACAGATAATACCATTAAAATGGCTTTAAGAAACAATTTAACAGTGTTTCTTTAATAGCAATTTAAAAAATAGTAATATTTGGCTCACAAAAAATATCTTAAAAACCAAAATAATATTTAACAGTGCGACGACGTCACAACGAGTTCTTTGTTTTTTATAATAAAAGAAACGGATTGAAAACAATATTTTCTATAAGATTAAATAAGTTCAACTTCCATGGGAAAAACTTTAAACGATTTAGTAAAATGTTAAATACATTTTTAGCAATTTACAAAGCTTAAAAGATGATTCACCTTATTAACTTAACATACGAAGTTATTGTCGAATTGAAAATTTTGACATTTCTCGACGTTTCAAGGTCCCTAGAATCTAAATAAATGATTTTTATGGCTGAAACACAAACACGCTTCACCTTCACCTGACGTTTACGAGTTCAGCCATAGGTATTCAATAATATCTCCAGCCAAAACAATGAGTGGTAGCACCTTTAAGTTGTTGTTGTTGTTCAAAAACATTCAATAAAATTAAAAGGAATGGTCAAGTCTAACAAGCTGACATTCTAGTACGAATAGTACAATACAAATAATAAGAAAAAAATTATAGTTGATACGAACTGTCACACTTTATTCGCGTTCCACATTATCCACACTCACAACGAATAAAAAAATCGCGCGTACTTAACCTAAAAAAATCGGTCTTGTTTTGGTTTCGGTGGTGAATGTCAAACTTCATTCGCGACGAATTAAAAACTCTCATGTGAAAGAAATGTCAAAATCGACGAATATTCGTTCATTCGTTGGTCGTTGGTCGTGCTCATGTGAATATTGCTTAAATGTTTTATCTTAAAACAATTTTGACTTCGAAGCTTAAATGTTTCTTTGCTTTTTGTGAACAGCTGAAAGTTGTTTTTATTTTTTGACAGATATCTCAATAGAGCTATCCAACTCTTTCAACAAGGTATCTAAAAATCCACCTATCCAAGATACCCTATCCAACACGAGATTGAACGCAGCCATTGGTAAGCTACTTTCACCATAAATTTAATTTTTTCGATTTCAGAATTCATATTTTTTTACTGCACGAAAAATCAAAACAAACTTTTGAGAAAAAATAAAAGCTGCTAATGACAGAAGCTTTGTATATAAAAATATTCCATATACAAAGGACAGAAATGCCATTTTAGAAATGTCATATTAGAAATGTCATTCAAAGCAACCTCAAAGCGGGCCCATCGTAACGCAGACGAAGCCGAAGCTGAAGCGTGTTTGTGTTTCAGCCAGTAGAGAGATGTCTCTGAGTGCGTGTGTACGTACGTTGGTACGTTCGGGAAGCTTTTTTCGTCGTTCATATCTCAAGAACCAATAGAGATAGACTCTCAACAAAATTTAGTGCGTGGTTGTTTTACCTTGGCAATTTAAAACCAAAAGTGAAAATGTTAGTTAACCCAAAATATTTCACGAGAATAAATAACGCTAGCGACTTGAATTAATTTTTTTATTATCAAATGTAACGGTTTTTTTATAAATTAAAAAAACTGAAACAAAATAATTGTCACCTCGAATATTTTACGAACAAGAAATGATTTTATCTCCAAAATAAATTTATTGAACGAAGAATAACGTTTCGACATCTGGTAAAATTTTGAGAAAAATCAAATTGATAGTTTTTTTTTACAGAAAATAAAAACATAAGAAAAAATTACTAAAACTTTTTAAAAATTAATTTTCGACTCAAAACAACTTTTAAAAATTTTAAGATATTGGCTTCAAACTAATTTTATTTTATAGAAAATATTGTTTTCGACATTCAGTACATTTTTTATAAATTTGGTAAAAATTGATGTTCGATTCTTGACATCTTGTGAATAAATGAAGGTATTGACTTCAAAATGCTTTCATTCTATGCTTAATTATTTTAAAGTAAGATAATGGTCTTAGAAGAATCCAATCCAAATTTTTATAGAAAAAATAAAAACTTTAAAAAAATGCTATTTAAGTTAGTTAAAATTGGGTTTTGACTAAAAATTTAGGGAACAAAAACAGATATTGAACCTAAACTTATTTTATCATATGGAAAATATTGTTACTAACTATTAGTTATTTTTTTAGATAAATTCAACTGAAAACTATTTTAACAAAACACGAAAACCTACAAAAACAACAAAGAACTGATAAGAAATATGTTTCAACTGAAGTATAAGGAAAATAAAGAAAGATATTGGCTTGATTATTTATCTTATACTAAATGTTATGTTATCAATATTTTGTTAAAGTTATCAGTGCTACCAGCCTCTTTTTTTAAACGATTTCCTTCTTCTTCTATTTCTTAACAAGTCAAAATCACGTAATGGTTACTTTAACTCTTAGCATGTTGCTAAATCCATACGACATCTATACAATCAATCTCCAGTCCAATCAAAGTCCAGTCTACAGAAGTTAATTCCAATTAATAATTCAGTTTAAGCTTATTTGATTTCTTTAATTTCACGAACTGTCACTTTTTAGACGTATTCGGGTCGAATACCAGTTTCTTGAGTTTTTTAATGAAATGGAATTAGCAATTTTTAAAATTTTAGAATCGCTTAGTAAATTGCTAAATATTTAGAAAATTACCACTTAGTGAAATGTAAAACACAAAAACTTTGAGAAAAGTTGTCTACTCAACTTTAGATTTTCTGTGAGATCTTGTGTTTGCGCTGAATTTAATCAAATATACTTTTTCAACTATGCCCTTATTACATTGTTCATTATCATCATAAAGTGAAGAAGTTTTATTCACAATTCCAAATGCACAACATCAATTTGCTTTTTTAGAAGATCACAAGGCTCACTTTTTCAGAACAGTTTTAACAAACTTTTTCTTTTACTGTAATTAAAGACATGAATTTGGACGAACTCCTTCTATTCTTCCCAAATGTAATCCTTTTGTAACTGATAGACATATGTATTCAAAATGGGAACAAATGATTTCTATAAACTTCGAAGTTTTAATTTTTTATTTAAATAAACGAAAACATTATGACATCGACAATTTTGAATAAATTTCGAACATCAATTTCCTTGAATGTGTATTCTTTTTTTGTATAGCCCGAAGTTACGTTATGCAAAACAGGCCCATTCACACAGTGTCATTTACTACTCATTACTTATAAATTACATGATACGCTTGTTTTATGTTTCGGTAAAGCTTATAATAAAAGCCTAATAGCAAACATCTTAGAAGAGACTAATGTACACACAATTGTCTTTTTTTGAATAGTAATTTTCATTTAAAATTTTATAGACGAGCTGTATGCTATAAGCACAATGTGTTATGCAGAAATCTCCTTGATCTATGTTTTCTGTTTTTCGGCAGCAATCAACGCATGAATACTGCTATTTTCATTATTATCTTTCCACCACACATCATGCAATGTTTATATGAAACAAATATTCTTAACTATTTCCAGAACTATGAACACACACACATTCCTTTTGTTTTGGCGCATATAAACAAAAACAAAGCCATATGACAGCTCAGTAGCTTTCTGTTTTCTCATTATTAATTAAGTTTCCCACGAACGACGAAGACGACGAGGACCATGACGACGATGATGATGATGATTCATCAGCAATCAGCCATCAGGCATCAACCAGCTCTAGTGGAACTGCCTCTTTTTCTCTTGCTTCTCTGATCATCAGCTTCTACTCTTCATCTCTAGCGTGTCAAATAATAATGGAAAATGGCAAACTTCCTGTCAAGCAATTTATATGAAGGCAGCTCTCTCACGATTCACGAATCTGCCAAATACATATTCATAGTGAAAACAGTACAGCCAGCACTGCAAACACCCTCCATCCAATACTCATTTATCCTGAAGACCATCAGCAAACCAGTAGCGCTGCGTCTGAGTCTGAGTCTTAGCCTGAATCTGAGCCTGGGTCTTGAAAACAACATGATGAAAATGAAAAGCAAAACGAAGACGCTCGTGTTCGATGAATGAAATTCTGTGTCGAATTTCTTACGCCAAAAGACGTAATATAACCATTACTCTCCTACTACCCTTCTTTTTCCTTGATGTATGATGACTCGGCTGGCACAACGCCCAGCCCAACAAAACATACTTGTATAATACCAACAAATATCAAGACTGGCAACTGTCATTGCTCTCATCCTTGTGTTCGTCTGTTATATTGTCATCGTCTTCGTTATCAGGGTAAAATTCGTATAAATTTTGTTGTGGTTGTCACCCTTCTTGAACTGCCCATCATCATTAACCACAAACATACTTCGTCGTTTTCTAGAGTCATAGACGATAGATAGCAAAGACTCACCTAAAACAATAACTTCATCTTTCCACTTCTTCTTCAATCGGCTGTATACAGAAACAGAAGCTGTAGCTGTACCCGAGTAGCTGGCTTCGCTTCGACTTGGCTGATGATGAGGAGGTAAGGTATCGTTTGACATCATCAATTATTATTGCAAATAAATACCGCATCATATCGGAAATGATGAATCCATAAAATGAATAAGAACGAGACTATAATATCTCCAGCCGTTGTTGTCAGAATTCATTACTCTTGAGATCCTATTGTAATTGTAACACAAATGATAGTACGTATAATAATAGCAGCCAGCGCCAGCGGTTTTGTGTAAAGTCTATACCGTCAGCAGCGTCTCCGCCGACATTTTCATTATTAGAACATAGCTATGTTGTTTGCACGCAAATATATAATGACATTTTATGGTACATTAGGGTGTCCGTCCGTTCATTATTGACATAAGAACCTAGACGCTGCTATCACTGTTGTACATGCAACTGCAGTCAAAACAACTGTCAAAATATTGAATTGAGAGAAAAAGAGTTTATATCACTTAAGTGTAAAATAGCTTAATTTGTATTTGACAGATGGGAAATTATTATGGCACTTGTCCCTAGTAGCCTTTAAAAAGTCAAAAGTTTTCGTTGATGGAAAATAAAATATTTTAAAGGTGAAAGTCCCTGTTCTAAGAGCATCGCAAATATAAGTTTGGAAAATAGACACCCTGATGTGAGTACTATCACTATGTCGTGTCATTAACTTCAGCTTCCTTGGTAGCAATATTTTGTGTTTAAATTTTTGTTTTATGTTATTTTTGGCATGTTGTTTGGCACAGACACAGTGCCTTTTCATAGTTTTGGAGCGCTTCTATGGAGTAGTATAATCATTTTTAGGGTTTCTTTTCTACTATTCTAAATGTTTTACCAGACTCCTAAAAATAATGCCATTAGAGCACTCGCACAGTAATGTTGGTATTCAGCATTAAGAAATATTGAGATTGGTCTATAATGCATTTGCAACCAATTCGAAATGATCTAAAACAAATTTGAGAATTTCGTCATTAAATATGTATATTTAAAAAAAACTATTTTGTAGACACAAAAGCTTGTTAAAAACTTATAATTAAAGCCTTACGAAGTATGAGTGTGTATTAACGTAGGAAAAAAGCTCTTAAGGCTTTGTTTTTTTTTAGCTAGAGCAGGACATGAAAAACTGTTCCCTCCTCTTACTCATCCATACAGCTTCTGCAAAAGTCATTTGAGAATACGCCCATCCGGTTGGCGTGTTTTCCTTTTATACAGTGCCCAATTATGTCAGCGATTATCGAGCTTATATGCGATCTTCTTAGAGATAGCAAGCACGTTGATCGCTTTAAATCTAGTGGAGGCCAAATATTTTCGTGACCTGACACGTGGTGTATAATTCCATCTGATGTTTGTCTTCTGCATAGGGCCTTAGATTAGCAATAGTATAAATGTAGCGATTGGTATGCCAGCATTAGTCAAACGTATTACAATGGGTTATAGGTACTGAACTATTTCTGGCGAGTTCATCTGCCTTACAATTTCCTGGAATGTCTCTATGGTCTGGCCCCCAGCAAAGGTGAATATTAAACTGTTGTGCCATCTCCATTAGAGATGATCGGCTGTTATGGACTGTTATAGAGTTTGCAAAGACAGAGTCCAGAGATTTGATAGCAGCCTGATTATCGGAGAAAATACGGATATCAGATGTTGACATCACGATTTCTTAAGCCAGGACAAGACCTTTTTTGTATATCCAAACAATATAACAATTTTGTATTTTCTTGAAAATACGACTAAATCGGTTTTGTGTGAGTTGACACACAGCACATCGATCAACCAAAGTATTAGTTCATCAAAGTCGTTTTGTATGAGTTCTTGAAGGGTGTTAAAATAATAAGAATAATAATTAGGTGGCGCAATAGTCCGTTGAGAACTAGGACCTAGTGACTTACGACTCTCAACCATTCATGTGTGCGAGTAATTTTGTCAGGAATGGAGGGGACCTACAGTTTTAAGCCGAATCCGAACGCTTAATTTGAGAAAGCACTTTTCAAGAATTACTCTTGGAGAATTTTTCAATTCCTCTCAAGAGGCAGTACCCGTGAAAAAAACTTAAGATGGCATAGGCTGAGATCCAACCCAAGACCACTAGCATGACAGTCCAACGCACTAAACATCATGCTAAGGGTGTTAAGATGCTTTCCTGAAATCGGTAAAGTAACGGCATCCACACAGTCAATCACACTGAAACCGCTGGCATCCAGACCAGTTAGGTTTTCATTTACCACCAGGTTCCAGAAATTGCCTAAGGGATTGGTGTATATAAAATATTTTCTTTTCATAATATTTCTTTTATTTTAAAGTTTGAACGTTGAAATTATGTGTGAAATACTGCATCATTTAAATGACCACCACTCAAATTGTTGCAAGCATCGATTCTTTTGCGGTAATTTTCGATCCAATGCCATAATATGGAGTAAGACAGTCCTAATTCCTGAGTACAACGAGGAATCGAAACATTCGGGTCTTCGACAACACTTTAACTTACAGCACCGATATTTTTAGTGGTACAAGCGAAACGATGTTGCACACTGCACAGGCCTTACACTATCTATAACCAATCCAGTCTCTTCAAATTTTGCCAATTGCTTGTGTAGTTAGACGATTGTGTAAACCATAATCTTCTCTTAAAGCACGATATGTGGCTGTGGCAGAATCACCATTTTTGTAGAAGGTTTTAACAATTTGTATGCGTTTTGCGATAGTTAAGCGATCCATTTTCGTAAATGTCAGACTTTCAACTGAAAAAAAAATTGGTTGATTTTAGCAACATTCGTGGTCTTAGAAATAACTTCTGTGCCGCATATGTTCACACTGCAAGAAACAGGCCAGCTGTTTTGGCATTAGGTGAAACTTAGATAGGTGAAGATTCCGATCATTTGGAATTTAATCTAAATGGTTATACCTTAGTGCCATTATTCTTTTTCCACCATGGATTAGCCGTATATATAAGAAATGATGTTGCACACCAACTTCAGCTACAATATAGTTTGTGCTCTAACACAAATCGTCATTCCGGACGATTTCAATGTACACAATTCTTCTTGGCTTCGCTATACTGGCCAGACAACACCCGAAGGAAGGTATGTTGAGGTATTTGCTGAGTTAAATCAATTAACTCAGCTTGTCGATGAGAATACCTGACGTTGCAGGTCATTCCGCCAACACCCTAGACTTATTTCTTGCCTCTGACCCTAATAAATACACAATCAGTGTATTACACTCGATCTGGTATTTTTCTCCGAAACCATATGCTTTGAAGCAGCTGTGATTTTTTCTGCTGTCAAAATTGTGGACGAAGATCGCCATCATCCTGCATTAGACATTGCACTTAATTTAAACATGGCTTCACCTCATATGCTATCTGATAACAACAAACTAGAATTCAACTTTAGTAGGTGTAATTTTGAAAACCTTTTTAACTTATTATGTACGATCAATTGGGATCACTTTTTTTGTAACTTAAATATTGACGATATGTGTAACATTTTTTATTTAACTCTTTTTGACTGTTTCTACAAGACGATTCCATTTAAAAATACTAGAAATAACTTGAGCGTTCCACCATGGTTTGATTCTCACGTTAAAAACTTAAAAAACAAAAGGAACAAAGCTTGGATAAAGTATAATCAAACAAGAACTGATGATGATTATAGGACGTTCATTATAATAAAACAACTTTTCACTGACTACTCTAACATCCTATATGACGACTACATTCGGAAAATTGAATTAAACCTTCAAAATAATCCTGACAGTTTTTGGAAATACGTTAATCGTAAGAAGAAAACATGTGGGTACCCTAATTTAATGACTGATTCGACATCAAATAGTAATGAGCCGAGAATAATTGCGAACATGTTTGCAAACTACTTCAAAGATGCTTTTGTAGATTATAATACTATTAGTTTTCCTAATACATCTACCACTGTTTTAAATTTCCCCCACTTAAATTCTATCAATTTCGTTATAAGTGAAGATGCTGTCCTTAATAGTATCCTACAACTTGATGAATGTTTTAGTCCTGGTCCCGACGGTGTACCATCATCCATTTTAAAGAAATGCGCTGCGTATTTAGCACACCCGTTATGTGTTCTTTTTAACATGTCTTTAAGTAACTCGCTGTTTCCTTTTATCTGGAAGAGCTCCTTCATAATACCAGTACACAAAAAAGGTCCTAAAAACGAAATAATGAACTATCGACCTATTGCAAAACTATCTGTGATACCTAAACTGTTTGAGTCAATCGTATGTAGTGTCCTTTCTTTTCATTGTAGTTCAATTATTTGTGATAACCAGCATGGTTTTGTTAAAAAGCGTTCAACTGTTACTAATCTGTTTAACTTTACGTCCTTTTGTTTAGATGTTTTTGAAAAACGTGAACAAGTAGATTGTATCTTTACTGATTTCAGCAAGGCCTTTTATAAATTGTGTCATAAAACATTACTTTTAAAACTATCACAGCAAGGTTTTAACGACTGTTTCATAAACTGGATCTCCTCATATTTGCAAGATAGACGTTATAGTGTTCAAGTTCATTTGTTGTGAATTCTGGTGTCCCCCAGGGTAGTCACCTTGGTCCTATTCTATTTGTTTTATTTATAAATGACTTGGTTTCGATCATACAAAATTCGTCTGTCCTAATATATGCTGATGACATTAAAATTTAAAAAAAAAAATAAAATTAACTCTACGTCTGACTGTCTTCTCTTGCAAGAAGACTTAATATTATTCAGGGAATGGTGCAATAATAATCGTCTTGTTTTAAATGTTGACAAATGTAAAACCATGAGCTTTACACGCAAAAAAGTTCCAATCGTTTTTAGTTACATGTTTGATTCTTGTCCTTTAAGTAGAGTTTATGTATTTTCTGACTTGGGTGTTGTCTTAGATTCGAAACTAACATTTAATGAACATATTAATTTCATAGTTAAAAAAGCAAACAGAGTTCTGGGTTTCATTAAGAGATTTGGCCGTGATTACTTTTTGTTTCATTTGTGAGACCAGTCCTGGAATATGCTTGTACAGTATGGTCACCTTACTACGCCGTACACGTCACAAGACTCGAAGCCATTCAGAAAAGATTTTTGCGTTTTTGCCTACGATCCCTTCCGTGGTTTCATGATATTCATACATTACCGCCTTATTCACAAAGACTTTCTCTCATAAATCTTCCTTCTTTGACAAATCATAGGAAGTACTTGCAGTTTTGTTTTATTGTTGGAATAATCAACGGACAAATTTCATCAACATCAGTTCTTGGTAGTTTAAACTTTAGTTTTAGTCGTTCAAGTATAAGACTCCAGAAACCATTGAATACTAATTTTAGCAGATCAAACTATGGTGTACATAGCCTATTAAATCAATTAATTGACATTTATAATAAATTTTACTCTTGTATTAATTCGCCAAATGATTTATAAAAAGTATAAATTGCAAATTATTATTTTTCAACAGTCTAGTTTAAGTTTTTAGATTTTAAGTATATATTAAGAATTGTTAACGTTAGTATTTAACGAATTATAAATAAACATTACCGCCTATAGGCACACCTGACAATTGTATCGTATCTGCAAATTTCTCATGCCAAAAAACCCCAGTTAAAGTTAAAACCCCTACGAAAACCGTTTGGCAATATGAGAAAGCCAACTGGAACGGTCTCAATGAGTTTTTCAGGAAGTTTAACTGGTCACTATGCTTCCTCGATAGTGACGTGAATTACAACGGAGATATAGTTATAAATTTAATTCTTTGTAGAATGAGAGAGAACTCATGGTTTGATTCCAGCTGTAGAGGTTATTAGGATCAGAGATGTAAGTTTCCGGATTTATAAAGCCAACCCCACTGTTGGATAGTATCCCCCCTATTGTTCTGAAGAGGTATTCCTTAACGCTGGGAAAACCACTGCGTAAGCTTTTCCATCTTTCCTACTCTACAGGTTTCTTTCCGAGCGGATGGAAATCAGCATTTGTACAGCCTGTCCCTAAAAAAGGAGAATCCTCATCCCATTCTAACTATCGTCCACTAGCACTCACGTCCCTTCTTTCCAAGGTCATGGAAACGCTGATTAATTATCAGCTTAAGAAATATCTCGAAGGATGGAAGCTTTTTAATGACCGGCAGTATGGCTTTCGTAGCAATAGATCCACTGGTGATTTCATGGTTTATCTCACCGAACAGTGGAACAAATCTCTACATCGTTTTGGAGAAAAAAAGATTATTGCACTTGATATTTCAAAGGCATTTGATAGAGTTTGGCACGAAGCTCTCTTATCGAAAATGCGTACTTTTGGTATTGATGAATCTCTTCTTCTTTGGATTAGAAACTACCTTTCGAACCGTTCAATACAAGTCGTATTGGATTGTTTTAAACCTGAAACTCATAGAATAAATGCTGGTGTTCCCCAGGGCTTCGTTTTGTCTCCGACTCTCTTCCTCATATTCATAAACGATCTCTTGTCTGCCACTTCTAATCCACTAAACTGATTCGCTGACGACAGTACCCTCAGCTTTTCATATTCGTTTCAAGATTCACATCCTTGTCCTTCGGATGTGGAACTTTAACGGCAGCGTATGATAATCTCATTAAATTCTGATCTCGATAGCATTGTACAGTGGGGAATAAAGAACCGTGTAGAAAATTCAAAAATTCAATGCTGTCTCCTGTCGTTAAAGCGTAACCCACCTCCGATGCCGCCATCCATTAGCAGCACTAGCATCCAGGAAACTAATCAACCTTCAGAACTCGGTATGTGTATCACAGATCACCTCTTGTGGAATGATCACATATTCGATATTGCCAAAAATACTGCTAGGTGCTTAGGATTTCTCCCAAGGTGCAAGAAATTTTATCACCCCTTCTGATCTGGCTGTAATTTACAAAATTTTCATTCGTCCAAAACTCAAATATAACTCGCATATTTAGGCAGGTTCCCCTAAAACAAGATTAAGGATTTTGGACAGAATCCAAAAAAGAGCTCTGAAAATGATAGGCGCCTTTCGTTGCTCTACCGATATTTTTATAAACAGTGTTCTGTCGAATTAGCCAGTTGCATTCCCCCCCTAAAACAATTCAGCCGTAATACTCGTACTGAATGCACATCAGTTTTAACTTGAGCTTAATTTTGGATTTACTGTCAAGTATAGAGATTTTCTTTTTAACCGCACATCGAGAATGTGGAATGCTTTACCCAACTCTGTTTTTCCCTATCATTTTGATATTCAAAACTTTAAAACCAATGTGCATCGATATCTCCTCTTTAATCCTTCCCTATTTTACTAAAGCTAGCACTGTGTTTGAACTTTAAACATGTTAAGGGTATTAATAACCCCTTGAGTGCCCGTTAGTTATAAAAAAAAAACAACTTAGTTTGACAGTTGTCGAATTCCAGCCCTATACTTTTGAAACCGCAAAATAGATAACCCGTTATAATCAATTTCTTACAGTCAAAATATGTCACTGATGTCTTTAAATTCAACTTCAACTCCATCCAACAACAGGTTATTTAATCATTATCATTTGGGTCTAACTGGTTAAAGAGGCCTAATGCCTTCTTCATATTGCTAGGGTAGGAAATCTTATTTCTAAGGAAACACGCTCGTTTATCTCTTGACAGTCAATACAAAGAATAATCCCTTAAATGAGGAAGAGGAGACAGAATTCACCAAATCGTTGATTACAAACCAACTAAATTACACACAACCTAATACATATATGTATGTACATATGAACATATATGTATAAAGTAGTACATAGAAAAAGTAATAGAAAGAAAGATAGAATGCAAAGAAAATAAAGGAAAAAGAATACTTGATAACTCTATTTCCGGTTAATGATACACAAGAGAAATCTCATAGAGAAGGCGAAACGAGCGACAAAAGGACGAAGCGGAGAGCATATAATAATACAATGGGTCCGCAAAGATATTAGGGATCATGACAAAAGTGTCCCCAATCCTCGAGCCAAGCCAAAGACGACACTAACTCAAGTATTATTATGATTATTGTTAACATCTTCATTTACCCTATCCGAAGCGACGGCCGGCGGCGCACAGTGGCCCGTTTTGACTTTTTTGGTTGCAAAAATCATATCTCCTAAACGAATAAAGATATTGCTTTAATTTTTTTTTTATCTTGAAGGAAATTTCTAAGGCTATAAAAATTGTGACTTTCAAAAAAAACTGTTCACAGGGTGTTTCAGAAATTTGTGTTAAAATAAGAAGTTTTAGCAAAGGTCATAAACATAGCGGTATTTTAATATGCAATCGTCAAAATCATTTTTTTTAAGTAATCTGAGTGAATTGAAACAGTAGAGCAAAAAAAAAAAACTGTTTACAGGGTGTTTCAGAAATTTGTGTTAAAATAAGAAGTTTTAACAAAGGTCATAAACATAGCGTTATTTTAATATGCAATCGTCAAAATCATTTTTTTAAGTAATCTGAGTGAATTGAAACAGTAGAGCAAAAAAAAAACTGTTTACAGGGTGTTTCAGAAATTTGTGTTAAAATTAAAAGTTTTAACAAAGGTGATAAACGTAGCGGTATTTTAATATGCAATCATCATAATCAATTTTTTAAGTAATTTAGTGAATTGAAACAGTGGAGCAAAGAGAAAAAGAACCAATTCGAGTGAAACAGTGGGGAAAAAAGTTTTTTTTTTTTTTTAATTTTAAGGCATTTTTTTTTGTTTTCCAGTATTCAAGAGTACATAATGTATTTTGGTTATACTTTTTTGACACGAAGTGGACTTGCAGAAGATATTGCCTGAATTATATCACTCTTCCCCTTTTCATGGGCCTTATTGTATCTTATACTCAAAGCTTCAGAGAGATGTTCTGTACATATCTCCTTTGTAGCTTTGATTATTTTTTGTTTTTTAGTAAATGTTGCGCACTCATTGACTGTCTTTCTTGGTCTTCCTCTCGATGTAGTTGGGAGATCACCCGCTTCTTCTGTTTGTCCGGTATTGATATGCAGAGATAAGGAAAGCCATTCTGCATTCTTTTTAAAGTTATTTCTCGATCTTTTGGCTGCTATCCATTTTCTATCAAGGTTGTAATAGAATTGTTTTAATATCTGTTTGATTGCATTTGCATCTGGTAGTTGGTATTCAATTTCCACGGCAGATATAAACTCATTGCAAGTGGTAACATTGACAAAAAGTTCAAACAAATCCTTATTCGGAATATCCATTTTAAATTGTTTTGAAAAATAAAAGCAACTGCTCGAACGCTCGTTTGAATTCTAAATGATTATTTTAGGCAAATGTTTCATCTTTTTATACCTTAGAGTAAATACCTGCACTCAAGTCGCTTTAATCCTTATATTAATTATATTTAAAGACACCCCAATAAAACTACCTGTCTGTCTACCTGTATACTAACATATTCCAAAATCGTTTTATCCTTAAATCTTATCAATAAATTCTTAATCTTAATCCTTATCAATAAAAGTACCTGATCAAAATTCAATCGTACCCGAAAACAAATGCGTTATTTAAAATTTTATAACAGGATTAAAAAAATTAGTTCTAAAACTCTTGAAAATCTTATGTAATAAACAAAAAATAAAAATGATTTACCTTTTTAAAATAAAATCATCTTTTGTAAATCCACCACACACAAAACAAAGAAAACCATAAAAAAAAATTTCCATAAAAAAAGAGGGGAAAAAATGACTGACTTTATCACTTCAAATCTCCCTAGCTTAGTTCGATGCAAAATGACGCAGTTGATCTTTTGGATTTATGTAAAGGAATATATAAGGATTCTGAATCAGTTGAGATCTTAGCACCACTCGTTGAACCTTTTTTTTCTATCCAATTTGAAGTCGAAAAAGTGTGCAAAAAGTAGTGTTTCCAAAAAAATTAAATTAAACAATTACAAAAATTTTTTTGTTTTTTTTTTGTTTTAACTACCGATCTAAATAATGGCAAAGCATATCATAAAAACAAAAACGAAAAGCGTTTGGAAGCCCTTTTTCTAGTTTTTTCATTCAAAGTTAAGAAAAAAAATAAAAAAATAAAAAAAAATGATCATCATAAAAAATGTTCAACTTTGGCCTGCTCTATAAGGCACACCAATAACCCAAATTGAATATTTTTTTCGATTACTCAAGCTCCAAATATTTGTGAGTCCAGTGAACTAAAAAGTTTTGCATTATAGACCCACTCGAAAAATGAATATTGCAAGCAGTTTTGCATAAACGGGCCACTGTGCGGCGCGGCGACGAACGGGGCGTATTGGCAATGGAACTGCTACTGCTATTAGTATTGGAGCTGGATTCTAGAATATGGGTAGACAAACAAACAAGAAAGGGAATAAATTTGTAATCAAACTCTTGTTAGCAATCATGAAAATAAGTTCAATGTAGAGGAAACAAAAACAAAAATTAAAAAAAGACAAACATTATTTCGGGTTTTCCCTCAGTGCTTTTAGCTTAAGGTTGTTTGCATTCCACTGAGAAAAAGGATTACAAGAGCTCTGACTCACCAGCGCATGGTGAATTACAACATTTTTACTTTGCATTATTAACAAAAAAAAATAAGAAAACAACACACAAAAATTTTATTTCGGCAACCGGATATTAATTGGAGGAGGGGGGTATTTGAGTGGGGGAACGGTTTACATGTTTCGGTTCATGTAAAGTGTTTCTGGAATAATTTAGAATTTTCAATACGATATTTTGTGGCTATATTTTTGTTCTTTGTATTTTAAAAAGGGATTTTTTGGAGAATTTCTTATGAAGCTAAATTGAATAAAAAAACATGTTTGGGTGGTCCTGGTCCTGGTTATGGTTATGGTTCCATAAGAAAGAACCAGACAAAATGGCATAGTGTTTTGTTTTCGCATTTGAGATAGAATTGGGTGGATGAAGGAATTTTCTTGAACAACTAATGACAATTTTTGTATTGCTTAAGTCGACGAGAGAGCGAATAATGGTAAATAAAAACCGTATTTTTGCTTGAAGTTTAAATAACAATTTTATTCTTTATTACAGACAAAGTTTTACATTAAATAATTTTGAAGTTATCCTTCAGACAGAATTTTATTCTAACCCAAAAAGAAAACAGGAAAAGTATTCAGTTCTTAATTAAAATAAAATGTGAATTCTAATACTATGCAGCAGTGCGTCTTTCAGTTAGTAACTTGTTATAATAATTTTGAATAGTTGCCACTTTGAATTTATTGCTCAAATTGTGTCCTATTAAATTACACACGGAAAAAAACTGTATGCATTTAGAAAAATACTTTCCATTTTAAAATGTAAAAAGTTTTGAAAACGACTTATTTCAGTAATCCTATGCGACGTAATGCCATAAAATGTAATGCATTGAGGTGTTCGAAAGGTTGTTTTATAATTGCGATTTCATACTTTACTTACTTACTTACTTAAGGTGGCGCTACAGTCCTGTGTAAACTAGGGACTCACCTAACAAACTTCTCTATCTAGCTCGGTCCCTAGATGTCTCCAGTTTCGAGCTCTAAGTTGGTAGAGGCCACTTGTTGTCGCCACGTTATCCGCGGTCTTCCTCTATTGCGTTGTCCTGTGGGTGTGGATTCGAAGACTTTTCGGGCCGGAACATTCATTGATTTCCATGTGGTCTACTTGACCCAGCCATCTCAGTCATTGGACTTTTATCCTTCTGGCTAAGTCTATATCGCCGTACAGCTCGTCGTTCCATCTTCTCCTCCACTCACCTTCTATGCATACGGGACCGTATATCACGAGAAGAATTTTTGTCTCGAAACGACCCAAGGTGCTTTCATTCGCTTTTGTCATAGTCCATGCTTCTGCAGCATATAGCAGGACGAGAATGGTGAGATTCTTATATGGCGACACTTTGGTAGTTCGAGAGAAGGCTTTACTACTCAATTGCTTTCTTAGCCCAAAGAAACAGCGATTATCAAGAGTTATTCTTCGTTTGATCTCAGCGCTGGTATTCTTTTCTGTGTTCATAGCGGAGCCTTGACAAAGTCTCTAACTACCTCAAAGTTACGTCTGTCGATTGTGACGTTTTGACCGAGACGTCGGTGTTGTAGGTCCTTTCTTGATGACAGCATGAACTTTGTTTTGCCCTCATAGACCGTTAAATCCATTTTTACCGCCTCTGCCTCAATACTCACAAAAGTCCCATTCTTCCGATTATAGCAATGTCTTCTCAGCATATACCAGTAATTGTTCAGACTTTTGAAAGATAATGCCTCTAGTGTTGAAATTGGGAGATCTGCACTATTCCTTCAAGAATGATGTTAAAGAAATCGCATGACAGCGAGTCTTAGACCTTTTTTGATATCGAAAGGTTTCCAAGCTTTATGGTTTATTTAAGCTAATGATTTTCAAACTTCCGTTTGAGCAAATTCAATTTGCTTTTGAATGATTGATTGAATAAAAACTCCAAAAGCAGTTTTAAATGGAACAATTTATTCTTTGAAGTGTACATACGTACGTATTATGTACAACGGCCAATATATTCAAGGATCTGCCTTAGCTTTATAAATAGCGGGCTTGGCAATTGGAATAAACTGTTGTTTCAGCCACCTATGAAGCACAAAATGAGAAATATGGTCGGGATATACTAAGGCAAATTCTAGCACTACAACATATTTACTGGTGACCCCTCTAACTACATCATAACCAATGAAGTCAGAAACTTCAAATTTGTAACATTGACTTATGACATGCACCCTACCAAATTTCAGCTGCGTAGCCAAAAAAGTTCTTGTAATACAGCACCTCTAAAATTGCAAAAAACTGAGTGACTGATCATTAAAATTATGAAGCACTTCTTGATATCGCAGAATCTCAAAATTTCGCACAAAAGTAGACAAGGAAAGAAAAAAACGAAAAATTGTGATTTTCGATTTATCTACAAAAATATATATATAAGACATGAGTTTAAAATACCAGTTCAAGTGGTACAATATTGAAATTCAGTAGATGATAATCATGAAAAATATAGGAACACAAAATTATGCTTTCAGGGGGCGTGGTATCTACCTATTTTCTTGAATGCGATGTAAGTCATAGTTAACCACCTCTAAGTGTTGTAGAATAATGAAATCAAACAGACAAAAATAGAAAATATGAGGTTGTTTATGTTATCATTTACAATAAACAATTGTGACGCTTGTATAATGATGAAATCGTGCAGAGACGAAGGGGGGGATGTGTATTCAAAGACAAAACTTTAAAATTGGAGGTTATACTACTAGCTTTTACCCGCGACTTCGTCCGCATTAGATAGTTTTTTTTGGATAATAGTATGAAAAAACCTGAGCTGTACTTTTTTGTACGTATGTATGTTTGAATTGTGCCCGCGCACTCGCCCCGCGCCTCAGCCGAAACAGAATTATCAGAAGTAGAAGACACACCCAGTGAATTATTTGTTGTACCTACATGGCTCGTGTTTGGCGATGAAAGGTTGAGCATAGCAAAGTTTAGGTTTAAAATTATTATTTGTGGAACTTGGTGGGAGCCACAGTTTGCGTCTAACGATGAGGGCTTGAGGCACGTGGCCCGCGAAGCATGCGTTAATATACGTGTATGATAAGTTTAACATATTCGACAACTTATTTCATAAAGGTGTAGTACCCGTGGCATGATGGTTAGTGCGTTGGACTGGTAGTAAGTTTGTTGTCAAAAGTGGCAATGTAACTTCTACCACAACATTCTTAATTAAAAATGGTCTTCAACAGGGAGCGGTGAATTCGCCGATTCTCTTCAGCATTTACACCAGCGATCTGATAGGTAGTCTTACAAAGGCAATTGCGTACGCCGACGATCTAATTGCGTACAGAACGGCCCGAAAGGTTGAGGTTATTAGAATTCTCTTGCAGCGTGATTTCGACAAGATTCAGCGATATTGCGACGACTGGAAACTGAAAAAAAATGTCCAGAAGTCGGAGACAATTCTGTTCCGGACTCCGTTGGCTGGGGCCACGAGGGATACGTGCAAGAATTGGCGCAAGATGGTCATCGTTGATCTTCACGGGCAGCCATTAGCGAGCAAAAGGGTAGTGAAGTACCTCGGTATCTGGTTAGATCAGTATTTATATTTCGACAGACATATAAATGCTGCTCTGACCAGGGCTAGAGGAGCCTTCGCTCTGACGAAACGGCTGTTTTTTAGCAGTCGGCTTGACCCCAGAGTGAAGGTAATTTGCTACATGGCCCTCATACGGCCGATGATCGTTTATGGTTGTCCTGTGTGGTTCAACGTTGCCCCTTCCCAGATGGAGAAGTTTCGGGTGTTCGAGCGGCAGTGTTTACGACGCTGTACCGGCTTATATCGAACAGCCGAATCTTCTTACGTGCATTACTATTCCAACGATGTCCTATACAACGGGGCTCGAATCAACAGAATTGACAATTTCGTGATAAAACTCGTTCGAGGTCACATTGCAAGAGCTATGTCTTCGACCAACAATTTAATTTTCGGGGCGTTCTATCCCAACGACGAGTATTTTGAAAGTGCACGCTTGAGCGGCTTCATTCCACCAGAGGCATTCCTCTTTTTAGACAGATGCGGTCTGATACAGGATAGATTGGCAGTTCCGCTAATCTACCACGTCAGACGACGAACCGTGGATAGGCGACTCCTGTACAATCGGGACGTCATGGCACAAGGCGGAGCAGAGCTCCTTCGTTTCAGTAGGGCTGTGTCCGAACGGGACCGAACTGATAGGGTGAAGCAGGAGAACCAGTTTTGGTGGCTTCAATCGGCACTTGATAGTGGGTAGTCGGGATAGGGTTTAAAGCCTTGGCCGGCTTACATACTTGTTTTATAGTTTTAGGGTTTAGTTTTAAGTAGAATAGGCATGGTGGCACAAAAAAAAAATACAAGAAATACAAAAAAAAAACATACAAAAAAAAATACAAAAAAATACAAAAAAAAATACAAAAAAAATATAAAAAAATAAAAAAATAAAAAAAAAAAGACAACAAAATATGAAAAACAAAAAACGTTAGATAGTTAGATTTGCTGCGCTGTGGTTGTTCTAGTTTTAAGTAGTTTATAGGTAGAATAGGTAGTTTTAGTTAGCTTTAAGTTTTATATTAAGGACCTTATTTTAAGTAGTTTTTAAGTAAAAATAAAAAAGGATATTGACATTAGTTTTTCTAAATTTTCTAATGAATACAAAAATAAATAAAATGAATTGAAGTTAAATATATCTTAGGGCCGAAAGGCATTAGCATTAAGTATTATTGTTTAACTTAGAGTGTCCGTATGGGACCAGTAAGTTAGTTGTAAGTTATGGTTAATTAGGCTAGTTTTATGAATTTTTGTCTAGCTTTAAGATAGATTTAAGAGTGAATTAATAAAAATGAATTTGAAAGAAAAAAAAGTGCGTTGGACTGTCATGCGAGAGGTCTTGGGTTCAATCCCTGTCAGTGCCATTTAAATTTTTTTTTTCATGAGTACTGCCTCTTGTGATGAATTGACAAATCCTTCAAGAGTTATTCTTGTCATGAAAAAGTGCTTTCTCAAAATTAGCCGTTCGGATTCGGCATATAAATTGTAGGTCCCCTCCATCCCTGACAACATTACTCGCACACAGGAATGGTTGAGAGTTGTAAGTCACTAGGCCCTGGTTCTCTACGGACCGTTGCGCCACCTAATTTATTTTATTTTTATTTCATAAAGGTTGGGAATGCATTGTTTTCCCGTAATACCTATTTTATCCAAATATTATTCAAATCTTTGGTAATTTAGGAGTGAAAGCGATCAGATTCCCCGGAAAGTAATGTTTTCCATATGGGAATGCGTTGTTTTCCCGAAGTCAAAAGTAACTCATGTCCTTTCTTAAGTCTCAAACTATCTCCTTACCAAATGTCATTTAAATCTGTTCAGTAGTTTAGGCGTAAAAGTGCTCGACCCACCTGAATTTTCCCATGGGAATGCGTCATTTTCCCGGGGTAAAAAGTAGCATATGTCCTTTCTCGGGTATCAAAATATGTCCATACCAAATTTCATGCAAATTGGTTCAGTAGTTTAGGCGTGATTGAGTAACAGACAGACAGACAGAGTTACTTTCACATTTATAATATTAGTAAAGTATAATAGTATAGAGTAGGTATAGATAATATCTCAATAAAAGCAACGAATTACAGGCGAAAATTGGATCGCTTTACTTGGCAAGTTTTAAAAGTTTCTTCGATATAACCTTTCGAAAAATAAACTGTTATAAAATTTTCGTAAAATTTGAACTTGGCTCTTTGCAAAGAGTAATGCATATAAATCTCATTTGTATGTATGTAGGTAAATATATAATTCATAAAAATAAATTTTGTAAAATAAATATTTCTAATATTCATTATGCATCATCATAAAAAGTCTTTTGTCTCTTCAATCGGTTTTACTAAAATCATATACCAATCCCTTTTGTATACAACCCTCTGGACCTATTTTAAGTATAGAAACCTATTTTCCTATTGATTCACAAATTAAAGACAATTCATTAAACTTTATTCATGCCCATAAATCAGATAATAATAGAAACCTTACCTTTCCTTCCTCTTTCCTTGTACTTAAGTCAATTTACAATAAAAAGAGAACAACAAAAAAAGTCACAAAACTTGAAAATCCCATCACTCTGATTTCCAAAAGTTATTGCACATTTTTGATTTAAGGAAAAAGTATCCCAAACATTTGCATGATAAAATTCGAATTATGTGGTATCCACAAAGCATCCCGCCTGAATCATCATGGAAATAAGGCCAAGACCAAAAATATAACATACATACATACATAGGAGATATAGAATAAGAAGAAGAAGACGATTCAAAAAATAAACCTCACCCCTTTTGTTTTTTTTTTCTCCGGCCTGTTTTCATTCTTTATACGGTTTTTATATTCTATCATAAATTCGAAAGCAACAAAAACGTTACCCTTTTTATACTTTATCTCATTTAAAAGCCAGTCTCATCCTTTGGCATCGTTCGTTCATATTCGTTATTCGTACAGAAAAGTCATTCCTCTTCTCTAGAAATAACATCAATTTGTGAAATGGCAAAGATGACCCTAAATTATATTTTTAACTGAAAAAAGTCACAAAATAAACGAATCCTTTTTAGTTGGGGTTGGGGCTCTCTCTCCATTGACATGCTTCACTGGCTAGGCTACATATATATACCTTTTTTCTTGCCACCGGACATAACAGTCTTCGTTGTTATCTTCGTTAAATCATGGGAAATTCCTGATTCTTCTTCTAAAGGACCTGGGTCAGTGCGTTGTTGGAAAAAGGAAGGGTTAGGGAAGGGAAAGAAAAGGAAGGGGGTGACGGGGATCATAGGGATGACGGGTGAGAGATGAGCTTCCTTTTCTTTTACCTCGAAAGTAGAAATACATATGTATATAGAAATACGTATGCATATACATAGCTTCCATTGCACAATCCCAATGCTTAATTCTTGAATACTGTGTCCTTGTGACTTTTGATTACACCAAAGACAACTCGTTATCTTCCATGCAAGACCATGTTAAATCCTTTCCAACACGGTCTATACTCCTTTGGGCTATTTACCACATATAAAGGAAAACCTTTTCCTTTTCATGACCAGCGACAATGTGCTTCCTTCTACTTTTTTTTTCTTGAATGAGTGTATCTATAATGTTGAAACTAAGATACCTTCAAACCTACAACCATCTACGAGTATAGCATGTACACACATTTTCCTTATCGATTTTTATTGAATTAAATTTAAGGGACACTTTTTTCTATACTCGTATATCTCTACGAATCCTTTTTTTTAAATTTTCAGTTTAAATGCTATCTTTGGGTTTTGTGTCTTGTGAGTGAGGAGAATTGATAGAACCTCTGGCGTAGGAAAGAAAACATGTGAAAAAAGTTAGCATTTTTATAAATCGAAAGGAGGCTCGTCCGACTGGAATGAAACTTATTTTAAAAGACATTTGTTGAACTTATATAGGAGCCAAAATGTTTCAGAAGTAGCTTCATAGTTAACAAAATTAAGAGCCTTGAACGGATCCGAGTTGCGGGATTTGGTTTAAAAAAAAAAATGCTGAATGGGGAAAAATATTTCTTTTTGTATCCAATAGATTGACAAATAGTCTAATAAAAATCTTTTTCGATTTTTCCTTCCTTTCATGTGTTATGCATGTTCGCAGCGATAGTTTAAATTAAAGTTTATTTTAACTTTTGTAACTTTCGGGTTCGTTTTCAAGGTTTAATTTTTTACAATAGAACTATTTCTGCATCAATTTTTATTAATCGCATACAGGAACTAAGAATGAATTCGTAATTGGTATGTTTTTGGTGAAATGGATGTTTCTTTTGAATAGCTCGTTTTTTGGACAGCAGTCACTTTTAAAGCTGTCCACTTATTAAAGTAAAAGTAAATAAAACACATATAAAATATTAATTTTTCATGATATTTCTTTTTTATTGTAAAGTTTGAACTTTATGTGTGAATCACTAGTCACTGCATCATTTAAATGATCACAACGCGAATTGTTGCAAGCATCGATTCTTTTGACGTAATTTTCAGTGTCAAATCGCATGATCTTGGTGGTCAGTTGATATCGCCACGACGAGAAATTACGCGGCCAATACAATACAAATTTCCTGACAATGTTATTTTTCGAAGAGGTGATCAGAATTGGCAACTAGGTGTTATGATTTAAGACCTTTAGATTTTTTTTTAGACTATATGAGTGAGATAAGTATAAGTGAATGCTTCCCAATCAATTCAAAACCTTTATAATGGAATTTATAAAGAATCAATCAATCAGCCAATTGGCTGATATCGTCTTTCATTGAGGTAAAGTTCGATCAAAATAGTTGAGTCGTTCTTGATGCGGAGAGTGAAGGGTACAACATAGATCAAAATTTCCGAGTTCTCCATCACACAATAATTAAAATCTTTTGCGCAAATACTTATAAATAAATAAATAAATTAGGTGGCGCAACAGTTCATGAAGAACCAGGGCCTAGTGACTTACAACTCTCAACCATTCCTGTGTGCGTGTAATGTTGTCAGAGATGGAAGGGACCTACAGTTTATATGCCGAATCCGAACGGCTAATTTGAGAAAGCACTTTTCATGACAAGAATTACTCTTGGAGGATTTGTCAATTCCTCGCAAGAGGCAGTACCCGTGAAAAAAGTTAGATGGCACAGGCAGGGATTGAACCCAAGACCCCTTGCATGACAGTCCAACGCACTAACCATCACGCTACGGGTACTGTGCAAATACTTAATAAGTCTTATTTCTGAAAACAACCTACATATCAGCGGTGGAACCGGATAACCTTGATAGTTTCTTGTCAATTAAGGTTCATAGTTGACTGTTCATTTTTTGATATTCGTTTCGAAAATTGTTCTCTTTACCTTTTTTAAAAGATATGATAAGGGCACGATTTTCCTTTTTTGTAACACGCAATAAGGCCTAGAGCTGATCAGAAAAATTGAGATTTTTTATTAACTTTCCATTGGAAGTTATTGTAGTAGGTTCGCTTTGTCGACTTCCTTCTAAGGTCCCAAGAATTAACATGACGGCTTAAGAAAATCTGTGTGTGTGCGTGTATAAATACGTTCGGGATACCTCTTTTCGTCGGCCATATCTCAAGTCATGTCAGAGATATCGAAATTTGTTTTATAGATATTAACATCATTTTTTACGACAGAAATACAAAACACAAGCTGGGATGCGACCCACACTAATAACTTTCCATCCCGTTTTTCGATTTGTCTTGCTTAAAACTTTAATAAAATATTCATAACATTATTTTGTGTGAGATAAATAATTTTAAGTCAATATCTTTCTTGGTTGTCCTAATACTTTAGTCGGAAACCATTTCTTATCAGTTTTTAGTTGTTTTTGTAGGTTTTCGGTTTTTTTTTTAAAGTAGTCTATTGAATTTTCCTAAAAAATTAACTAAAAATCAATAACAATGTTCTGCATATGATGAAATAGCATTTCATATTGGATTTTTCTAAGAAAACAACTTCACCTTAACAACAAAATTTATTTAGTAATCGAATATCAATTTGCGTACCTACTATTTTTTTGTAGGTTTTAATTTTTATGAAAAACTGAGTAGTTGTGTTTTAATAATAATTATAATAATATAATATAGTACCCGTGGCATGATGGTAAGTGCGTTGGACTGTAATGCAAGAGGTCTTGGGTTCAATCAATGAGTCAATCCCTGCCTGTGTCATCTAAAGTTTTTTTTCGAGGAATTGATAAATCTTCCAAGAGTAATTCTTATCATGAAACGTGCTTTCTCAAATTAGCCGTTCGGATTCGTCTTAAAACTGTAGGTCCCCTCCATTCCTAACAACAGTACTCGCACACAAGAATGGTTGAGAGTTGTAAGTCAAAAGCCCTAGTTCTCAACGGACTGTTGCGCTACCCAATTTATTTATTTATATCACTTGGGAACAGCTGTTGTATGTGGAAGTTAATTTTGTCAACATTAACATTTTTGGCTGCCAAAATAAACCGATGACTGAGCCAGTTATGATCCAAGTTATTACTCTGTCGCCATTTGTTAGAATCGTTTGGAGCTAACAGATAATTGTGACTGTCAAATAATAGACCGATAAAATTTGCAATAAAATAATACTGCGATCATAAATTTTACCAATTTTAGTAGCATTTCTTAAAAGTTTTTATTTCTTATATAAACAAATACAAATTTGATGAACGAAACTAATTTGAAGTCAATATCGTTCACGAGATATCGAGAACCGAACATCAATTGTTACCAAATTCTTTAATTTTTGAAAAGGTATTTAAGTCGAAAATCAATGTTAACCAACTTTTAGTAATGCTTTCTTTAGGTTTTTATTTTTTGTTAAAAGACTGTCAATTCGTTTTGTCTTAAAATTTTACCGAATGTTGAAAACAATATTTTTTATAAGATAAAATTAATTTGAAGCCTATATCTCAAATTTTTTAAAAGATATTTGTATCGAAAATCAATGTTTACGAACTGTTAGTATTGCTTTTTTTAGGTTTTTAATTTTTTTTTTTCAAAAAAAATTGTCGATACGATTTTTCTCAAAATTTTACTGAATGTTGACAAAAATATTTTTTAAAAAATATAAAATTAGTTTAAAGCCAATATCTCAAAGCTTTGAAAAGATATTTAAGCCGAAAATCAATTTTTACCAACTTTTTTTAATTTGTTTTTAGGTTTTTATTTCTTACAAGAAAACTGTCAATTCGATTTTTCCCAAAATTTTATCGAATGTTGAAAACAATATTTCTTATAAGATATAATTAATCGGAAGCCATAATCACAAATTTTTAAATAGATATTTGAGTCGAAAATCAATTTTTACCAACTTTGAGCAATGTTTTTTTAGGTTTTTATTTTTTATAGAAAAAACTGTAAATGCGATTTTTTTTTCAAAATTTCACCAGATATTGAAATCGTTATTCTTCGTTGCACAAAATTGTTTTGGAGATGAAATCATATTTTGTTCGTATAATATTCGAGGTGACAATTTTTTTTCCAGTTTTTTGATTTATAAAAAAAACCGCTCATTTGAATTATTTCCAAAAATATTTTTGTTTGTTATCACGTTACAATATATAATATAAAATTTAATAATTTAAGTCTCTAGCGTTATTGGTTCGTGAGATATTTAGGGTTAACCAAAATGTTCACCTTTTTTAAATTGCTATGGTAAAAAAACCTCCCACTCAATTTTTTTGAGAGTCCTTTTTGCATCTTTCTGCATTATTATCTGTTTAACAAATTTTTTTTTAAGGTCGATATCTCCACTGGTTCTTGGGCTGTGGACGATGAAAAAAGCTTCCCGAACGTACGAACGTACGTACACACGCACGCACAGGCATCTCTCTAAAAATCTTTTATTTCGATTCTAGGGACCTTGAAACGTCAAGAAATGTCAAAATATTAAATTCGACAAATCGGACCGATTACAATAACTTCCTATGGGAAGTTAACAACACATCTAGTACAATTTAAATGGCAGAAGATTCATGGTTCTCACTGTCAACCAGAGATGTTAAATGCACGATAACAAATATGTAGCGTTTACATTCCTGAAACGGGCGGCTCATCATCTAATCTTAGCTTAAGAAAATAAATATGAGTCACAGAATAATATTATAAATGACTATAATAATATGCTAATAATTGTCAGTTCATAACTTTGCTGAGAAGGGCAGCTGTCACCTCCTTCATATATGTATAACCTCTTCATTCCTAAAAAGTTTAAGTATACATTCTTACATACACTACACATCCAAAATAATGTAGGTAGATTCATCCTTTTATTTTTAAACAGATTCATTCCTTTCAACTTTTTCAGCACTCAGGTGTGTAATTAAAGACACATACTCCTATGAATCACAATTTGTCAACGCATTGTGAATTTTAAGAGAACATTTTCGCTAACTTAGAAAAACAAAAAATTTTAAAAAACATCACAGCATACACTCCCACAAGTAATGGATTCAGGGTCGTAGATGACTCTTCTAGTTTTTGAAAGTAAAATGTGATACTGTCTCACTGAATTTACCCTCTCACATGGTTAATTCATGTAGAGCATAATATATGTACGTACCGTATAGAATATTCTTAAGCCAAAAGAATAGCATACACGCCGACACACCGACACACCCCTTATTCAGTGTGCAAGAGGGATCCTGATGGTTTATGCATATGTTTTTGAAGTAGCAACTAAAGAAGGGACACACTGAAAACAAGCCGTAAAAAAAGGAAGAAAAATAAAACTATGAGCTCACATCAAGAGTATATACATACATACATACATATGTATAGTATATGTCTCCAGGATTGAGTGCAAATATCCTTTCTGCTGTCAGTTTTTGTTGGTAATGGGATATGGTAATGGGAAACCCAAACGGATATTATCATTTCCGTTACTTGAAATGCTTAATCCTCACTATTGACAGACTAAAAGTTAAAAACGTTCCAGCAATTTAGACAAAAACTATTATATCCGGAGTTTGAGGTTCGCTTATAGCCCACAAGATTTTTTTAAAGTCGTTTATTTTTTGTTCGAACATAGAAGTTGTGGCTTCCCTCATTTTGAATTTTGATCAATTCATTTGAAATCGGGGTGTGTATAATGTGTATTCAGAGTAAGATTCTGCAATGCAAGCCTCAATTTATTTAAATTTAATGCGAAATTCTGAACCAAGGGCTGTTTTTTTGTTTGCAGTAAGTGATATAGTTTCTGGGTAATTGATATTATGGGCTATATGAAGCCCCTAAATTAAGTGTATGTAATTTTTTCTGTTACACTGTATCCTTCAAGCCTATATTTATAGACTGAACGTCTCAATAGAATTCATGAATCTTGATGACACAGAAATGTCAATCAATGGTGTGAGATATATATTTAATATAGCTACACAGAAATCTATAACAATAAATTTTGTTTAACTAAAATTTTATCGTGTTAAATAAGAAAATGCTTAAATTTTAATAGAGCAAGAAGTCGTGAGTATTTGCCCTCGTGTACTTAATAAGAGAGAAAATATACAACTACGGTTGATTAAGGCACAACTCTTTGGTTTATAAGCGTTGTATTAGGAAAATAACCTTGTGAAAAGTTTATTAATTTTTTGTTAACATGGAATTAAGATAAAGTCGTGAATATGAAGCAGTTGATAAAAATACATATATATCTAGTTCCATCACGGATCCGAGCTCCTTTAGCTGGCCTAAGAGCCAATAACATCCATGTTCGGGTAGTTCAAACAAATTAACCTCTGTATAACTTACTTACTTAAGGTGGCGCTACAGTGAGGAATGGACCTGGACCTTAACAATATGCGTCTCCAGCCAACTCGGTAAAGTTTCGCACGCCAAGTTGGTTGAGGTCTTCACCCACCTGCGTGCGCCACCTGAGTCGCGGCCTTCCTTTACTGTGCCGTCCCTCGGGATTGGATTCGAAGTCCTACCGAGCTGGAGCCTTGATGTCCATTCGCTCTACATGACCTAGCCAACTTAGCCGTTGAACTTTAATTCTGTTAAGTAGGTCATTGTCGCTGTACAGCCCGTATATTTCGTCGGTATATCTTCTCCTCCACTCTTCATCTATGCAGACGGGACCAAAAATCACCCGAAGAATTTTTCTCTCGAAGCATCCTAACACGCTCTCATCTTTCTTTAACAGGGTCCAGGCCTCAGCGCCATATAAATGAGAACCGAGATGATGAGTGTCTTATGATGGTGATTTTAGATGCTCGTTCTAAGACCAAAGAAGCAGCGATTTGCAAGAGTTATTCTTCGTTTGATTTCAGCTCTGGTGTCATTGTCTGAGCTTATAGCGGTGCCTAGGTAAATAAAGTCCTCAACTACCTCGAAGTTACAGCTATACATGGTGACGTTTTATCCAAGACGTCGTCCTTCAATGTCCTTTTTTGATGACAGCATATACTTGGTCTTGCCCTCATTGACCACTAAAGCCATCTTCTCCGCTTCCGTCGCAATACTCAAAATCGCTCCACTAACATCACGCTTTGATCTTCCAATTATGTCAACATCATCTGCGTATCCGAGTAATTGGATGGACCATTGGAAGATTGTACCTCTAGTGTTGAAGGTTGAGTTTTGCACAATTCTTTCCAGAACAATGTTGAAGAAGTCGCATGTCAGTCCTGGCACTTCAGAGGCGTCATCTCTGATGGCTGCAAGGCACCACTGGTTTTCAATGCTTAATGCAGGCAGAATAGGCCTTCTTAAGAGGTTATTCGAAGCTCGTTCGGAAAAGGACATGGCAGTCTCTTGCGATTGTAGCCGTCTCACGATGAATCTTCTCATAGAACTTCTTTGTTTTTTCTTGGATCGGGATATCCGTAGCCGTACCTTGGCTACAACGAGGTAGTGGTCCGATTCAATGTTGGCCACTCGGAATGTTCGGACATCCTGCATACTGTTGTCCCTATTTCGTAGTAAATCCGTCCGTATCCGTCTTGCTTTTGTCATGGCCATCAACAAATCACAAGGCCAATTCTCTTTGTGTTTGAATCTAGAACATCCATGTTTTTCCCATGGTCAATTATTTGTATGTGGCATGTTCAAGGGTCGGAAGACCATCTGCGTTGTTTGTTTTCGCGCCTGATAATAAAGCAAAAAATGTCGTGTATTAGAAGGTACTTAAGTAAAGAGTAAACTATGTACTAAAATACAGATACAATAATGAATGATTAATGTAGATAATTGATTTTTTTTTGTTTTTTCTAATAAAAAGAAAAATATAAAATTTTAAAATCTGCTTATTTACTGCCTTTAAGGCGAAACGGAGTTCGCCAGGTCAGCTAGTAAGTTATAAAAATTATATCTGAATAATTTTGCATATATTTATAAGTATATGAAAAAAAAGTATCGAAAACATTCTGGGGTACAAATGGGCCTCATGATAATATGATTGTACCTAGTTTTGCCTTGATGTAAAGGAGGGTTACCTTAAAACGGTCGAAAATCAGGTGTGATTTAAGCTTTCAAGAAAATTTTGGTATTGGAAGAAGCATTTTGGTATCTAACATTACACCATGGAATTCTTACGAAAAACATGGAATTTACTTTAAAAAAAAACATTATAAATATCAAAACATTCCTTACCTTTTACTTAGCTACATAAAATCATTTATTGCGTTAACCACGCAGCGAAAGATTAATGATACTGATGATACAACACATAAATTCGAACTCTCTCATACAGAAACTCTATCATCCATATAATTGAATATTATCCAAACTTTTAATTACATCTTTGTAGCAACTATACCCACTACCACGGTTTCTTTTTATAGAAGCAAGATAGAAACTAGGTACCTATTATAATTACACATCGATGAATTTGCACAAATTCTAAATGAACAAACTGCAAAACAGAAAACAAAAATTAAGAAAAACAACACCATTCACGATTCACGATTCACGAATCAAAACCCATCCCCTACATAAATTAATATACGAGTATGTATCAAAACTAAAATTTATGAAAAACCTCAATATCTGGCTAAACACAAAACTAAATCACCGAACAAAACGAAAAACTCCAATCAAAGTTCTGCGTAGAGCAATTTACAACGCAGAGCTTCAAGCTAAAATTAGAAGACCAAAAAAGTCGAGTCCTATCATTCGTTATACTCTCTTACCTCTGTACCTGTTGTAAATATGCATGAAGTTCGAGATTGTATATATGTATGTATGAATGTATAGAATGGAATGCGGAATTGAAGTACTATTAATTTTTTGCTTTTGCAAATTTTGGTAAAATAATAATTAATTAAGAATTTAACACTGTTGCTCACAAGCAAGCTTCACAGAACAGCATAAAAGTCTAGTGTAATAGAAGAGTTGTGGCGACGACGACCGACGCGACGTCGTCGTCGGTGTCGGGCGGTCGTGGCTATAGTGGGTTGGTATTGGTTCCAGAAATAGTAACATAAACTTTTGGATGGCGACTGCAAAAAGCACTCCAAGTTTCCTGACATTCGAAACTAACAAAATTCACACCCCGAAGGACGCAAGAAATTATAGTTGTTCGGCGTTTGTCGTCCTTCCATTGAGTTTTTAAAATGGCCATAGCAGGCGGTACAACGACATCCAAACAAGAGTTTCTTTATTACAGTGCTGTTCTTTAGATCAATCCAAATAGATATAGTTTTGATTGAAATGTTTTTCTGAGCTGCAATATGCAAATTATCAAATCTGCAAACCTTTCAAATGACAAGGACAGCCATTTTATTTTTAAACACTGAGGGTTGCAAAATTGCTTTCATTAGAAATTGTTTTAATACCTTCAATAAAATAATTTGAATCAGAAACTATATACTCCAAGTGGAAAATGTAATGTAACGGCCAATTTCTTGAGGAAGTTTTAATATAAAATAAAAACTCGATCGAATGATTCCCGGTTTATCTATAGAACGTCATTTCAAAAAATATTTAGAACTCGAGCATTTCTTCACATGAAATCGTGTCTATAGAACACAGTTTAAAATCATTATTGAGTTCTAGCAATTTTAGATCTCGGTTGAATGCTATTTTTGTAGCATCCCGTAGATAGTCCTGACTCAAAATTCAAACATTTTACGAAAAATTAAAAAAAATCTGTCAGTTTTCGTTGGAGCGGAAATTTATTTTAGGATTTGGTTTTGATGTTCTCACTTTCTTCGAAATAAAATTTTTGTGTTTATATCTTTTATTGGATTTAGTTTAAGATTTGTGTTATTTAAAAAATTGTGTCGCACTAAAAATCTTACTCGAATGTATATGTATGTACATATATCAAAAGAAATTGGTTTTTAGTCCGCAATCTCTAAAATATCATATGATGCATGCAATTTAAATGATAGAAAGTATTATACATATGTACAGTACATACATAATGTAGTTAAAATTTCAAGAAATCGTGTGTTTAGTAGATTCAGCCAAAAGATTATTGTCGATACGAAAATTGCAACAATATTGCTTAAAGTTTAGTACTTTTAAATATCAAAATGCTCATAATGTCAAAACGGGTGTCTTGTCTTCTATAAACAGGATTTATCTACACTTGTATTTGGTCATGTTATCCAGGGTTATATTGATTATTTTAGATTGGATATTATTTCTCGACATAATTTAAATAGCTCTTATGTCTATTTGTGCAGAGCCAATAGTCGTGGTCATTATAAACGCCTAATATGTATAATGTCCTACCACCCTTTGATTAAATTAACGTGTACAACTAAAATAAAGCGCACGAAAAGTAAATAGTTTATGGGTTAAATGATTATGTAAATTTTACACTTGAAATTATCTGTGTCCACAACATTTTACATTATGCAGCTTCTATATAGGACTTTTTGCCAAACCGTCCATTCTTATGTATTTTCTAAAAATATTAAGTTATTGCACATAAAATGACCATATGGTGTTAAATTTACTCCATAACCGAAAAGAATATTAAAATTAGGTCTTTGTTAGAAGTAAAAATATTGCTAAACCGAGTTCTAATATCCTAGACCCCCAAATTTGAGGGTAAAATAAATCGAAATTCTATTTTAAACTGGATCTAAATCAGATTTCTAACGCTTAAGAACTTGATGAAGAAATTATTTAGAACTCAATCGAGTTCTGAGCTGAGTTTTAGACACTAGAACTTTGTCAAGAAATTAGCCATAATAAACATATAATGAAAACCAAAATAGGTGTAACCCTTTACATTGCTGACACTGTTTTCTGTGTCGATCTGAAAGCAGCCGGTTAGAAAGCTTTGCGTGTATTTTTAACTTCCCATAGGAAGTTATTGTAATCGGCCCGATTTGTCGAATTGAAAATTTTGACATTTGTCGACGTTTCAAGGCCCCTAGAGACGAAATAAAAGATTTTTACAGAGATGTCTTTGCCTGCGTGTGTACGTATGTACGTTCGTACGTCCGTACGTTCGCTACATTTTTTTGTCGTCCATAGCTCAAGAACCAGTAGAGATATCGACTTCAAATAAATTTTGTTCTACAGATAATAAGATAAAATAATGTTTTTGCATGCAGGAAGAGTTCTCAAAAAAAAATGCGTGGGTTGTTTTTTTACCATAGCAATTTAAAAAAAGGTGAAAATTTTGGTTAACCCTAAAGTTGGTAAAAATTGAATTTCGACTCAAATATCTTTTCAAAACTTTGAGGTATTGGCTTAAAATTAATTTTATCTCATAAAAAATATTGTTTTCAACATTTGGTAAAATTTTGAGAAAAATCGAATTGACAGATCCTAGATCAATTTTGAAAGTTTTTGAAAGTAAACGGACGTGTCTTTAATCAGCTCCCCAATAGTGTTCTTAGTTTTGGTATTTTTGCCATAGTCAAAGCCCAACTATACATACATACTTGCTTTTCGTTTTTGTCTCTGAAAGTTCTTTAAAGCACGAAGTGTGTATTTACTTCAATAAAACACAAAAACATAGTGACTTTTATTAGAAAAATAAGTTTTGCCAAAAGTTTATATATAATTGAAATGGTGCGGTGTGGACATTGCGAAGAGAATCTCCCCTCCGAGGGTGACTTTGCGCCTTGTAGCTCTTGTCACAGGAAGCTCCATTTTGAGTGCACAACCCTGTCCGCAAAAACATTTAAGAGCATTACCTCGATCCAAAAAGAGTCCTGGAAGTGCCAATACTGTAGAAAATCAAATAAGGAAGGCCAAGGTGCAAAGGAAAACCAAGGACAAACGGGATCACTTACGGACAACGGAGATAATGCCCGTAATCCTAGTAAGACCAGAGGACGTACCGCTTCCAATTCAACAAATGAAAAGGCGAACACTGATCTGGAAAGTGATGAATAATTAATGATATCAAAGTCATCATATTAGTAGAGATTAATATAATTGAGTTCGAAAATATTTTATACCACGTAAATGGATTTTCAGCAGAGTTCTTAAATAGACCAGTGTTAAGAGGTGGCGGAATAGCTATTTTTATGAGAAGCGAATATTCAATAGAAAGAACAATTTTGAAAACCAATTTCTATGAAAATATTCAAGTAGAAATTAAGCGCAACGAAGAAAAGTTTACACTAATAGCGATATATCGACCTCCGGGATTCAGCATACCATATTTTATAGATGAATTAGATGAGCAAATCAATAAAATCAACGCAAAAAATAAACTCATAATAATAGGAGATATGAACATAGATCTGAACAAACGGAACAATAATGTAGTGAAAAATTATTGCAGTATGTTTGCTTCAAAAGGCTTATCAAATGTTATTAAAGCCTATACTAGAGTTGACTTGAAAAAAGGAAGTAAAACAAGGATAGACCATTGCCTGGTTCGCTTAGGAAATGAAAAGTTGTATGCCTCTGTCATTGAAACTGATGTATCCGATCACTACACATTGTTCTGTGGGATCTCTGGGAAAGTGACAGATATTATAGATAATCAAAACGAAAAATATTTCATCAACCAAGGCATTTAGAACGAAAATATTCGAAATACTAATTGGAATAATCCAATTGAACAATTCTCTACAGCTAGAGACCTCTATCAAGAATTTGATCACACACTTAAAACAATATACACAAGTTCAACACAGAAATTAAAAACAAGAAAGCGGAATGATACAAATCCATGGATCGACCCGGAAATCAGAGAAATATGCAAACAAAGAGATGTACTCTACAAGCGATGGAAAAGTAATAGAAGATGCATCAGATACGAAAATGAATACAAGATCTACAGAAATTTCGTCAACAAAAAAATTGAAAAAATCAAAATGAACTTTTACCAAAACAAATTCCTAGAATATCGCCGTGATCCTAAAAAAACTTGGAGCCTGATAAACGATATACTTGGTAAAAAGAGAACTAACTTAGATGGAGTGATCGAAAGAAATTTCGGTAGTGAAGTCAGTTCGGAAGGACTTGCAAACAAATTCGCCACAAGCTTTGTGAAAGAAGTTGAAACTATTGTGCACACATGCAATATAAAAACATACCATAGTGAGATACCAAGCTCGAGACAGTCAATATACATATCACCAGTGACGAGTGAAGAAATTTTAACAAACTTAATGAGTATAAATATGAATAAGGCAACAGGGTCAGACGGAATAAGAGCAAAGGATATCCAATTAAATGCCCAAACATTTACACCAATTTTTGAACGGATAATCAACCTGAGCCTCGAACAGGCCCTTGTTTCAGCTGAACTCAAAATGGCTATAGTACGACCTGTATACAAAACAGGTGCTAAAACTGACGTATTGAACTATAGACCAATCTCTATTCTTCCTATTATGGATAAGATACTGGAGCAAATAATGGCACGTCGACTTCAGAGTTACATTGATAAATTCAAAATAACAATCAATATGGATTCGTCAAAAACAAAAATACAAGCAAACTTCTAGCAGAATTCACAAATCTTATAAATTGCAATCTCAACAAAAACTACCACAATATAGTCATTTTCATAGACTTTAAGAAGGCGTTTGAAATGCTGGAGAAAATAGGTATCCGAGACTTGACCCTAAACTGGTTTAAGAGCTATATAACAAACAGAAAAATGAGAGTGAAGATTGGCAAATCAGTTAGTGAAGAAAAACATATTCAACACGGAGTTCCCCAAGGATCCATCTTAGGTCCTTTACTTTACATAATATATGCAAACCAACTACTAAACGTGTTGAAGAACAGTATAGGTTTTGCTTACGCAGATGACACTGCAATTGTTGTTAGCCACAGAAACCTTGAAATGGCTACATATATTATGCAAGGCGAATTCGACGGGGTAGTAAGATGGTGCCATGATTTTGGACTCATAATAAATGAAAAAAAAAAAAAACAAAGCTTATGCATATCAGACCCTCACATATACCGAAAATACGAGTAAATATAAAGATCCACGAAACTTATTGTCTTCATCAAAACGCACTACAAGAGAATCTTAATCCCGAAGATAACTGTAATGATTTCATTGAAAACGTAACTCACTTTAGATACTTAGGAGTCGAGCTAGACTGTTACTTCAAATGGGATCTCCATATAGCACAACTTGGTAAGAAACTTAGGAAGACAGTATACGCAATATATCACCTGAGTATGCATAGCAATTACCATGTTTTAAAACAAGTTTATTTTTTACTGGTGGAGTCTTCTCTAAGGTACGGTATTCTAGCATGGGGAAACACTACAAAAAGCTACTTCCTGGAACTTCAACTTTTACAGAATCGCATCGTTAAAATTCTAATAAATAACAAGAATAAAACAAATCTACCTGATACGAACTCATCAAATATGTATAAATCACTTGGAATTTTAAACATTAATCAATTATTCGAACTGCATATTCTCGAAGAATACTACAACGACCAGCGCTACAAACAACCAATCGATCATCAATACAACACAAGAAGAAGAGCTCAAGGATTTCTGCAAACTACCGGTTTTAAAAACTCTTACGGAAAACAGCAACTATCCATTACCGTTGCGAATATATTCAACAAGATGCCAAGAGAACTTCTAAGTATAAATTCTAAAGGACAAAGGAAAAAACTGATAAAGGATCATCTACTAAACACTTATTGAATCATCATCATTTCATCAACATTATCATCACATCATTAAAAAAAAAAAAAAAAATAGAAAACCACTTTTTTTTGTATTTTATAAACATGCCAATAATATATTAAATACTTTCAAGAATTTTGGTCACATATAAACGTTTATAGATATAAATAACCTTCTGCAGAAAAGCCTCTTTAGGCTTCGCAGATACCTTTTTGTAACCAAAAATAATAATTATAATAAAATTAAATTGAAAATTGAAAAAAACAGTTTCTTTTCAAAAAATAAAAACCTAAACCAAAAAATTAATAAAAGTTGGTAAAAATTAATTTTTGACTCAAATAACTTTAACAAAAGTTGGTAAAAATTGATTTTCGACTCAAAAATCTTTTCAAAAATTTGAGATAATGGCTTCTAACTAATTTTAACTTATAATATAAAATAATATAATATAATATAATATAATATAATATA